>QTSX02007159.1:215791-408752 GCA_014839935.2 Entomophthora muscae | reverse complement strand
TATTTTGTTTAAATCTGAAGTATTTTTGCTTGTTGCCATAGCTTTTAAAACTATTGTATCTAGAATAATTAATTTTAATTACATTTTTTACTAATTCTTATATGTCTATAACACAATCAAACATCACGTCATTATATATAAATAATAATTGTTGAGTCCTAATAAAAACAAAAACAAATAAAACCTGGAGCGCCCATTTATCTGATTGGCTTGGAGCAAGGGCTATGGGGAGGAAGGATTCTGAGTGCTTGTAAAAAGCTGCCATCACATCAGGTGGCATTGCAAATTGGCTGATCTCAAGAATGTTGAAGATATCCTTTGTTTCCTGAGGGAGGCCTTTCTTCACCTTATTTTTGATCCACCCAAAGACCTACTCAATTATATTAAGAGATGGAGAATGGGGCAAAAGGAAGAGGAGTCTCATTGGGCAGTCAGCCAGGTGGTGGCTGGCTGAATGGCTATTTTTATTGATGGGCAGGAACTCATACTTAACCAGATTTACTTTGTGGAGCCCAACATTATCTAACACAAAAATGTTGGTTGTGCCCCAGTAATTAATCCAAAGGTACTCCTTGACAGCTAGGAGAAAATTGAGAAAAGTCCCGCTATTGTGGGAACCCTTGATCATTTGTTATTGGTCCAACCTGTGAGGACCAAGAAGCACAACCATGGAATAAGTCTGGGAACAGACAGCTGCACATTGGCTACACTATCTTTGGACCCCTTCTTGACCCACCCATGCCTAGACCTGAGTGAGGAGGAAAACAATGATTTTTCACTGTAGAAGAACTGTATGTTGCCAGTCTCCTTAAGGGCCAGATAAGTCTCAGTATAAATGTGTCAATCTTTGATTGTTTTCTTGCTGTTCCTATTGTATGGAGAAACTCTGGGGACTTTCCAAGAGAAGCCCAATTTTACCATTGCTTTGTATACAAGGGTTTTGGAGACAGAAAGCCCAAACTCTGTGGCAAGCATTGATTGGACAGAAAGTATGTCTAGGTGGCAATACTTGGCTACCCACTGCTTGATTGCATTGATATGAACGGGCTGAAGGAGTTTGGGCTACCGCTTAGCCTTGGTGGATTTGGCAATTTGCCTGGTGTTGTCATACTTTTTATTGATATTGCAATGTATCTGGCTGTGACATCAAATTGGGATGCAATATCCCAAACTGCTATTCCCCTGTTCAAGCAGTTGAGGAGAGCTTCACACTCACTATCTGTCAACTGACGCTGGTCCTTGACAGATACCACATCATCCTGGCTGGCTGGCTCAACACAGGTGATGGGGATTTTTGTGTAGAAGGTGGGATCACGCATGGTTGCACTGGTGCCGTCAATGGTGGTGTCAGGAACCAATTCCTGACATCATTAATTATCCTTAAGGGTTTTTTTTAAATTGTTTTCAATTATGATTTGGATTTCCTAAAAGACATCTCAACAAATTACCTGATTATTCAATTCCTCCAATGATTGTTTCACCTCCAGGGTATTGTGAAACTCTATATTGCTTATCACCAAAATCCAACTGCAAGGTTTCATGCTTGTGATCAACTCTGAGCTCAACCATTTGCCCCTGATACGTAACAGAGATGTTTAAGATCTCCTGATGTTGGACCTTATGGTTATTTAAGTGGATAATTCCCTTTCTTAATTCTTGTATGTTTAATAAAACCTTTATCCTGTTCCCAATTCCCATATTTACTGCTTGCTACTATAGTTTGATATAGGAAACCAAGCTAGTGCCTAGAATGCTTACTACTAATATTGATGGTAGCTTGGGTGTATTATCTTTGCTACTATGTATGACTCTCTTCTTGATCTCCTACAACACTAACTTGGTCCTCTTGGTTGTGATTCCTGCTATGAAGAATGTGTGCGCTACTGCTGGGTTGATGAAAATGGCCACCTTGCCTGAAATCAATATGGAATACTGGATGGAGTACAGAGACCTTATTCTGGTGAAGTGGGTCCCTGACAGGTGGCATAAGACATAGGCACAGATGGCTCTTTGGTGGTGGCCAATGGCTCATATGAGGTATCAAAAATGCGGGGGCAGGAAATAGCAATTCTTGGATCAAGAGTGTGGGGCCAGGTGACAACTGGGTAAACAGTGGAGGTGTAAGTAACCTAAGTGTTCCTGGTGATCCTGGTGTAGTTGACTTTGGTGGCAGGCCTTGAAAGCGGCTTCTATCTTGGATTCAGGCTGGTTGATCTGGCCTGGGATGCGAGAGGTATTTGACTGGCAATGACACCTTGGGAGGCCTGTGGGTTGACATGACTCCCCTTGAGTTGGGTTTTGGGTCTGTTCTTGGACCCTCTGGGACGCCCTTGTGGACAGGCTGCCCCGCGGGCTGGTGTAAAAGCTGGTTGGGAATGCAATTGACGGTCCATAAAAATAAAATAAAAATATATTTTAGATTAAATATGTATTTATTTGGATTTATTGGTTTAGTTGTGGGTAGTTGTTTTCTCTTGATTTAGCCTTGAATAGTAACAGAATTTCTATATCTGTGATTTGAAGTGTATAATATTGTATACTTTCCAGGCTTGGATGATTTTAAAGTTTAATTACTTTTTATGTCTAAACATGGTTATTAAGATTGAATTTTTCATTTGATTTTAGTTGTGGTGGAGCTTCTTGATTTGGGTTGGTATTTTCTAGTGTGCTTACTGTACATTGAATTTGGATTCCAGTTTGCACAATCAATATCTGATTTTGATAGTGGCATTCAAAAGTGATTTGAAATTTGGTTTATGGATTTGACAATCCCGCAATTTCAAAAAACATAGTTAACTTAATAAAAATGGATTATGGATTTGAACACTTCAAATCTGATTCCAGTTAATTCATTTTGTCCATTGGAAATATGCAGTTTGACTTGAAATTTTCAAAGTGTCTATGAGTTCCTGCATTTTTAAAAATTCAAATAAAACTATAAAAAAAATTAATTTCTATTAAAAAATGTCATCCTGCAAAAGTGATTCAAAATTTGGACCAAGGATTTGACAATCCCGCATTTTTACATTCATGTTCTGAATCTACAGTATGGAAACTACCGTGACAATCAGTGCCTTTATCAGGGACAGGGGTTTGATTGGTTACCAAGGCATGCATCAGGATCATCAGACCAATGGTGGGAGCCTCTCTGTCTCTGTTTGGAAAATATTTGGGATGATCAGTATGTGCCACTATTGGTATTTTTCACAAATTTCTTTTGCTTTCAAAAGCATCTGCAGGTCAAATATTGGGAGATTCAATCCCAAAAAACGTTGCCAGGTAGCCCCCTGGTGCTCAAGCCTGTTGGCCTGCGGTCCAGATTGTCCAGGGTTCAAATTCTGTTTCAAAATCCTCTAATTGGTAAAAAACCAATTTTCTGTGGCTTGTCTGGATATCCAGATGTCCTGATCTGATTCATACCCCTGATTTTTGACCACTTGATCTGACTTAAGTTCCTGCCACATCAAATTTTATATATGCGCCTGAAATATTATCCAATAAAATCATTTTTTCATCAAAAACTATCTTCTAAGCTTCCCCAGAGCTTTACCTCATCATAGTACAGGTGCTGTTACCATATGTTCTTCATTTGACTGAAGTGTTGATATCTGAGAGGGGTGAAAATGAACTTGGTTGAATTGCCTTAAATTTTGGATTAAGGAGAGACCAATGCATCAATATGGTATAGATATTCTGGCATACACAATAATTTCTAGGAAAGCATAGAGTTTACTACTATTTATGGGTAGTAGCATGTCATTTTTTGCTCTTATTTTATCATTGTCAGTTTTTGCTCCATTTTTGTTGATTTTATGCCATAGAAAAGGTAGCTTACTGGAAAAGAACCTGCATTTAGATGGTTTGGCAATTAGCTGATTGTCTTGCAGAGCTATGAATTACTGTATGAATATCTTTTTAGTGTTGGTCCTAATTAGGGTTGTAGATGATTATACCATCTATTATACTTTGGCTCTTGCTCATATGTGATCTTTAAAGGCTTTTCCATAAAAGTCACAAAGTTACTGAGGGTATTAGGTATGTCAAAGTTTAAAACCACATATTCAAAAGGAGCCATCTTTAGTTTTGAATGCTGTTTTAGGTATATCTTCAGGGTTTAATTGGGTTTAACGGTATCCTGAAGTTAGTTAGATGTTATTAAATAATTGTAAGCTATCTAGGGTATCAAAGAGGTCATCAATCAGAGGCAGGGGACACCAAACTCTTGAGAGGGACCCTGTTGAGTGCTCAATGATTGGTTACAAGCCTTAGGATGGAATTCTTCTTTGGCTACAAAGAATACCATGGCATTAAACAGGGGGCTGAAGGGTCAAATGAGCCCTTTTTATAATACCTTGTATAGCTATCCTTTTGTAACAATCCATTGTACAGGGTGTTAACACAGCCAATTATGAAGACTCAATATACTTGGCGGTATAGACAGCAATGGATGTGGTGGGATTAGAGATCTCCAGTAGGGGCCAGGGATGAGTGTACTAAGAAGCTAGTTGTGGCTGTTCCTCATAATACATATTGTTGGTGTTGCACAGCATGGGCTAATACTATTTGAAATTGAACTGGTGGCCCCATACCCAAGTTAATCTGTGAGCACAGCAAAGAAGGTGAAGAGATTCATCTTCTGATCCTGGGAAGGGGTAACTAAACTTAGAATTATTCCATAATTTCTGTTGAGGGTAATGTTTAAAGTGATATTAAAGATGGTTAATTCTCTTAATGATAGCACAGTCTATCATTGGAAGGAGGTCCCTTATTTATAGTGTCTCCCACTGTGAAAAGGTTTGCAAGTGAGATTAAAAACAGAGAATTTGAAAGCCCAAAAGTTTGGAATATGAGAGGTTAAGTTTGTCATTTAGAATAGGGCCAAACTTTTTTCACATGCTATCTGTGACTGGATGGTCAATTCTTGGTTAGAGACAAAAGGTTCTGGCTTGGCTACTGCCAGGAAGAGAATTCGGCTTAGGGTGACCTCAGTTTCTATATTTAACTTGGGTGACATATCTTAACAAGAGTTTGGCCCCATTTTTATGTGCCCAAATTTACTTACTGAATGTGAGGCATGAAATTGGGTTTCGATGAGCTTTTCAGTCCCTTCTGCTTTGGGGTGATTCCCAATATGAATAGCAGCTCCCTCCAAATTGGGATTTGGTGAAATAACCTTTTTTGGTTTCCCAATTTGGCTATTTCCCCAGGGAGTGGATGAGTAATAGCCAGCTGGCGCAGGTGGGTAGGAGGCAGATGGCTGACTGGGTAGCTGGTGGGAATGGGCAGGCAGGCAATCTGGCAGCTGACTGTCAGTGTGGGTGGTGGCAAGTGTGTGTGGGCTTTCTGGCTATCTGTCTGAAAGGATGGGTGGCAGCAGAGGTGTAATACCCAAGTATTGAGGGTAAAACTTTAGTAACATAAGATGGCAGGTTAGGCGGCTGGAAGCTGTTCAAGGTGTAGGCAATTGGATAGAGGTTCATTGCCTGACAGAAGGCTTTGGCAAATATGTTGTATTGTCTAAGGCTGTTGGCAAAGTACAGTAGTGTAACTGTGGGGATCACATAATTAGCCAATTTGGGAGTTGATCAGGATGATGCCAGAGGTGCCCATGGGTTTGAATCCATTGAGTTGAGTTGTATTGGCTCATGATATGATATCCCTTTGGTTACTTGTGTTTCAGGTCCAAACTGAGCATAGGCTGGCTGGTTGCCCCCTATCCCAAGGTAAGCTGTCAAGACAGCTGTGAAGATGATATAATTCATCTTCCAACTTAGGGAGGGGTGATGGGTCTAGTAAGGTTACTTGCTTAGTCTAGGTAGAGGATTGATTAATGTGATGATATTGAGGAGGATATTCACTCAATGATAGCTGTTACAGAATTAACAAATTAAAATCCCCAGGCAGGATTTGAATCCACTCCCAGCAACCAGGTGGGGTATATTTGTCCACACCTGGATTTGCTTTGAAAAGAAAATATCCAGGTGTTGGAGCCACTACTGTCCTGGAAGTAGCTGTGGGGCCTGTTCTGGGCCCCAAAAGCTATGCCCAAGCCTTGGTGGGTTTGGCTGGGCCTGGGAAGGCTAAATTTAGCTACCCAGAACTCCCAGTTTAAGACAACCCTCCATTTATTAATTTGGGGTTCCCAATTGGGAACCCCTTTTTAATCAAGTTCTTTTTCTTCAGAAATGCCTGTCAACCCAGTTAAAAAATGGCAATCAAATTGGAAAGGACCTATGACATCTGCAGCTAACCCTGCTAGAACCAATGGCCAGTCAAGAAAATATAGGCTGCCAACAAGCCAAGCAGCTGTTCCTGAAGACCCCAAAAATGATGATGAAACAGCCAATCAATCAACAGAATTTAAGATTCTAAATATTGCCACCCAGATAGCACTAGAAAAATGCCCAGAGGCACCTAAATGTGAATGATTATATAAGCCAGAAGCACCAGAAAGATTATGTATCATCATTCTTACAAAATAAAGTTGTTATGAACCTTTGATTCACCAATATAATTCCATACTTATTTCTGATATTCTTCCATCTGCAATCACCTAAGCACCAGTAATCACCCTCAGGGATTGAATGCCAAGCACCAGCTAACAAACCAGAAGCGTTTGATTACTACTGCCCCCCAAAACTCTGTTTGGTTCTGTGCACTTCACTGAGTATCCTTGTAACCCTGACCACAACCCCTGGACCTTGAAAGACTTGCAGTGGTACACTCACCCAGACGCTCCCAATGATACCTATAAAATAATATGTGACAGCAAAGAAATCACTATATACCCTTTGATGTTCAACAGGAAATACAACAATACTGCTGCCTACTTAGTCCCAATGAAACCACCCCTGACGCCCAAACCAACCATCTCAACCTCCCACTTCTGATGCCACTGGCCAGAGTAGTCAATTCCTGGGAGTGCTATACCTGGCACTCACAGGGTTGATTGATTCTGGCTTTCTGGTAGCTGGACCTTGGGCCGTGGCTGGGAAGGCCCTCTACTACCTGATAAAGTTAGGTCCCATCATCTGGTGGGCCATGCCCGTACCTGCATCTGCCCCTACCTCACCTGAAGGCAACTGTCAGAATTAACTCATTCTGCAAGTTGACTTACTATATTTCAACAATCAGAATTAAAAATACTTTAATGTTGACAGCATTGAAAAGTCAGAATTAAGTTTTAACTCATGCAGACTACTAAATGTTGACACTTTTTTTAATAAGCAGAAACCTGTTTCTGGAACATTTTACTCAATAAAAATTAAGCTTCAAAATGCTTATTAGGGTAATGTGACAGCATAAATTTAAAAAATTCCATAAAAAATTATACATGACAATTAAAAAAATTCATAAAAATACACTTCAAAAATAATTCACTATGAAATTAGCTATCTTTACTATAATGAATTTTTCCCACTTAAAAACATAAAAAATCCAATACACAAAAAGATACTACATAAAATTTTACTTATTATAAGAAAATATAATAATCAGAAACAGTAATACAAAGTTTTTTCTATATTGAAAACTACAAAAAAACATATAATTTATTAGTAAAATACCAATATAGACCTTAAAATACAACATAAGGCATCAAACTATCTATAAAAAATCAATGATTGTATAAAAACAGTATTATATTCTTAATAAAGATTAATTTAGACTATCTATCATATAAAAATATTAGAATGAACAAATAAGAACTATATATGTATTAGACAATAATCAATAAATTTAATTAAAAGCTAGACTGTGATCACCTGGTTGCCATTAAGAACTGTGGCAATCTTCTTGATGTATTCCCCAATCTCTGAAAGCTTATATTTTGCCTTGACAACTTCCTTGATCTTTTCTTGATATTGTTTCTCTTTGGTGGTTCTTTTCTTCTTGGATGGGTGGTTCTCAATATCTCTTATGGATGCAACAGTCTTTCCCTGTTGTACTTTGAGGTACTCATAAAAGGTTTTGTATCTGGGCTTGATTCAAAAGGAGGACTTGATATGCTTATGCCAGCCCTCTAAAGATGAAGTAGTTTTCATTTCATCCTTAAGAACTGCCTGGTAGCAGTTCCAGTTGGCTTTGGCTCTGGGCTTGCTCTGGTGATTAGTGACCTTACATCCAATCCACTGTGGTTTGTAATATTCAATGAAAGGGTGAAAGGCATCCTCATGTTTCTTGGCATATGGATCCTGACATAGGAGGTCAAAGGCTTGTCCAGTATGCTCTGGCTTTACAAAGGCTAGTGCTACAAACTTCTGAATTAAGAACTTGCACTTTCCTGATCTAGACGGTGGAGCATGCTAAGCTCAGGTAGACCCTTTAGTTGCCTGTTGACAGCCTATCAATAATGGAAAAAACACCCCTGGACCTCTCCATCAAAGGTGTTTACAAAAGCGTTATACTGGGCAGTTTCATATTCCATGATTATAGTTGAGGGGCCAAGTTCTTTATCATGAGCTTCTTGTTCTGCAGCAAGGGCGGTTTTATTCTTTTCATCATCATCTGGATTGGCTCTAGTGTTATGGCCAGGGGGACTCTTTTTATTACTGGGTAGGGCTTTGATGCCCTCCTGAAGGATTTTAAAGGCCTTTGTGTAGATCTATTCTGTTGCCCCAGGAAGCAGAAATAAGGAAAATGGGAGCACCTTGCCTTCAATAAGGGAATGTGCAACCCATAGTTGGTAAAAAAGGCGGGGGCATACTGCAAAGGTACTATCACATAACCAGGTCTCTGAATCTCTTAACTGCTCCAGGTTCTGTTGTGTAGCATAGCATATAATTATTGCCTCTGCTGTAGGCCCATCATCATGTAAAAGTAATGCCTCATCACCATTGAATATCTTTAACTCCTCTGTCAATACTAACTCTCCTTGGACCATGGCATATTTCTTATGAGGGATAGATCACAGCTTTGTCACGTATGTACTTCCCTAACTGATCATGGTCAGGGATGAGCTTCAGTTTCTCATTACTTAGGTGAGTGGTGGCCTTAACTGCCAGATCAGAAGCCTTGGCGTCTTTGGAGACTGGGACTATTTGGTAGAGGTACCACTTTAGAAGCTTTTCAATAAGATTGATTGGAGCATTGCATGTGTGCTCTCCTTTTTCACTAGTGACTTTATCCCATCCTTATGTGTTGATCCTGGCAGCGCAGCTTCTATCTTCACACACATAATGCTTGCTTCTTCCTGCTCTCTTTTGATTGTTGCAATTAAAAATATAACTATCACAGACTAAACTTGCACCTCCTTTGACAGACATTAGAGGGAAAAACTGAGGGAAATTCTTTGGGAGCTTAAACTCTTCTTTGCATTACATATATTGTGAACCTTTAGGGGATCCCATGGGCCAATTGGTGCTTGATGATAGTCAGACAGGTAATTATCAGGATCTTCTTTATTGATACTTGATGAGGAGGATGGAGATGCAGATTCTTTGGGCAATGAAGGGGAATTAGCTGGAGTTGGATTCTTGCGCTTCTTGGACTAGGATGAGCTTGATTCCTTTGAGCTTGATTCATCTGGGCTTGACTGGGGTTCTGGACTCTTCATATCTTCTTTCTTCCTTGCTTGTTTAGTGGAATCTCATCTCCTTCTGATTGATACCAGCTTAGATAAGAGGAGGGGGCAGGGGAGGGCTCTTTGCTTTCAGGGTCTGGGGTCTTCTTCTTTGTCTTCTGTTTCTTTGAGGGCTCTTTGGCTGGTTTTTTGTTGGAGTAGGTACTTTGGGCCTTTCCAGAGGCTTTGGGCACTTTCTTGGTTGACTTGGGGTTCTTTTGTGGCTTTTTGGAATATTTGTCCTACAATAATTAGAGTTCATAAAGTAAGAATAATCATGTGAAACATAAATAAAATTAAATGATAATCACTTGTTTATTTTTTATTTTTTAATTAAATAGTTTATAGAAGTATGGAAAGTAATTTTAGAGCTAGTTTATTAGTAAAGAATAGAAAAAATCATGTTTAAATAAAAAGTTGACATTCTGGTAGTTACAATAGTCAAAAATATTTAATTTAGTTTGTCAGCATAAAAAACACTTTAATTTTGACTATCAACATACTGAAAGTCAGCATTAAACTAGAAAAACACTATGTAAATCACTTATAAAGCTTAGTTAATATTTTCCAGAGTTGGTTTTTTAAGGCCAAAATTGATTATTTTTAAATTTAAAAAATTTATAGATTTGCATATGTAATTTATTAAAACTAAATAATAGGGATTGTAGAGGGAAGTATAAAGTACAGCCCTGGGTACTTTGGCCTAAATTATCATACCATTGCATTTGTGCTTTTTGTTAAGCGGCAGTGTTTTACTAATAAACCAGTGAAGGTGTCAACATTCAGGCAGCCAGTGTTCTTTTATAGTAACTCTCCTATTAAATCTTGCTTAAATTATGTCACTTTGTTTGCTTAGCCAAACCCCTTTGTTGCAATTTAGGTGACACATTGATTTAACACAAAGTCAACATTATAAATACATATATAATTTCTAGTTTTAACATATGTGTTTTGGCTTAAGTGGACTTCCAGAAATAAGCTATAGTTTATTCAGTTAGTTTAAAATAACAGTAAATATCTAAATAATACAAAGAACACTATGAAAGTTGGTATATGTCTTTGTTCAATGCTTATCTTAATATATATTTAATAAAAACAGTGGTATAAAATATAAACAGTAGTTATTTTAGAATATTTTGTATTTTATTAAGAACTTTATGGATTCTTATTTGGTGTTGACATCCAGATATTACTTACTGAAGTCAATCTTAATGTAAAAGTACAAAGAAATTTACATTTTCATAGTAAATTATATTGGTTTTTTTGGTTTAAAAATAAGCCTTTGTTTAAATGGTGTTGGCATTATGCATGTTCCTTTTTAATTTTGCAATTCTGACTTATTGATTTACTTTGAAAAATTAGCTTAGTTTTGGAAATGCCCAATTCCGGCAGATAAATACTAAAATAATGTTGACTTACTGAATGTTGACAAATTGTCAACATTCAGTAAGTTGGCTTGCAGAATGAGTTAATTCTGGCGGTTGCCCACCTGAAGGGGTATTGCAGTACTTCTGGTATCCTGAGAATATCACAAACTATCATTGAGGGGTTTGCCTTTATTTATACTAGTGGACCTGCAAGGCATGATTATTGGAAGGAATAGCATTGGGGAACCAAGAGTCTGAGTTACATCTGTTATTCTCTTTTCTGGGTTGGCTTGGGTGGGTGGCAATTGAGGAGATTTGGCTGAATCCCAGTTTGCATTGGTATAGTGCAAGTTGGGCCTTATTTATGTATCCAAATTCATTTACTGAATTTTGTGCATGATTTTCATTGTTAGAGATCCTGTTAGCCCAATCCCCATTTGGTAGGCTCCCAACTTGAGCAGCAGTTCCTCCCAAGTTTGCCATTAGAGAAATTACCTTTCCTGGTTCCCAATTGGGCTATTTCCCAAAAGAGTGGATGGAGACTGGCCTGCTGGCATGGGAGGGCAAAGGCTGGCAGGTAGCACACTGGCTCATGGATTCCTGGTTTGTGGATGGCATACAGGTTTTTCTGGCAAGAGTGACAGGCGCCTGTGCAGTGGCTATGTACATCTGCTCAATGGCAGCAGGCGTCTGCACGTTGGTTACACAACTATAAGTGTCAGGAATATTCTTGACAGGATGTCTGCACAGTTGTGACAGACTCCTGTTCAGTGGGGCAAGTTCCTTAGGTCAAAGTTCCTAAGGTCAAAAGTGCAAAAATCAAAAATGGGACCCCCAAAAAGTGCAAAAATTGAAACACTATGTAGGTTGCAAAAATTGAAAATATCAAAGACCAAAGTGCAAAAATTGATTTTCCGGAGGTTAAATTTGAAGCAGAATAAAATATAGCTTTTAATATAAAATTCTATACTTTAAAATCTATTCTAAACTAAAGAAATTACAAGGAATTCATTTATGCAATAAAAAATATATGCTAGATAACAAAATAATTTTTAAACAGCTGTTTTTAAAAGAAAATTTATTTTAGTTTCAAAAGCAAAATTAGACTAGAATTTATATGTAACTGTATTCAATTGAATTTAAAATATGAGACTACATAAAAAACTGCTTTATAAACTATAAGTTTAATAAAAAGGTTAATTTGATTTCCAGCTTATGTAAAGCTATAATAATACTTCAGTATAAGCAAAATAAAGGATTTTTCCTGCAAGATACAAGCATATGATTTTAGGTATTTTAGCTTATTAGTGATCTTATTTCAATGATAAAAGTTATAGAAGTCTATCATTAAAATAATAAAAAGTACATTACTTTCTTATTAAAAGCTATACTATACAATTTTATACTTAATAAAAGATATAGTCTTATATCTTATTTATAAGTCACAATATTCAAAGATATCAAGAATCTGCCACTTACATATCATAAAATGAAGACTTGAATATTGTTATGTTAAAAATACTTTACTTCTACCAAAAATGATATAGATGGTTCTAAGTTGTATATCAAAAAGGAAAATTTTATACATCTTATTTTACTCTAATACATATAGTGAAAAGATATAGTAGAAGATAATTGAGGGTAAGAATGGAGAGAGAAGAGAAAAGGAGAAAGAAAAAGAAAAATTTTCTACTTGATATCAGATTTTATATAATCCACCCTCTTGACAACGCAGAAATTTTCTAAAAGTATTTGGCCCCTGGCGCAGACAAGGGGCCAAACAAACTTTTAAAAAATTTGAGGAGGAATGAGAGGTGGAAAGGAGAGGTGGGAAAGGAGAAACCTTCAAAAAACCAAGAGCTTATTGCACTTTGATTTAGGCACTTTGTTTGTGCACTTTGTTTTGGGCACATCAATTTTGTCCCCTGAAATAACATAGGGAAACATAGTACAATATTATATTAATTTAATATTTTTTGAAATTGCCTCCTAAACACACTAATTTATTAATATTGCAATAAAATAAAAACCTACTAAAACTTAATTTCTTTTTTATATTTTTTAAATATCAGGTCTTAAAGAATCTACATGAGGAATTTCAAAAGTTTTTATTAATTATTTAAAATTTTATAAGCTTATAAAAAGTGTGACTAAATCTAAAAAGTCAATTTTCAATTTCCTCACTTTTGATTTGAGGAACTTAATAAAATATAATGAATAAAATATTAATGTTTTGAAAAAATTTAATATTAAATGGTCCTAGTTTTTTGGTACCTTTTTGGATTTTGATTTGACTACTTTTTGATTTCTGCACCCATTAAGAAACTATATATAAATTTTTATGAGATAAAATTTTGTTTTATAAAAAAGAGCTTATAATAGTATTGTATATTAATACTTGAACAAAAAAATTAAAAAAATTGCCTAAAGTTAAAAAAGCTTTTTTAGCTCTTGATTTCTTTTTTTACATATAGAAAAAAATTTAATTTTGATGTATCAAATATTAAATTGAGGATTTTTTTGCACTTCAATTTTTGCACTTTCAATTTTGTCCCCTCTATTTAAAGGGGTAAATAAATTCTATTTTAAAAGCCAAATTAAATTAAGGTGTGTTTTAAATTGCATTGATTTGGGCACTTCAAACTTGGTTTTTTGATTTTAGCTACCAGTAAAAACATTTTAAAAAAGTCAAATTTAAGAAAAATATTAAATTTTTTGGGAAAATTTTTTATTGAAAAAAAGTGTGAAGATCAAAAAATCCATCAATTTGGAGATTTTGATCTCCACACTTTGACTTTAGGCACTTGCCTGTTCAGTGGTGGTGTGTGCTGGCTGGCTGGCTGGAAGGATGGGTGGTGGCAGGCATCTGCATGGTAATAGCAGACATCTGCATGGTGGCAGCAGGCATCTGCACAGTGCTGTTGGACACCTGCGCAGTGGCGGCAGATGCCTGCTTGGTGGTTAAAATATTCTTGCTCATTTTAATATCTGTTTGTATACTTAACTTGTTTACATCATACATCTTGCTTGTTTGAGATTTTTTTGAATAACCTGTGGCTTAGATAGTGGGATATTTTCCTGTTCTTGCCATATTGTAGTCAATTTGGTAACATAGATACTGGTGTCAGGAATATTCCTGACACTCTTTAGGGAGTTGTCTTCTTGTGTGTTATTTGGTATATAGATCTTGCCTTTGGTACATCTCCTTTGAGGTCAATCTTGTGTTGGGTGCCTGTATCAGAGGAGAAGACCCATCAATTTCTCTTGGAAGATGGAAGAGAGCTCTTGAACCAGCTTTCAGTGGTTAAGGTCTTGCTCTTTTGGGGTTTCTACATTCCCAAAGTAAATGTTCCCATGTGTTTAGGGGTTCCAATCAGTCTCTCTGGGGTTCCTTTTTGCTTCATTTTCAGTAACCTTGCCAAATATGTGTTCATGAGAGTGTCAAGGTGTGTGTGGTAGATATGATGATTTAATTCTCATTTTTGGATGGTGGGTGTAGAAATTTCCTGGTCAACATGTGGTTTTTTCTCTCTCATTCAGTCTAGATCTGGTACCAAATAATATTTGGGTATAGATATGATAAAGCTACTTAGGGTAGTCTGTTCATCTCCTATTTGCACTAATAATGGTCTGGCTTTCTTTGTTACTGTTACACTTCTGCTATCTGTCATGAACACTTGTTTTACATTACTCCTGGAGGTAGTTGATTTCACAAGATTGGAGACTTCTTTTTCAACAAGGGATCTGTCTGCTCCAATATCAAATAAAGCTGAGCTATGGTAGTTTTGAAAGCGGAAAGGGCATGTGAGCAGTTTATTTTTAGTCCAAGAGGAAAATGGTATGAAATTGTTGAAGGGTACTTGGATAGTGTTATTCAATCCACAATAAGATCTCCAAAAATCCTTGTTGTTCAGATGAGTACAGCTTGCCTAAGCACTCTCCTGATTTTCCTGTATCTGGGGTATATTTGATGCTCTGCATATGGTTGGCTTTGGTGTTGCAAGTCCCCACATGAGATTTGAGTTGGTAGTGTAAGGGGCTTGCTTATTAGGATTAGTGTTCCTACTTAGTATTGCACTCTCCTTGTGCTTTACCATTAGGTATAAGATGTCTGCCTTCTGTGCTTCATGTTTACCTTCCTGGAAGAGCTCTGAAGGCCAATGAAGTTGTTTAGTCCAAAGTGTCATATGAAAAAGATGGGAGGCTATTGTAGGATTTCACTCAAGTAAAGGGGTTGTCAAATTCATATATATGGGCGCTTTATTTTAGATGTACTTATAAGCAGCAATATACTAAGCAACGGTCCCTGCCATCTCAAGCTTCTGATAGATCATTGTGTCAGTATTCTTGAGGGTGGATTTGTCAATGAACACCCTTTTGAGGATATCCTAGCTTTCATTCTGAGATAGGCTGGCTTCAGACCATCTGCCTACAGATTTGGCAGCAATCTCTGAAACTCTGAGGGGACTTGACTTGCCTTGAGTCTTTGGGGATACCCAACCTGTGCAAATTTGGGTTGAGCGGTTTGAATCCAGAGGGTGGCACTTTATTGGTGCAGGCTAGTAAAGTATAGATATCTTCAGGAAAAGAACAGTTTAATACTGTAGGTGATATCTTGGGTGCTGCCTGTACTGTGATCTGGTCCTTATCTCTCTTGTGGCAAGGCAGTTGAACTTTTTAATGGCCATTTGAGGATTGTTAAGATGGTGTATTCTGTTGGGTTAGCCTGCCCTTCCTTGTAGATTCTTTCATCAATAGGGAGTACTATTTGTTTTATGTTTTTCTATGGAGGGATTTTCCATTGTTTGAAACAGGAATGGATAGCCTGTCTGTGCTACCACTGTCAAATATATGCTTAAGAGAGTATATAATACAAAAAGGTAATAATTAAGAAGAGATTGATATATTTATTTAATAGAAGAAGAGCTTTATATAGCTATCTGTTAAGCCACATAGCATGCATATAGATCATGACTATCAAGGGCTTTAGAAGAACCATATCTCTTTAGAGCTCAAATGGTTGATCCTGGTGTGGAATAAGGGGGTGGGAAGATATTCTGTCAAATTCTTTTCGGTCGACTGACTTTCAGTTAAATTTGATCCAACTGTAGTTTTCTCCACATTTAAACTTTTTACTTTGTGGCAATAAAAATAAAAAAGTACAAAATAAAGAAAATATTCCCTATAAAAGGCAATCCTTAAGTTTTTAATGCTATTATTTTATTTTCTGTCAGTAAATTTTAATCTAATTAGCTTTTTAAAAAGTAAAGGTATAAATTAAGACTCTTAAATACTAAAAATGAAATCAAAAGTAATTAGTCACGTGAAGCATAGCTCTTATTAGTAAATAGATTTTATATAAACTTTTGATTTATTGTAAAGTTAAAATTTTTATATGTGAAGAAAATTACAGTTGGATCAGATTTGACTGAAAATCAGTCAGCAGAAAAAATTGACAGGATATCTTCCTGCCCCAGAATAAGCCTTAGGGCCATCTTACTTCTTGGTTAAGTCATCTCTTTGGAACATGATCTCCAGAGAGGGAGTGATTGAAGGTTCTGCAACAGCCTTTACTGTTATTAGTTGAGAGAAATCTTGAACCTGTTGAAAAGATACCTGGGATTGCCTTTTAGGGTCCAGCTGTTCAAACCCTTAAGTGGTATCAATGCCCTAGATCCAACAATGTTATTTATAACAGGAGTCAAAAAGCTGCTTTGGATACATATTTATGAAATAAAAGGTTTAATAGGGTCAAATCTTATCAAAAGTTTTACAGCAAAAGGGAATAAGTCTTTGATGGCCTTTGAGTAATACATCTTCATTAAAAGTTTGTTTTATATGATAACCCTTCTGATGGCTGAGAATTGCTTTTGGTTAGAAGGTTGGCTAGCATACACAAGGCTTGCCATATATGGATCTGTACCTCACCAAGGACATGTAGGATAGATCTTGATAGCTTCATAGAAAGAGACATTAAAGAAGGGTTCCTTGGTCCTGCAGAGAAAAATCATTTCTGTCTGATTTTGAGGTTTAGAAACAGTGACAAGTGATTACTCTTTACCTGTATATGGATAACTTGCAGATCTTTTGTAGCTATCTTTGCCAGCCCTGGTCACAGATTTACCCAGCTTTTATGATTAGAGTTCTAGGCTGAATTTTATAAGTTGTCAATAAAACCTTTAAGACTTACCTAAACATCAATTCCCTTTATTAGTACATCATTCTCACTAATCATACAGTGTAGAGCAGCTGTTGCCATTGGTGGTAGATTATACCTGTGAGCTACTTCAACATAGCTGTTGTTGTAACTGTGCTGCTTTAGCAGAGTTACAAGGGGAAAATATTTGGAAACTAGATAATATTCTTTATTGAGAGATACATATTATATAGTCATTGTGGATCATTAATAACAGGAACATAATAGTGTTGATCACACGTGGGATGGTGGAGGGGTGGCCTGATCCTGGTAATGAGTCAAGCACTAAAACAAGGTATCCATTGTAAGGGATCATCATCTGTTCATGTTGTTGGATTTGGAAATTTGAGCTGACTTCCTAGTTTAGCTTCAAGTGACTGGATAATTGGAGTGTAGGTCACAAACCTGCTTACTTAGAACCTTGCTGGTGGGTCAAGCCTGCTGTTTCAACACTGTTTTAATTCATTCCAATTAGTGTTGGTTGGAAGATGTTTTCTTAAGCTGTCTATGCTTATTTGGTAGGGAGAAAGATTTCTCAGGAAGTTATTTGGATGACCAATTGGATCTTCTTAACCTCTAGCTAAAGGTTCATATAAGAAAACGGATGATAAAGTTGCTAGTAGCTTCACAGGTAGCCTCTGGGTATTTACTGGCATATGCTCAACATTTGGGGTTGATTATTCAAGGTCCCCCAAAAGAGAATATTGCTTTTTTACTATGCAGGACAGATGTTTCTGTAAACCTTTGTGTTTTTAGAGAAGGTAAAGTTAACCAACTCTTTTTAATAAGCTGAAAGGTTCTTTGAAATGTTTTGTATATGTAATAACAAGAATACTCCACTAACCTTGGAAAAGCTGGGCTTATCTTAAAACCCATTATTTGGAAAGCTTCATCCATATCGCCTATTTATGTGTAGTTTTTGGATTCAAAAGATTATATTGGAATGCAGCTAACTTGCATTGATCAAGCAGGTATATTTAATTTGATTTTATTGGATTAACGCATGGCAATAAAGGCCGGCTTAAAGACTTCAATGGATTTTCAATCAGAGCGGGTAATCGGGGCTATTAAGATTCTCTAAACGAAAATACGAATGGATGGTGGTTCAGCCGAACAATGCCTCTATTTCCGAAAGAAAACTTTTTGAATTGTGGATTGTCGTGCCACCCAGCACAACCCGGATCCCAGGGGAATGCTGCTGATTAAATAAAGCCACGTGTCGCGCTTCTTGGTAAGTAGCACCACCAACGATAAACACAATAACTTCTTGGGGGCTGAAGATAAGTAAATATAGCTCATAAAGGCTTACATGAGCTTCGAGGCCTTGGAGGAAACAAACGGAAACTCGGTCTCCTTCATTCGCCCCTTAGACATCTCTTCAAGGATTCGATGCAGGAGCGGCTGGTGCTGGGTGTAGACATTTTCCACTCCCTTGATTTAAATTAGTAAAATAAAATGCAGAAATCACCTTGAGGCCACGGAAGACATTCCGGCTTCGCGCGAAGAGATTGCTGTCTTCGTACAGATCGTTCTGGCGCTTGTCATAGCCAGCACATGAAATAAGGGTTTCAAGCATCTAACGAGATGAGCAAGATAATAGAAAGCTATTACTTGGCATTGTTCCTCAGGCACTTTGGTGATCTTTAAGAGTGGGATTATGGAGGATGCTAGGCTGTTGGGAACTTTTTCATATCTCAGGGCGTATAACAGGGCCAAGCGCACTTTGGAATCATGACGGATATCTTCCTGGAGGATCTTTTGTAACGCCTAAAGGTGAGTATTGATATGGTAGCAGCGTACCTTAAGATCCGCAGCATGATTGTCGTTGCACGCGAGGCTCTGTTCCAGTTCTGAAACCTCCATCAACCGATGTTTGGCAGTAAGGCGTGAAAGCTCACCAACCAATGCCACATGCTTGGTAACGTTGCCTGCCAAGCGACGAAATTCGGGGTATGCCTCGACAAAGCGTTTCATATCAGCAATACTTTCAACCTTGCTGGCTTGGGTGCGGCTAGTGCCTTGGTACTCATCAACATAAGCTTTAATGTTGGCGCCCAAATCACCAAAGTTAAGGTCGCGATTGGAGCGAAAGAACGGGTCCTGTTCTAAATTAAGCACAACTTCCTTGAGATCCTTTTGAACGTCAGGACATCCACTCATATCTACACGCCCATTACGGATCCCCAGAAGCTCGTGAATCATGGCCTGGTAGGTCCAGGGAGTCAGCAAGGGCGTGACAGGATCTCCCCTACGGTCTAACAACAATAACAATGGAGGGCTGTCTGATTTCTGGAATTTAAAAAGCTGCGTTTCTTTCTTGATGAGCTGATCGACCTCCTCTGCAAGCTCCTTGCAGAGTGGACTCGCACGATCATACCTAATCAGCGGCCGTTTCTTAAGCGCCAAAAGCACCGATGCCAATCCCTCGGATGCTCGCTGTAGCGCTGCACGGTGCCAAGCCCAAGGGAATGTGGAACCTTTTGGAACCAGCCTGAAGTTATCTATGGACATATCCAAGGAAAACAAATCAGGGTTGATAGCGATGAAATCGGCATAGTATTCCTGCACCACTTTGACTGCTTCTTGCTCGTCCGACTCCGCCAGACTCTCCAAAGATGACTTCCGAACAATATTGCTGAAATCTAGCAGCTGTAAGTCAGCCTGGAAGAAGTTTAAAAGGCAAGACTAGCTTACATAGATGATATTCTCCGAATCTAGGAGCGGATAGCTCGTGTTGTAGAAAGTTGAAGGATTCCAAAGTAGGGCGAACAAAGCATATGCATTTGAGATGCTTCATCTTATCTGAATCTTTGCGATCGACTCTGTCAACAAGGTAAACTTCTTTGGTCAGCAATACAGATTGCGTGACGGCTGCTGACACGTATGATGTCTATATATTCTACTTCAACATTTATAAAGGGAAATCACTTGAGGCAAGTCGTTAAAATCTTCTCGCGCTTGAAGTTGGTTTAAACGGTTCTATAGCCCAGCTTAAAGTAAAAGAATTTCGGAGCGTTATAATAACTGTATTCTTATCTAAGCCATTTCAACTTTTATTGGAGCTCGCATTTTGTGTGAGAAAGAGAAAAGATGATATCAATAGTCGAGAATGGTACAAGTTTTGGCTAAATAATCATTTGATGTAATATTTAGATTTAACGGCCAAGACTGGACAACTATAAATTTATTACCAAGATATATAATGACTATATGAGAATTTCTAGGCTTTCAAAACCGAAAAATAACTTTAAAACAACAGGAATAATCTCATTCAAAAGAGATCAAAATGCTATTATAAAAAATAAAAGGCCATATAAATCAGCTTAGGCACAGGTAATTTAACGCCAGCAAGAAAAATAAACTCAATACATCATGTTGTAAAGTAATGAGTGATAAGACTAACCGTATCCTTATCCAAAAGAAAAAATCTTCATCCCAGGAACTTCTTCGACCATACTGAAAACATAGTTCTGTACCGCTTTGATAACATCCATCTCGGCAAGCTGGTTGACTCCTCAGTTGCTTTAAAACCAATATTATTTAAAGATCCTTTAAGATATCTGTTCCTTTAAAGATAAGTTGTGACTATTTACGAAACAAGCAGCTATTGATGTACTTGTAGAAGAGTTGGATGTTAGAAATCAGATATGGAACAAGTATGCTTCTAGCTGGCTAAGTTGATCCAGTGGCAACCTCTTGCTTCCTATTAGCCACTCGTGTCGAATCTGATTGGAAATATGCTAGGGCTGTGTCAGATTTCGAGGGAATCTTCTCAATAAAGATTCCCTCGGAATCGTTTCCTTCCACACCCTTCTGTGGGTGTAGTTGATTTGGATTTTTTTAAATATTTTTTTTTATTTTTTTCTCTCTATTTTTTAAAAATTAAAAATAATAAATTTGATATTAAAAATTTGGGTCAAAATTTTTTTAATATTATAAGTATATTTATTATATAACTCGAAAATCCGGAACGCAGAAAGCCTTCTGAGACATTTTTTTTAAGATTTTGGATTCCCCCAATGTAGGGAAATCTGAAAGACGGGTCCGGGGAAGAGAGGATGGGACGATTAAGGCATTTGCCTTAATCATCTCTTTTTGTGGCCGATGCAGCCCTAAAATATGCCACAATCTTCCATCTATACTTGGACCAAGTAGAACAACCCAAAACATCTTGTTGAAAAGAATCAGTTGCATTATATTGAATGATATTTAAAATAAAGAATATGTAATTAAAATCAAGAGCACACTTTTTCATGCTAGGAACTTTTGTCTATAGAAATGGAGAACATTAGAAAGGACCCCCAGTTTAACTGTTTCCAAAAAATTATTGTAGTTTTACTCTTTTAAGTTGCTTACAGAGACACAATACCCATCATCAAAGCATTTGAATTATCTGATGTTAAAAATGCTTCCATTGGATTAGTGTGGATAGATGTCATGAATGACATTTCAATACTTGTATTGAAAACCCGGGAATTATACCCCGGCCCTCCAAAGGCTAATCAGGTCACCCAGGATAGACGCGGACCCGCCAACTCACTGAGTTGCAAACCCGAGTTGTTGAATTACTCCAAGACCTGCCAGCTTCTTAAGGATGATTCCCCAAATAGTCACCAGATTGCTATTAACCTTGTGCCACCAAAGACCCAGACCTATGCAGAAGTTGTAGCTTGCCTAAAGAGGTTACAACGAGGCCTCCTGCCAGGCCCACCAATGATCATCAGCTAGTGCCAGTCTCCAGCCCAGAATGGGTAATGCAATTGGCCTGCTCAGGTAATATGGTGAACAGCAGCAGCGGAATAAAGCATCACCACTTCTGTTTTCCAGAGCAAGCACAACCAGAATCTGCCGCCCTTGAAACCAAAAGCCAAGATCCATGTCCTGCCAGTGAACTATCCATAGGTCTGAAGTCCACAAAAATTGAAGAAGCAAAATCACATGGTATAAGAACCCCAGCAGTATGGGGATGACCATATTGTCATTTTTGATAATAAAGTTTATGAACCTTTGGTTTGAGCAAATCCTATCTTATTTAGTTTTAGTGCTCTTTCATCTCAACTCCGGCCAAGTAGACTTTCAGGTGACTGCCTCCTCTAGAGACCAACCTGCTGACTCACCTCTGGCACTATACTGTCCCCCTGGAGCCCCCTTTGGGCCTGTGCACTTTACCAAATACCTCCTAAATACCTCCTACTCTGAGTTCAACTTGGAGAACACACTCATTACTACCCCCTGGCAAGGACTAGAGAGACTGAAACTATAGGACACAAAGGAAATTGGTACGTGAGGCTGCCAAGATTGTTCAAAGGCAAGTACAATTATCTGCCTGCCTACTTTGTCCCCATGACTCCACCCTTAACCCCACAACCTAACCACCCAATGAAACCTACCACCACCGCCAAGACCATGTCCACCCAGCTGTTTGGAGTACTCTATATTACTTTGACAGGATTGGTGGACTCTATGGTGCCTAACTCTGGGCCCTGGTATTTACTTGGGCAATCTGTATCCTATATTATCAAGTTAGCACCCATCCTGTGGTGGGCATTACCCACTAGCCCAGTGGTACCACACCCTGAGCCACCCAATGCCTCTCCCTATTCCTGGCTTCCTGACAGTATGTCATGTTAGTCATGTGGCTTGGCCTGGTAATGTTTCATTTAGGATTTGAAATGTCTGATCCTCATATATGATGAAAATTGATAAGAGTACTACCCTTTATTCATTAATCAGGGAATCACTTGGGGATCACTTGTCTGAGAGGGAGTAATTGTAAATGTTGAAACAATATATTTAAGTACTGCTATTTAATGGGTTATACTCTATTTACTTCTAATAAATCACCACACTTCTGAAAATATAGCCTTTTAAAACCAAATTTAATTACTTGGATAAAATAATTTAAGATGGTAATTCTTTAAAATGATGAGCCTCATGTAACCCTTTTTAAGATACAGTAGTTTTAAAAGCTATGGCAACAACCAAAAATACCTCATATTTAGATGAAATGATTTCATATTTAAACAAAATCCAAGTTGCGCAAGATTGAGGATTCAATTAATTCAAATATTTTTGGTTATTAAATGAACTGTCAAACCAAAAACAAAATTTCACTAGCCCATTATACAAAATTATATCAAACATCAAGCGGTGTTGTTTAAATCACAAACAAAATGAACTGACACAACAAGTGAGATTGATGGATGCTATTCCAGAGTATATTATAATCCAATCAGGATTCATATTGTTGTAACTGTGCTGTTTTAGCAGAGTTATAAGGGGAAAATATTTAGAAGCTAGATAATAATCTTTATTGAGAGATAGCAATTATATAGTCATAGTGAATCAATGGATAGTAGGAACAGTATTGTTGATCACACGGTTGGATGGTGAAGGGGGTGGCTTGATCCTGGTAATGAGTCAAGCGCTAAAACAAGGTATCCACCAAAAAGGGTCATCATCTGTTCATGTTGTTGGATTTGGTAATTCAAGATGACTTCCTAGTCTGGCTTCAAGTAACCAGATAATTGGGTTGCAGGTCATGAGCCTGCTTGATTGGAGCCCTTCTGGTGGGCCGAGCCTGCAGTTTTGACACCCCCCCCCGGCTGAGTTGGCCTCCTCTGGGGGTAGGTTTTCAGGGAGGTTATCAGGAGCCCAGGCACCATATTGTAATAATTGTTGTTCTGTGGCAGGCAGGGCGGTTTCTTGTTGTTTCTGTCTTGCTTTACAGGGGCGCAGGCAATCATGGTCTAGGGTCTTGTCTTGCTTACGTTTTCCAAGCCCCTGTATGAGGTAAGTGTTATTGTTGTTTACCTTTAGGATAATTGCTGGCCCTACTTTTTTGGGTTGTAGTTTGCTTTTGTCAACGTTCATGACCCAAACTTTTTCCCCAACTTCATGTCTGTTGTGGATGGGAACAAAAGTCTTTTGTAAACGCTCCTCTTCTTTTGCTGCTTGTCCGCTGTTGGCCTCTGCAATGTGGGGATCTGAGCGTGGGGGGACTTTACTTGGGATTTCCAGTTTAGGTCCTGTCAATGCTTGAATGATATTTGGCTGTGTGCTGTATACCAATTCAAACGGGCTTTTCCTGGTGGATCTGTTCACTTGGGTTTGACACACAAGTAGCGTAGTTGATAGCTGCTTATACCAGTCTTCAGGCTTGCCGGCAGTGAGTTTGGCTAAGGCTTGCACAAGGCTATCATTAAGCCTTTCTACACGCCCATTAGCCTGTGGGTGGTATGGCATTGTTACAGTGTGTTTGACCCCATTTTTTGCGAGGTATACATTGGTGGTTTTGGAGGTTAATTCTATCCCTCCATCAGTTATCAGGGGTTCTGGCTTTCCGAGCTTGCTGATTATCTCCTTGCCAATAAATTGTTGTATGTTGTTGCCAGTGTGGGCCTTTAATGCTTGGGCTACTGGCCATTGTGTTGCAAAGTCAATGGCGGTGATGATGTATTTCTTGTCATTGTGTTTTCCTGGCATGGGGCCAACAATGTCAAGAGCCCATACTTTGAAAGGTAGTTGTGTGTGAATGGGAAGTACTGACTTTGGCGGGGTTTTGCTTTTGGCAAATTTTTTGCATACTTCACATTGCTCTAGCACTTCTTGAACATTACAATACAAGGTTAGCCACCAGGCCTTATGCTTAAGAAACTCATATAGGCTTTGACTCTTGGTATGCCCAAGGTCTTGGTGGTAGCGTAAAATGGTGTCCACTTGTTGGTGTGTGGGAATGGTTGTGCCATCAGACATTTTTCTGCTTAAGGTCCCATACACTTCAGCAAACAGGTGCTCATTTTTGATGACTGTTTCCTTTGTTATGTTGGTGGTGCTGGGAAGAAAAACTTTGTCTTTTGTTTGTAGTACTAAGAGAGGCCAGTCTGGGTTGAGCCCATTTTCCCCTCTTGAGGCACGGACATACAGGCGGGAAAGGGCATCTGCCATGGCAAGCTCGGCCCCAGGTTTGTACTGGATGAGCATGTTGAATCTCTCTAAAAGTTCCATCTATCTGACTTGTCTGCAGGATAGATTTACTTGGGTCTTGAAGTAGATGAGTGACTTATGGTCCGTCAAGGTGGTGAACTCTTCTTGTTGTTCCAAATAACAGCGTCATTTAACCAGGCAGTGTACTATTGCCAACAGTTCCTTGTCATGTATAGGGTAGCGGCACTTTCTGTCTGTCAACTTGCATGATTTGTAGGCCACAGGGAGGAAGTTGCCAGTGTTGTTCTTGATCTGTAGTACTCCACCAATGGATGCATCAGAGGTGTCTGTTTCCATTTGATACTCCCCATTGTGTTTGGGGTATTGGAGGATGGGCGCTGTTGTGAGTTTTTCCTTAAGGCTCAGAAACAAAGATCACATTGGGGGTCCACACAAACTTGGATTTGGCGCCAGTTATGGTGGACAGAGGGGCAGTCAGGATGCCGCAGTTGGTTATGAACTGTCATATATAAGCAACCATCCCTAGGAAGGTACAGAGTTCTGACTTGTCTTTGGGCGGCGGCATTCTGTAAATAGCCTGGATCTTTTGACTGTCAGGTTTAATGCCATCCTTCAAAACCAGGTGTTCTAAGAAGGGTAGTTGTTTGCAGAAGAACTGGCATTTGGAAGGTTTGGCTAGCAGCTTATGTTGCGCTAGGGTGGTAAACACTGCCTCCAGATCCTTGTGATGCTGTTCCACTGACAGGCTGTAAACAATGATGTTGTCTAAGTAAACCAGGGCATGCTTGTCAATGTGGGGCACAAACACCTTGTTCATGAAGGTTACAAAGGTTGACAGAGCATTTTCCATAACAAAATTAAGCACCACACACTTGTACAAGCTGTACTTGGTGCAAAAGGCTGTTTTGAGGATGTCTTCTTCCTTGATGCGGATCTGATTATAACCTGCTGTAAGATCAATCTTGGAGAAGACTGCGGCGCCACCAAGGGCATCAAAGAGATTGTCAATCAGTGGTAGTGGGTAACAATTCTTGATGGTAACTTTGTTTAGGGCTCAGTAGTCTGTAACTAGGTGTAGGGTACCGTCCTTCTTTGCTACAAAGAATACTGCAGCACCAAAAGGAGACTGTGAGGAGCAGATAAGTCCTTTCTCCAATGCTTCCTTGAGGTAAGCACACAGGGTGTTGTTCTTGTTGGGAGTGAGATAATAGATGGGTTGTGCCTTGGGTACTGCTCCTTTGAGTTTGAATGGAATGCTGGATGTGCTTCTTAGGCGGCAACCCAGGCAAAGCTTTATTGAAGATTTCTGGGTGCCAAGCCACAATTTTGCAATCCTGTGGTGTGGTGGTATCCTGGTGATCCTTGAAATAGATAATCTTGTATTGGCAGGAATTCCAGTTGATTGCCTTGAGGTTCTCCTGTTCATCCAAGGTCTCAGTGATGCGTACAAAGACATGGTTGCACAGGAGCTGATCCACAGAGTCAGGATAGATTGGGTGGTTGACGCCTTTACTTTTGATGGTCAGTACTGAGGTTACCCAGTCTACATGGGGGTTGTTCTTTTGCAATCTAGTTGAGTCCCAGTTTAATGTCAAACTTGGGGAAGTCAATAACAGGACCTTGAATGGTAGAGTGTAGGCTCTCTAGCATAACAGAGAAGGGGGCAGTTTTCTGTGTCACAGCAATGTGATGTTCATCAGCTAAAAACATGTTTTTAATCTGCAAAGGATTAGTGGCCAGTTTGAACTTGTCGAAAAAGCTACTGTTGACCAGGGTTTGTTCTGCGCCCAAGTCCAGGAGAGCTGATCCTGTGTAACTGCAAAAACAGAAAGGATAGGACATCAATTTATTTGGGTGTCTGGCAATGGTGTACAGTACTGGGTCTTCTGAGGGTACTTGAACCATTGGGCATTGATCCACATCCTCTGGGCAGTAATCATTATTGGGCAAGCCAGGGATAGTCTGGGGAGAGCTTGGCTTACTTAATGCTCTCCCTGGGCTTTTCCCTTGTCCTGGTTGTCTTGGGTGGTCACCACACGGAAATGAGTTCTGTTTGATTGTCTGTTATTCCTGTTCCCGTGTCCATTTGAACTGGAGGGCTTGTGGTTGGTGCTGCCATTACTGTTTCTGGGGGGTGGTCTGTTGGAGCGCCCACTTGAATGTGAATCCTTGGGGTGCTCTCTCTTTCCTGACTGTGCCTTGTGAAGTGCATTGGACGTCTGCTCCGCCTTCTTGGCCTTGCAATATAGACTTTGCAAGTTGGTTACTTGGTCCAGGTTCACGTGTCTCATTACGTGCAACTTGAGGGCGTTGTAGTACATGAGGTGCATGGCTGGGTTGTCAAAGACCATATTGGAGGGTGCACGTAGACAAAGTTCCTTGTAGGCGCAGGTGAGCTCCTTTACAGTGCCAGTCTGGGTCAAGTTTTTTACTTGGAAGATGATTATGGGTGCAGTGTCCTTCAGTACAAATCTTGCCAAGAAGTCCTGCTTAAAGGTGTCCCAGTTCTTCTTAGTGTGCTCCTCATGCCACTTGTTGCACCAGGTGCCAGCGTTGTGTGTCAGTTGAATGGAGATTTCTGCAATCCAAAATCTCTGTGGGCATTCCATCTGATTTAGCTTACTTTGAGCAGATTGGATCCATGCTGTGGTGTTGTTGTCGTTGGCTCCTGCGAAAGGTTCCAAGGCGGCGCTTCAAAGTTTTTGAGCTACATAGGCTGGCATGGCGCTTTTGCCGGTCGGTTGTGGCATAGAGGGGGGAGCCTGAAAGAAACCTTGTGCAGACATGGCGTTGAAGGCGGGTAGTGGAATCACCATGTTCTGGTGAAGGACAAAGCTATCGGTTATCTTGGCACCAGGAGTGTATGGGGTCCAGTCAGGCGGGAGGCCAGACATAATTCTGTTGAGGATTTGTTGGCCGCGGCGTGTGCAGGCAACAGGAGGAATTTTTCAAGATAAGGTAGGATGGAAAACCTACCTGTGCTACCAATATCGTAACTGTGCTGTTTTAGCAGAGTTACAAGGGGAAAATATTTAGAAGCTAGATAATAATCTTTATTGAGAGATAGCAATTATATAGTCATAGTAAATAAATGGATAGTAGGAACAGGATTGTTGATCACACAGTTAGATGGTGAAGAGGGTGGCATGATCCTGGTAATGAGTCAAGCGCTAAAACAAGGTATCCACCAAAAAGAGTCATCATCTGTTCATGTTGTTGGATTTGGTAATTTGAGATGACTTCCTAGTCTGGTTTTGAGTAACCAGATAATTGGGTTGCAGGTCATGAGCCTGCTTGGTTGGAGCCTTGCTGGTGGGTCAAGTCTGCGGTTTTGACACTACAAGTACAGCAACATCCTCAGTGGATTACTCAACTCCTGGGATGGCTTGAATTCCAAGCACCAGGTTTTCTTAAGTCACCAGATGAAGGGTAGCTCCACCGTCCTCAAGGCCATCCAGGAACGCGGGCACCAGGCCTCCATGTACCCAGATGGTCACGCTGACATCCATCTGGCTGATGTTGTGTTCTTTAATATTAGAGATACACTCCAGGATCGCCACCCTCAGGCTTTCAACAACCTCTATCTTGGGGTCCTTGACCACAATTCTCTCTTTGGTCACCAAATGGTGGCTGACTTGTTTGCCCAAATTGTCTTCTATGTGAATATGGGCAACCAATCACAGAAGGATAAGCACCTCACACCCTGTGCCACTGCCACCTACCAGCCAATCACGGCAATATCTGATGGGGAGTACCATGAGCGGTATATGGCTGACATCAAGTGAAATCCTCCTACCCCTACCCCCGCCACCACCCCCCATCTTCCAGCCCCACCCACCCAATCCCAGACCCCCCAGGCAAGCACTGCCTCTACGTGTTCCTTCCTGTGCTATTCTGCCTACTAGGAATTACTCTTCCCCACCCCAATAAACCCCCTGTTGCCAAAAAATTTCTATTTATATTATCTTTATTTTGAATTTTGATTGTTCATTTTCTCTTTGTTTATAGTTGGTTTTATACTTTTATGTTCAGTTTATTTCTATAAAATCATAATTTACTATGTTGTGCATCTAGATCCAGAACACAGTTATTTTTAGCACTTTGCACAGCCCCTTATGAAAATATTAACAACAATTTGATGATCAGCTAAATTTGAATTAGAAAATTATAGGTTAACTGTTTTTAGATAAAGTTGTTACTGATCTGAATTCAAAACCTTAATGATAAAATTTAAGCCAATCAGGAGCCAAGTGATAAAGTGATTGTTGTGACATAAAGGGTCATTTAATAATTCTTTGGTACATGTGCGCTAATTAATACGATTGGCTGATTGTTTTGCTATTGGTTGCCATTGCCGCTGTGGCAAGTTGTTGGTGGACTAGTGCTAATCCAGCAGCTGATTGGGCACTAGTTCATCAACAACTCTCCACAGCGGGAATGACACACAATGGCAAAACAACCAGCCAATCATATTAATTAGCGCACATGCACCAAAGAATTATTGAATGACCCTTTATGTCACAACAATCACTTTATCACTTGGCTCCTGATTGGCTTAAATTTTATCATTAAGGTTTTGAATTTGGATCAGTAAGAACTTTACCTAAACAAAATTAACCCATAATTTTCTAGTTCAAATTTAGCTGATCACCAAATTGTTGTTAATATTTTCAAAAGGGGCTATGTAAAGTGCTAAAAATAATGTGGCAATTAAGGAAGCAATGCCAACACAAAGCAAAAAACACATATTGAGATGAGCGTAAAACATGTACACAATGGGTAAAAACATGAGATATTGTAGTAAATGGAAAAACAAAAAGAATAAACAAAGAGACAACAGTATCAAAATAATACAAAATTTATTGGGGCAAAAGCTATAAAAACATATGAAAAGATTAGTAAAAAATCAATGAGAGAATTGGAGAAACTTCTAAAAGACCTTGACTCTGTAATTGCAGAGATCAAAGAAATTGACCACAAGGTCAAAGCAAAGGTGAAGTCTGCCATCCTTGAAGGCAATAAAATTAAAAAGGTGTTGGTCAAGGCGCTTATGGCCAAAATACCTGATACCCCCAAGAAGACAATTGAGCACTTACTAAACATTCAAAAGACAGTGATTGAGGGCCTCCAGTTTAAGTTTTACAATCTTTCTGCGCTGTCTATCTGGGTTGACAACCCTGAAATGTATGCACATCTCAAGCCATCCAAGCACGCCAGGAAAGAGGATACAGAATTGCCTGCTCAACTTCTTGCGTCAAGAATGGCCAAGCCTGCTGAAGCCGCTGGCAAAGAGGAAACACAAGAAAGTAACCTAGAAAATAAAATTAATAAAGTTTTCAAAATACTTACCTTTTTTTGTTAGAAAATGTTGACAGTGAACTCTGCTGGGTCCTGATCCCTTTTGTCCCCCCACCTTTTACGCCAACTATGCCAATCACATGGCTAGGCAGCTGTTTCTGTCCCTCCTATCTTGCAGGAGCTTGAAAACAGGATTCACAGATCCTTTCCAATGTCACAGGAGGCATTGGCTGAGCTTACACATTCTGAGGGGGCATCTGATTGGGCAGTTACTGCCTATAAGGATGCCCAACTGGTCCACCTGGACCTGGTGGTTCTCAGTGGAGTTTACTGTGTAAACTCCATTGAGCTTGTTTGGGATGTCCTGGCAACGCTCCCATTCAATAATATACTGGAGATAGGCCAGGCATATGTGGCTGCTTGCTTCTGCTTCCCAGTGGAGCACACAATATTGTACCTGTTGGAGAACTTTGGGCATGCAGTGGGTAAATTGGCTGTTGTAGATGCAACAGCTGTAAAAAAGACTAATACTCTCCTGGCAGAGTTTGGGCTGGCCTGGAGCGCCAATGAGACGGGGCTCCCTGCAGCCATGGAGATGTACTTTGCAAAAACCAAGCATGAGAAAAAGATCAGCACAGTATACAACAAACTTTTTGAGTTTACAGAAGCCTTTGCTGGACAAAGGCTTCACTTAGTGGTTTACCTCAGGTATCTCTTCTACTTTGGAATGGGCCCCAGCGTGGAGGACCTAGACAGGGTCCTTCTTGGGACTGACAAGGCCCGGCTCACCTTGGATGGGAAGAAGGTCCCCCCCAGATATGACTTGGTGGACCATGTTATCCAGGACGCCCTGGTCCTGGCTGGAATTTACGGGTTTGCGTCCCCACCTGAAAAGCTGCTGCTTCACTCCCACCTGACCCTACTGCCTTTCACCAGCAGGCGGGAGTTTTTTAACCAGGATGTATCCACTGTATACAGTGTGGTGGTGGAGGTTGTGCGCCACCTCCATTGCCGGGTGGGTACATACCAAAGGACTCACTATAGGCGCACATAATAAAAAATATGATTCCAATAAATTTTATTACAATTTATATTATTTTTATTATAATAAATTTTTATCTTTTTATTTTAGCAAACAATTTTTGCAAAATATTTTGCGGAAACAGTTTTCATAAAAGCATAAAATTATACGTTAATAAAATAAATTCTAATTTGTACATTTTACATTTAATTTTTTTAAAACTATTTTTATATTTATTTTGACAAAAGTGATATAAATATATTTGTGTAATCCAGTATCAAGTGTTTGGGATAACCTCAGATGGCATAATAAAAAATATAATATAAATAAATTACTTACCTCTATTGATGGTCTTGCCGAATGTGATTGTGGGCTTAGAAGCTTCTAAATATAATTTGTTAATTAATAAATCTTAAATAGTAGATTAGAGAATATAAAAAGTTGGACACAATAAGCCTTTAATTGATTGGCTATTTGGCTAGGCACATGGGGATGAACAAATCAGCGTGGCCATAGAATTTGGCCACGGTCTCATCTGGGAGGGTGTGAATCCCGGCCTGGAGCAAATCAAACAGGTCCTCAGTCCCAGTTGGGGTTCCTTGCTTGACAACTCACGTGAGCCACCCAAAGACTTTCTCAATGGGATTTAGGAAGGGTGAATAGGCAGGGAGGAAGAGAAGACGTAAATTTTCTGTAGCCAATTGCTGGGGGCCCACTCCAATGGTAGTTTCAATTGATGGAAATTCTTCAAGAATATCTGCCACCTTATGGAGATCAACATTGTCCAGCACAATTATATTGGTGAAGCCTGGGCTTGTGCGCCTCAGGTGCTCCTGGACCAATCAGAGAAATGATAGGAAGGCCCAGCTATTGTGAGATCCTAATATCATTTGGTACAGCTTGACCCCCTTTGGACAGAGGAAAGCCACCATTGAATAGGCTGTGGCGCAGACGGCAGCACACCAAGCCATCCTGTCATTTGAGCCTTTGGGGACATACTCATACCCATTGCACATCAACGAGGCAAATGCTGATTTGTCAATATAGTAGAATTTGATTGTCTCCTTGGCTTTGAGGGCAGTGTACGCCTCTGCATATTTTTCTGGGTCTTGACATTGGAGGGACTATTACAATTGTAGGGGGATACCCTGAGCTTTTTCCAAGAAAAAAGCATTATCTTGAGCAGATGATAGTAAAAGAAAATCAAGGCCTTAACCCAAAAAGTAGATTTTACCATGGCCTGTATATTTGCCAGTTCAAGATGACAGTCCCAGGTTATCCACTGGTGGATTGCCTTTTTGTGCTCCTTGGTGAGCATAGTGGAAACGTGCAAGGATTTCTCTGCAATAAGGACTTGGCCAGTATTGATGAAGATGTTGAATGTCTTCAAGGCGTACTTGGGATCCACCCCAACAAGAGCCGCAGCTGCCTTGTAATCACCAGATTCATACATTAGCTTAATCAGGATGATGTGTTTGGTATCAGGAATGTGCTTCTGAGCGGGGGTTTTAGCGGTGGGGATTGACTCATTGGCATTGGGCACAACACAGGGCATTGGTACCTTAGTGTAGAAGGCTACAACCTTTTTGAGCACTAACTGTCCCTCATCAGTTCTGAAGAACTTAGGCTCCTTGTCCTCTTCCTGATTGCCATCACTGACGTAGGGCTTATAGCTAGTATCAAGTACAGGCTTCATCTTCTCCAGCATGGCTGACAGGACTAACTCTTGCCGGTACACAATATCAAACACATACAAAGTAAGTTCTACCTCCTTATTTCTAACTTTCTTGGTAAAGGTAACCTTGGTGGGCGTCCGGGTCAGCTTGGGGACCCAAGGGTTGATGCTCTGCACCCTAGCATCTTGTGCTTCTTGAACCGGCTGTGTCAGTGTAGCGTCACTATTGAACTCCCCTCTCCCATATCCTTCCTGAGTAGGCATTTGTGTTGCGCTAACTCTGTTCTTTGACCCGCGGGGGCAACTGCAACTGTGGCGCACAACAGGTGCAGTGGTACTCTGTTGTTGTGTTCCTTCCATTTTAAAATTAAATAAAATACTAAATAAATTTCAATTAAGTTACTCCCTAATTTTATTTTTTGCTTTTATCTGAATATGGATATTTAATTAATATTCCCCCAATATCCAATTATAGATTTTTTGTTTCTTAATTAGTTGTTTTTGGTTTTACAACACCCATTTTAGAATACTCAAAAAAATCCACCTATTTCCCAGATTTTACTGCCAACTTCAAACACCCAACACAATATTTTTAAAATTTGTGTTTCAGATTGTGTGTCTTATTTTAGATGCATTGGTATCATTCTTGATTACAATCCATTGCACACAACATTTGAGTAATTTTGTTTACATGGTGAGTTGCTATTGTGTTTTGTTTTTGGATTGAGTGTTAACACACCACGCTTGGGTGTATTTTGTCACTGATTCACATAGCAAACATATGTATACCAAAAGTCAACTCACACTATTTAGTTTGTGAATCCATGTATTTTGGATTTTATTTTGAATGATTTTGCTTGGCGCGTGAGCACTTCTTTGCTCTGTTGACCCATTTTACCCATTAACACCACAAAACCCTGTTAACAGAGTGTATACTTTAACCTAATAGTTGTATTTTGTTTAAATCTGATTTATTTTTGGTTGTCATCATAGCTTCTAAAACTACTGTACCTCAGCTTTACATTTTTTCTTGTGGAAGTTAAAGTTTTCATCTTGGAGGAAAATGCTAGATATGTCAAAGAGGAGGGGAAACAGTGTAATTTGATTTTTATGGCTGAAAATCAGTTGCAGAAAATAACTGAAGAGAAAGCCCCCTATTGTCAGGAAGCCAGGTATAGGAAGAGGCAATATGTGACTCAGGATAGGGTACCGTCAGGCCAATAGGTAATGCCCACCATAGGATGAGTGCTAATTCAATGATGTAGGACAAAAATCACCCAGGTAAAGACCAGGGCCTGGAGTTGGGCACCATAGAGTTCACCAATCCTGTTAAATTAATATATGTCAAAACAGCAGGCACAAGCTGCCAGCAAGGTTCTAAGCAGGTTTGTGACCTACACTCCAATTATCCAGTCACTTGAAGCTAAACTAGGAAGTCAGCTCAAATTTCCAAATCCAACAACATGAACAGATGATGATCCCTTACAATGGATACCTTGTTTTAGCGCTTGACTCATTACCAGGATCAAGCCACCCCCTTCACCAACCAACTGTGTGATCAACACAATTATGTTCCTGTTATCCACAATACACAATGACTATATAATTATTATCTCTCAATAAAGAATATTATCTAGTTTCTAAACATTTTGCCCTTGTAACTCTGCTAAAACAGCACAGTTATGACATATAGAGTACTTCAAACAGCTGGGTGGACATGGTCTCAGCAGTGGTAGGTTTCATTGGGCAGTTAGGTCATGGGGTTAAGGGCAGATTCATGGGGAAAAATTAGGCAGGCAGATAATTGTACTTGTCTTTGAACAATATTGACAGCATCACATACCAATTTTCTTTGTATCCTATAGTTTCAGTCTCTCTAGTCCTTGCCAAGGGGTCAGCAATGAGTGTGATATCCAAGGTGAACTCAGAGTAGGCAGGATTTAGGAGGTATTTAGTAAAGTGCAAAGGTCCAAAGTGGGCTCCAGGGGGACAGTATAGTACCAGAGTTGGGTCAGCAGGTTGGTCTCTAGAGGAGGCAGTCACCTGAAAGTCTACTTGGCTGGAGTTGAGATGAAAGAGCACTAAAACTAAATAAGACAGGATTTGCTCAAATCAAAGGTTCATAAACTTTATTATCAAAAATGACAATATGTTCATCCCCATACTGCTGGGGTTCTTATACCATGTGATTTTGCTTCTTTAAGTTTTGTTGACTTCAGGCCCATGAGCAATTTGCTGGCAGGACATGGATCTTAGCTTTTGGTTTTGAGGGTGGCAGATCCTGGTTGTACATGCCCTGGTGAACAGAAATGGCGATGATTTGTTCTGCTGCTAATGTTCACCATATCACCTGGGCAGGTCAATTGCATTACCCATTCTGGGCTGGAGACTGGCACTAGCTGATGATCATTGGTGGGCCTGGAAGGAGGCCTCATTGTAACCTCTTTAGGCAAGCTATAACTTCTGCATAGGTCTGGGTCTTTGGTGGCACAAGTTTAATAGCAATCTGGTGACTATTTGGGGGATCATCCTAAAGAAGCTGACAGGTCTTGGAGTAATTCAACAACTCAGGTTTGCAAATCAGCAAGTTAGCAGGTCTCTGTCTATCCTGGGTGACCCAATTAGCCTTTGGAGAGTTGGGGTTCAATTCTGGTGGTTTTAATGTTGATATTGAACTTCCAGTCTTGATACTTGACAGGCTGACAGGTTCTTGTTCCTCCTGATTGGGGCAAGGTATCTCTGGTGGCCCAGGGGTTGACCCAACTGGCAGCCTGGTGGGCTCCTGTCTACCCTGGTCAACACAAGGCATTTCCTGAGGGCTGAGTTTCAATTCCCAGGTTTTCAATACAAGTATTAAAATGTCATTCATAACACATACATGGACATTATGAGGCTTTTTGAGATACTATATAATCCTCAAAATTTATATCAATAAATTATCATTATCTTCATAATTTTCCCTTTTATCTTGTTTATTATACTTTCCAGAGGTATATAATTGACAGTGATAGCAAAGGTAGGTTATCCACACCTACACAACTTAAAGAAAAAATTCCTCCAAAGAAAATAACCAAGCAGATGACACTTCTCACTGGCTGAGGCTGGTGCAAAGATCAGGATGTTTCTATGTGATTCACTGGTTTCAAAAATATCATTTTATCAACCAAATAGCACAACTTTTTTGGTACACAAGGAGTCCTGAATCCACTTCCAATCTTTGAGGCAACCAAAATACCCAACCTTGTATTCCAACACCTACACTCAGCAAAAATTAGAACGTTCTCAGGACTATGCCAAGAAAATGCCAACCTCTGTATCCAAAGCACACAAAATAGTTTTACACAAGTTGGTTATCCCCAAAGACTTTGGGCAAGTGAAATTGCCTTGCATGTTACCAGGGATGACTTCTGGTTTGTGAGTAACTGTTTTGAACAACATCTCATTCACAATAAAGACTGTGATATGTTCAAGAAGGCCTTCTTGGAAAAGTTTGTCATAAATAATTTTGATGTAGACATCATGACAGAACTCAGAACCTTCAATATTATGGTAAACATTGAAGAATATGTTGCATTATATGAAGACATACATGTCCAAGCTCCTGACAGCATTAACTTTAATGAGGCTGGGCCACGTTTGAAGTTCTAAAATGGTCTCACCACACACATTATACACCAGTTTGAGATGAGTCAATGTAAGAACCTTCAAGAGGTGTTCTTGGAAGAAAATCAAGATTCTCATAAATCTGACAGCCTACATGTAACCAACAAACAAAAAGAGAGTCTCACAGCAAAGAAGGAACCTCAACCTAACAAACAGAACAACTGAGCTAGTAATACCCACCCTTGAGGCAGAAATTGTACAACTCAGGTTAAGCAGATAAGTACTGACAACACAACTGAGGAGTAAAAAGCCCAGGGGAGTGCTTAGGCAAGCCACCCTCCCCTAATTTACAAGACTCATACAGGGACCAGGACGTGGACTCAATCATTATGATCTAAGTCCCCTCCAGAAACCCTATATGCTTTGCTTCCCAAACTAGAAATAAAATCCTCACTTATTCTTTCTTCTTTCACAGATATCAGGGCACAGCACTATTTTTCACTGGAGTGGATTGATCCCTCATCAACAAAGAAATTGACAACCTCATGAAACTACCAAAAGTCCAAAGCAACATCAAGAGAGTTATCATGGCAGACAACAGGAGTACACCAGTCAACAAGGAAGCAAAACCTTTCTGCGCCCAAATTGGGGACCTGCAGACTACAATTAGCGGTCCTATCATACTAATCCCCAAATACAATGTTATACTTGGCCTGGATTGAATGAGAAAGACCAAACCTCACATTGACTGGGACAGCGCAACTCTCAACATACAATGAGGCAAAGTACACCACCATGTCTACCCAACTCACCTTGACACGCTTATGAGAGATCATGTCTTTTTGAAAATCATGAAAACAGAAGAGGAAACTGGCCCCAGCAAAATCAATTGGAACACCTGCATGTATGAGATTATCCATTTTAAAAATACTGAAGCCAGAAGTGAAAAGGATTATATCCAAGATCAGCTTGTCAGTGAATTCCCCTCTGTTTTCCAAGAAACACTGCCAATACTACCTCCTGACCGCAGCATACAACACAAAATTGATCTCAAGCAAAGTGTACCAAAAGCACAACCCATCTACCACCTTACACCCCAATAAGACAATGCTATGAAAGCCTATTGTTGCAACTGAGTTTCCAGACTTGCCTGCTAGCATATCTTACAATACACAGGGGGCGCTCAATGAGCCGCCCCTTGACATATCTAATGTTATGGATTAATCTGGTGGCAATATCAAATGGCAGGTACTTCATCCTAATTAGGAGCGCTACCAATTTGACTTGCTGATCCACGCCCAAGTTATTCCTTGGCTTCAAACCTTACATGGAACTTCCCACTATGCCACCCCTTGTGGCCTTCCCCATATAGTATATTAATCACAATATTCTACAATAAACAATACCTTATTCTTATTATTCTGTCCTTTCTATTGGACTGTTGTCTTCTCCAATTTCAAGTACTGAATCCTCATTGGTTCAGTTGCAACACTATTTAGACAAAGCGCTCAAAAAGGGCCTCATTAGACCCTCAAAGTCACATTTCAGTGCTGCTGTCTGCTTTGTGGAAAAGAAAGATGAAGGATTCCACCTAGTCATAGACTACAGGGAACTCAACAAGGTCAAAATTAAGAACAGGTATCCCCTGCCCCTGTTTGATGAACCTTTTGACGCCCTGGGGGGTTCCAGTTCTTCACAAAAATTGATTTAACTGTGGGATACCATCAAATCTGTGTTAAACTAGAAGACATTCCAAAGATATAATTCAGAACCAAATATGGTTCATTTGAATGTGTAGTCCTCAACTTTGGTATGAAAAACGCCCACAGTACCTTTTTGACCTTCATGAATAAATTGTTCAAGGACCACATTGGAAAAAGAGCCATAGTCTATCTAGATTATATAATCATCTACAGCCCCAACAAAGAAAAAAATTGAAAAGGTGTGTACATGGTACTCAACACACTCAAAGACAAACAACTAGTAGCCAAGCCTTTCAAATGTGAATTTTTTAAACGACACCCTGTTCCTAGGCCACATTATCAGCAGAGATTGGAGCAATCCAGATACAGATAAGATAAGAGCCACTACAGGCATGATAGCACCACAAAATAAGAGTGAACTTTGTACTCTCCTAGGCATGGTAGCCTATATTAGGAGATTCATCCATGATTGGGGTGCCTTGAATGCCCCCTTATCTGCAATCACAGTAAGACAACAAAATTTTTATGGACACTGTTAAGAGATCAACACTTTTGGTAATTAAAAGAATGTATGGTCACTGCTCCTATTTTGCAATATCTAAATTGTGAAGGAGTGTACAAATTAGAAACTGACGCCTCCAATTATGCAATAAGAGGATTATTTAGGATTTAATCCACAGAAAAGAATTTTCTCTCTGTAGTATATCAATCAAGAAAATTTTCCAAAGGTGAACAAATATACCTAATTCATTACAAGTAATTGATAGTTATTGTCCACTGCTTAATGAAGTGACATTGCTATTTGAAAGGCGCACAAATATTCAAAGTGCTAACCAACCACAAGTCACTGGTATTCTTTAAGACACAACAACACCTATCAAGAATACAAGCTGAATAGATGAGCCTTATACTAAGGTACCACATGACAATCAAATACAAGCCAGGCAAGGAAATTCTTACTGCAGATGCTCTGTCAAGTCTATACAATAAACATGTTCTACGCACTGATAGGGACCCCAACTGGCCCATGTTAATTGTAAGGTCTGAAGGCTTGGGGTAAATATTTGTAAACTAAAGTCTTTAGACCAAGAAGGTATATATTTTTTAAATATAGAAAGGTAGGTAAGGTTTGCAACAATAACTGGACAAAGGCTCATAAGAGCTTATATGAAGTAAATTAAGGGCTAAGGCAATTTATTAGTCCTAAGAAAACAAAATAAAGACCAGTCTTAATGACTGAAAATTTAGTTAAAAAGTCAATTCTAGGTCTGGAAAGTGATCACCACTAGCTGGTGGATTAAAACTATCCACAATCAAATTGTGAGTCCCACTATAAAAATTACTAACTTCTGAAAGATTTTAATCAAATGGTATCATGGAACTAAGATGGGAAAATTCAAGAGTAAAGAATTGGAAACACAAGCCATAAACCCTAACAAGTACCTTTTTGGGGTGCTAGTCAAACAACCTCAACTTAAGCTAAGACTGAATAAAACTCAGGCTTTTATTCAAGTCTGGGTTTTTGAGGTAAAGATAAAGAATTGGGTAGCTAACCAAAGGTAGTTAGTTGGGTTTGGGAGTGGAAGCCAAACACAAGCACATGTTTTCAATTACCTTAACTTAAAAAGGGTAAGGCAAGGTAAAGGAGAGAACAGGGAAGCCAGTGGTTAATTGTTTTCTTTGAGCCAAGAAGAGCAAAGACAGAATAATGGGAAAACTTAGCCCAAATCTGCTGGTGTAAGCAGGAAGGGAATCAGAGCAAAAAGAGAAAGATAACTGGTTTCAGACTTGTTTAAACTAACTTAGCGTATAGGTACCAGGTTCAAAACTTGGTTGCAGAGGAAAGGTAAGTGCAAAGATGAAAATTAACTGTTAATTTAGGTTAATTTTACCCAAAAAGCAAGGAAAATGAAGGGAAATAATAGAGGGATTAGAATGTTGGAGTTCTTAACTAAAGAATAGTAAAATAACCCAACTGTAGCACTTGTAAAATACTAGCATCAAGATAAAATAAAAGGATAATCCTGACATTAATTATGGGGAATTTCCAAGAATGGTTCCCACCTAGCACACCAATGGACATTCAGGAGAAGGTCCTTAAGAACAAACACCTGTTCAAAAAATTACATGACAATCTACACTGCATACTACTAAGTGGTAATACTGTACCCTACGTCTTGTCAACACAAAAGATTGACACAATTCTTTGATACCACAGAGATTTGGGACATAGCAGTAGCAGGAACTGGCATGAGTACCTAAAAACATGCTACTAGTGGCCCAACATGCTGGAAAACACCAATAAAGTACTAGACTAACACAATTTCTGTGAAAAGTACGCCTGCTTCAAGGTACCCCCAAGTCAGTAATACCAGGGTCAATCACAAAGCCTTTCAAAGTGTGATCACTGGATATTGTGGAACCAATGCCTGGCAACAACAAAGACTAAAATTATATTATCACAGCTATCAACTATGCAACTAGGTGGCCTGTAGCACAAGCCACAAAAGAACACAAAGTAAATCTTGTAAGAGAGTTTATTGGCAAGGAAATTATAGCTAAGTTTGGTAAACTTGGACTCCTAACCACAGATGCAAGAACCAACCTTAAAGCCATTGATACCAACATTCCTCACATCAAAAACAAAATGAAACATACCATAGCCAGACCCTATCACCCAAAAGCCAACAGAAGAGTAGAACAACTAAAAAGCTTGTTAGTAGAAGCCCTCAGTAAGTTATCTGCTAACAATCCAAAAAGCCTGGGTCAACATTTTACCAACAGCACTCATGGTGTTTAGAACATGAGTCAAATATAATAAAGTAGTTTTCAAGCCTGTTGAGATAAACATATTTTAGTTAGTTTAGAACACATGAACTCAGTCTAAAAACAAAATCAAAATTAAGGAATTTATATTAAATTACAATAGATTTGGATCCACTTTGATTTTGTTTTTAGACTGAGTTCATGTGTTCTAAACTGACTAATATACATTTATCTCAACAGGTTTGAAAACTAATGTACAGGCAAAATCCTGTATGAAGTTGTCTATGGGCATAAACTCCAAAATCATTAGTACTAATTTAGGACCACAATTACCTCTACCTAAGAAAGTACCAGACAACAATGGCCCTGACGTACAGCACACCAGAAGGGATCAGGAAGACAAGTAAAAAGAAAGGGTTGAGAGAGAAACAATCACATTACAACAGGAACACTTGCAAGTTAGGGAAAAGATCTGGGTTGTTAATCCCAACATGAACAAGTTGGACCCAGGGATACAGGGACCAGGAATTGTCATGGAAGTCAAGCCAAACAACACTTACCTTATTAAAGGAATTGGCGCTTGTACAGAACTCAAGTGTATACAACATGATCAACTCTGCTTGTGAAAAGCGTGAACAGCACAAAGTAACTCTTGACTTCCTGTCCCCAATAAAACTGGATCAATACCAAGCCTGAATTCCTAACACTCTCAAGAAAATCCCTAAAGTTTATCTTTCAACATCCCATGGGGAGATGTTGCAACATCTTTGATTACTCACTCTTGAGAAAGTAATTACCCAACTGTGGTAATCTTACTACAGTGATTGGGGATAGTCTGCTGGTTGTTCAACAAACTAGAACTAGAGGTGAGATTGGGAGGTGATTTAAGGATCAGTCAGTAGCCTTGGTACTGTACTAGTTGGATACCAGACAAGTAGTTGATAGTAAAAAAGGGGTTGGACCTGGAGAACAATGAAGGGTTTAGAGTAGTGGCAACAGCAACTACTCAAAAGAAAATCCTCAACAAGTGACTTCTAGTCAAGCTAATTGGCAGTGTAGTTGATGGGAGGAGACTAGCCTTTGCAGTTCTTAGATTATACACTCAAAGAAGTATTTGATGATGTAGCTAATATAAGGGGGGTGTAACATATATTTTATTGAGAAGAGGGAGAGGGGTTTATATACTATAACTTACTTGATAACTCAAGGTGAGTTGTTCATTGCTTGGGGGTTGATAAAGGGGGAAATTAATGTCAAAACATTAGGGATTGACACAACAATCAGGGGAAGATGGGAACAGCCCCAGTGGCACAGGGGGGTTGCAGAAGGCTCAAAGATGGAGAAGTTAGTCAGTTAACTGCAGTTGGTGAACTGTATCAATTGGTATATTTAACGTCCAGCTGGTGGAATCCCAATCTGGAACCAAGGCAGGGTGGATGAGCAATCTGGAAGCTAGTCAGACTTGTATGATGATCCAGAAGCTAGTCTAAATCATAAGCATCAGGAACAACTACTATATTGGAAGGGAGATCAGGATCCTAATACAATCAGGAAGTACCCAACAACAATCAGAATTAAAGCAACCAACTGGTGATGAGTTTTACCACACATCCCCCTACATAAGTAGACTATAAATGTGGAAGTTCATAGATCCTGATTAGCAAAAATGGATGACATTAAGAAACTTGTTGCAGACCTAGTAACCAAGCAATTAGCTGGGGCAGAGTAAATCAAGATAATCACCAAGGGTCTGATTGAAGTATCCAACATGCTGGATGACTATGCCAAGGAGATGGAGGAATTGGAGCGTTTCTGACAGCAAATAACCTCCATTGCTAGTGGTAGCCAGCAAGCGCGTTCAATGAGTACTTCCAGTAATTATCAGAAAGCAACCAACATCAACAAACAGCAAAAACCAGTAGAGCAAACCAACAAGAAGCCTTGAATCTTGTTACGCAAACCAGTGGCACCCGTTACCAAAAAGGAGAAGGAGAAGCCTTCCAATCAGCAAGACTCCACTGAAGAGACACTCCTGAGTATCCAGAAAGAGGTATCAACCTTCAAGAAGCTGATTGATGGAAGAACATCCAAGAAACGTACTGAGGCGCTGAACCCCAGCACATTGAAACCAATACCTGAGGTAATGACAACAAATAATGTTTTCTAATCTTCTTTAGGACACTGACATGGGATACACAGTACCCATGGACTTTGATAGCAACATAGTTTGGCAAGGATCATCCTGAAAGAACTTTTTGAGGTGTTCAAAGTTGAATTTCCTGATGGCAAGACGTCCATTCCTCTTTTGCGTTGTATGGAGAATACTGCATTGTTGGCTGAGCAACAGTCATACAAGGTGAAACTAGATAAATTCCTTCAGGAAGCAACTAATTTGGACGTAAGTCAGGAGGAGCAAGAGAAAATCTTGGCAATCTGTTGCCCCTTGGCTCTCAGCTGGGCTTTTCCTGGTGAGTATCATATGGCTCCTCAGGCAATCTCTCTTCAGAACATAGTAGGAAAGTGTTGTCCTGCAGAATACCAAGAGTTTTTCTTCATTACCTTGTCCCAGGAAGCTAACTTCTCCTATGGTCAGTCAATGGGCTTCTTGTATCTTCTTACCTTGGAGATGCTATTCAAATTGACTCATGAAAAAGACTTGTTGGCCAAGGAAATTCCTGATGTAACAAAGTTACAACTTACAGAGCTCTTAAACGGCTGGTTAGCCAATGGGCCTCAATCAGAATTCCTGGCCAGTCTTGGGCTCCTGATATTTGGACTCTTTGGCTCCAATTTTGGTATGGCGCATCTGGATCAAGTCAAGTTCCCCAATTTTTTGAACTTCTGTAAGGTTGGCTCTAGTAGTCCTTTAGAAGCCAATGTTGTTGGCAAAGCAGTATCAGTAATGCATCATCTTTGAGATGTGCTTTATTCCCTTGGTTTTGTTGTTTCTCTCAAATAAGCAATGCACAATAAAGCTCTTCTCTCTTTTCAATTTTTTTCATGTTTTTCTTTGGGTTTTTTCCTTATAATAGATTTAAGGGTATGGTATAAAATAGAAAAATAGTGGTAATAAAAACTAGGTAAGGGAAGGGCAAACCCTAAACCTTAGCTAGAGGTCCAGTCAGTCTCAAAGAGCTGGCTGGACATCCTTTCAGGAATTTAGGATGGACACGGTTCATAAGTTGTCCAGAAGTTAAATCCTTAAGGTTGTAGACATCATAGCCTACTTTGGCAATGACTTCACATGGGTCAGTTCATAAGCTATCTAGCTTGTTCCGTGGCTTGTGAAGTTGTTGTTGGTACATAAGAACTCAATCACCAACTTGAAACTTGGGGAGAGCTGGTAGATTCACTTGGTCTTGCAAGTATCTTCTAACTTGATATTCCTTTATACTGTTGAACGCTTAAGACTGGGTCCTCATTATTTGTTTGGTCAAGAGATTCAGTTGTTGAGAGTATGTAGATTCACTACATTTGGCGTTCAATGGTATCAAGTGCATAGGAAGTCCAGGTTTTTGGCCATATAGCATTTTAAATGAGCTTACACCAGTTCTAGAGTGTACAGTGAATCAGTATGCCATGACGGCTGCACCTAGATGTATATCCCATGAAGAAGGCCAATCATGTGCTAGTTTCTTCAGTATCCTAACTGGAGTTCCATTAACTCTCTCAACAGCTCCATTTGTCTAGGGTTGGTAGGGCACTGAAGAGGTACTCTGGATTCCCATTAGATCATTTAACTGAGGTGATATAGCCTTGACAAATTTGGTTCCATTGTCAGCTAAGATTGTAGCAGGACAACCATGTCGTGCAATGATCTATTGAAGTACAAACTTAGCAGTCTGTAAGGAGTTGGCAGAAGCAACAGGTTGAACTTTGACCCATTTGGTTAAGTGATCTATAGTAACTATGATGTACTTCAGTTTTCCTGGACCAGCGCTGGGGAGTGATCCAACAACGTCAATTGACACGGTCTGGAAAGCGTATCCAGGTAGGATGAATTGATAAGAGTTTGGCTGGGTTTCTCTCTAAACCTAGTGCACTGGAGATATTTGTTAACATATTCTGCAATTTCAGCGGGCATACTTTCCCAATAAATGTATTCTGATATTATTTTCATCATTTATTGTATCCCGGCGTGGCCTAATTGTTGATGGAAGTCATCAAGACAAGCAAGTTGGTTGGAGGGACAAGTATAGGGGAGAGTGGTACCCTTATCAATCTTGAAAAGTTTACCATCTTTTATGAATGTGTGTTGACTTAGTTGTTGGAGTGTCCTTTTTATTTTCTCTTCTAGGGAACTCCATTGGTCTGGTTGACTGATCACTCATAAAGACTATCAAGGTACTCTCCTAAAGCGGCAACAATTGGTAGTCTGGATAAGGCGTTGGCACTTCCATGTTTGATTCCTGGTCAATGAACAATGTCAAAGTCAAATTTTGTAACTTGGCAGCCCATCTTGCTAGTCTTCCCTCTGGGTTTTTCATCTTTCTTAGCCATACTAGACTCAAATGATCAGTGACTACCGTAAAGTGTGTTCCATGAACATAAGGTTGACACTCTTTGATAGCATACAGAACAGCTAGGCATTCACGTTCAGTAGTGCTATAGTTCTGCTCATGCTTATCAAGAGTTCTTGAGAAGTAAGTGACTGGATGTTCCTTGCCTTTGTTATTGGTCTGAGACAGAACAGCACAGATTGCAACATTGGAAGCGTCAGTGTGCAAAGCAAAAGGCTTGGAATAATCTGGGTACAATAACAAAGGATTAGTTGTCAAAATGTCTTTCAAGGATTGAAATGCTTCTTCACATTCTTTGGTCCAATTAAAATCGGTGGAAGTTTTCAACAGATGAAAGAGTGGTTGGGCTATTTTGGCAAAGTTGGGAATGAATTGGCAATAGTAACCTGCCATGCCTGGGATTACTTGAACTCCTTTCATGTCTGTGGGGGAAGGCATCTGGGCTATGGCCAATGTTTTGGATGGAATTGGTCTGATTCCTTTGCTGGAAATGACGTGACCCAAAAATTCCAAATGTTTCTTAAAGAAAGAGCAGTTAGAAGGTTTGAGTTTCAACCCTTTCTTCTGAAGCCTTATGAAGACTTCCTTCAAGTGGCTAAAATGTTCATCAAATGTCTTAGAGAAAACGTTTATGTTGTCCAAGTAGATGAGAACATAACTTAGTTTAAGGTTGGTGAATGTACTATCCATGAGTTGTTGAAAGGTAGATGGTGTGTTTGCTAGTCCTTGGGGCATTCTAGTTGGTTGATACAATCCTGCTGCTGTGATTAGGGTGCATTTATCTTGATCCTCTTCAGCCATTGGTACTTGCTAGTAATTATAGACCAAGTCCATTACTGAGAAGAAATGTGCTCTGCCTAGTTGGTCAAGTGTTTTGTTGATATGTGGCAGAGGATTTTTTTCTTTCTTTGTTATCTGATTTAACTGTCGGTAATTGATGACAACTCAATTTATGCCATCTTTCTTTTTAACTAGCAGGAGAGGGAAAGCCCAGGGACTACTTGACGGTTTCAGAAGGCCAGCACTTAACAGTTGTTGAACTTCTTCACCAAGTATTGCATTGTTCTTAGGTAATTGACAATATGACCTTTGATAGATAGGGGCTGAATCACCAACGTTGATTTTGTGCTTGACTCCTTTTGCACAACCTAAGTCAAAATTGGATGTTGCAAAGATGTCTTTGAACTCATCTAAAAGTTTTTCAAACTTGGACATCTTCCCCTCAAAAAGACCAGACATCTCTTTGCTCAGAATAATGGCCAATACTGAGTGAGTATGGGTTGGGGATGTTTTTGAAATCCCTAATTCTGATAGTTTTTCAATGTAGTAGACAGAGTCAATGTCTGTGATTGGTTTGATCTTAACGTATGCAATCATTTGATGTCTTTGGACAATAATTTTCTTTGATGAGAGGTTGATTAATAGCACCTTAAGCTCTGAATGGTTGGCTTTGTCACAAAATCCTGGGGCTGCAATTGATTTGACCAGCAAAGGGTGAGGAAGGCTAAACACATTAAGAGACATTCCAGGAGGAACATCAAACAGAATGCCTGTGCTAACAACTACTTGCGTAAAAGGCTTTATCACCATAGAATGATTAGCCTTTAATTTGATGACTGTTGCTGAGTTAGCATGAGATTGAAGAGTCTTGGTATGCGAGTTGGCAAGACAGTAAGGAATCCCCATGACACCATGTGAGTACTTGATTAAGGTATGGTGTCAATTGGTTTTCCCTTGTGATATCATGTACAATGTTTGAATGTTGTTAAACAATAACAGAATGGAATATCCCATAAGGGTTATTGTTCCAGTACCCATGGCTATTATAGTGTTGTATTGTCTTATCAGGTCGGTACCTATTAGCATGTCATAACTGGTTGATTGTAGCACAACAGCACTTGTTGTTAGAACTAGCTCACCAAATATCAGAGGGATACTACTGTAGGCACCTGCAGCAATGGTTTGTTGATCCCCTGCAGTAGAAAAGCTTTCATTATAAGGCAAGTCTGGTTTGAACCAAAGCTTTGATACTAATCAGGAGGATACAAATGTTCTTGGTGCTCCTGTGTTGACAACAGCGCAAATAGGAGTATCAAAGACTTTAAGTTGAACCTGTGTAATGTTTTTTTGGATTGATAATATTATTAGTGATATTACATATGGGATCAGCTCTTAGGTGCTCTTGTAGAGCATCCAAACAATCCTTAAACATTGACAGGGCTTTCAAGAAAGTCTTCATTGGGATGGGGAACAATACATTGACAAAGAAACTGTCATTGTATGAGGGGATGTCTTTGCAGTTGCTACCAGAGTTGGTTGAGAGCGGTTCAGGTACAGGCTGGGACAGGTAGGGACAGCAGGTCAGATCAGTGATACTGGAGTTAAGAGATTCCATTAAGGCATGTCTCTTCTCCAGTTGTTGGTCCTGTACTGATTTCTTGCTGATTGGGTTGGGTAGCACAGCAAAAATACCAGCTAGGTTGTCAGGGGGAGGTTTAGGTAGAGGTAATGAGGACTCCCTGAGTCCATCACCTATTTGTTTTTTGACTCTTCATCAGAAGAGAAGTAGTCTTCTATGTGGACTGTGTCCTCAGTAGAAACTACTTGAACTTCAGGTTGACCCTGAGTTCTACTTCTAAACATTTCCTGTACTTTTTTATACACAACAAAGTCGGGGCAATCCTTTTGCATGTGTGTCTTCTCCTTACAAATACTGCAACTTGTGTAGCCAGGTTGCATATGATATGGGGTTGTCTGGGCATTAGAATTGCTCTGGTAAGAAGACAATGGTTGGTAGACATGAGTTGGAGTTGGTTCTGGAGTGGCGTAGACTTGTCAATCAGTATGCTTTAGGCAGTTCAGCTGGGTTTTAAGCTGTCTTAGAGTAAAGACTTGCTCTACAATTAAAGTGATGTCATGAAGACCATTTATCTGACCAGAAAATTCAATTCAGAGATCCTTGTATGGTAACAAGGCATGTTGGAGGGCACAGCAACAGTTGTTGGGGCTGATGAGGCTCTTCATCTGTAGCTGACTTACCATGGACTGGAATTCACAAGGGAAATCTTCAAAGTTCTTAATTTTTAGAACTAGAAAGTTATCCCTGTCAATTTTTTCCCTTGCTTCTGAGTCAAAGACTTTTAGGAGAGCTTTTCTCACATCCTTATATTTATAGTTTATAGGAAGGTGTTGAGAGATGTCTGCTAATACTGCTTTGTCTAGAATGCAAATACAGGCTAGACCCATCTCTCTTGACCCTAGTCCTTCATTAGCCTTCTTGAAAGTGGTCAGCCACATGTAGATGACAATGTGACTGTTCATGGAGAATTTGGTTTTGAAGATACTATTTGGCTTAGTTCTGCCTGAACTAGAACCATGGTGTACTCCTTGCTGATACGTAGAAGATGAGATTGTTGACTCATCCTCAGAACCAGAGTTGGAACTAGAACTACTACTATCAGCAACTGTGGTAAGTTTGACTCCCTGGTGATCAACTCCCTTAAACTCAACTCCCTGGTAGTCAACACTATAGTAAAGTGATAATTCAGCTTTTTCCCTGATTGACAACTGGAAATTGACACTTTTTTAATTAACAGATCTTGATGTACTGAAAACTTTTAATATAAAAAATTAAGCCTTACAGCTATGATATACTAAAGCAACCCCAGAGAGCTCAAAAATGCAATAAAAACAGTACTCTGATTAATAGAAATAAGGAGAAAAAGCAACTATTTCTCATTTACTATGTAATTTACACTCTGCATTATAAAAATATTTTTGATTACCATAAAAATTAAAATTCCAATGAACCAAAAATAAAAAAAAACACAAAAAAAGGTATGCGAAATATGAAGAAATATTAATATTTATTTGATATAGTTCATATAAGTACAACTGTGAATATTATATGTTTTATTTGGAAATTAACAAAAATTAAGATATTTCACTTACTTTCAACTATAAATATTCATCTCAAACTTACCATGCATACATAGAACAATCACTGCTATCTAATTAAATTAAAAAAACTTAAAAATTAAAACTAAAAACTAAATGATCAAAACTAATAAATAAAAATTAAAGTTAAAAAGTTAAAAGTTAAAAGTTAAAAGTAAAGAATCATATAACTGAGCAAGCAAGCAAGTTTATTCCTCATCATTTTTTCCCTGTTTCATTTTGGCCCCTTTCAGGAGGGCAGTGGCAATAATCTCAAGCTTCTGCTTAAGCTCAGAGGCCTTGTATTTGTGCTTAACTGCACCCTGGATGGCCTTGGTGAAGAGGGTACAGTGGGTGGTTGGCTTGGTGGGGGGAACACAGTTGGAGAGATCTCAGAGCTTGGAGATTATTTTCTCTTGATCATGCTGCAGGAGAGAGAAGAACTTATTAAACTTTGGATGAAGCCCAAAGTTGGCTTTAAGATGCTTGTGATAAGCCTCTAATTCCAAAGTGGTCTTTAGCTTCCCATTGACAGCCGCCCGGTACATGTTCCAGCTGGCCTTGGCATAGGCCTTGCCTTGCCTCTGTGTGACAACCTTCCCAATCCACTGGGGCTTGAAGTGCTCAAGGAAAGGCTTAAACTCTGGGTGCTTCACTATGTAGGGATCCTTTGAGAGCACCTCAAACCCCTGCGCAGTGTGCTCTGGCTTTAAAAAAGCCAAGGCACTGAATTGTGCCAGCACAAATCTGCAAGTATCCAAAGTATCCCTCCAGCTCAACCTACTAAGCTCAGTGTGGGCCTGCACGTTAAAATCAACTGCTTGGCAGAAGTGGAAGTGGCACCCCTGCACCTCCTGCTGAACAGCTGCTCAAATGCATTAAACTGAGCAGGCTCAAAGTCCATAATGCACAAGCAAGGCCCAAGAGCTCTTAGCCTCGCCTTTTCCTCTGAGTCCAGGGTGGCCTGGTCCTTGTCAGAGGCAGGTGGGTTGGCGCAGGTGTGGGGGGAGTCTTCTTGGATTTGTCATTGTTGGCAGGATGAAGGAGGGCAATTTCTTGGTAGAGGATGGAGAACGTGCAGGTATAGATGGCCTCAGTGGCCCCAGGAAGAAGAAAGAACACAAGTGGAATCACCCGGATGTCAATCTGGGCATGGACCATCCAGAGCAGCTTGAACATCTGGGGGCAAGTGGCAAAGGTACTATCAACTAACCAGGTTGAGGCCCTTTTCAACTCCATCAGGCTCTGCTGAGTTGAGTAGCAGATTATGCAGTCCTTGGCGGCAGGCCCGTTGTCATGGAGCAGGAAGCGCTCCCCACTTGGAAGCTGCTTGAGCTCGTGGGTGAGCGTAAGCTCCAAAAGGACATCTGAAGCCTTGGGGGGAGGGGGATTGGCGGTGATACGCTTATAGCTGATGAACTTAACCAACTGCTCTTGAGTTGGCACCAACTTGAGATAGTTGGGTTTGAGATGTTGCAAAGCCTTTATGGCCAGACCAGAAGCCCAGAGATGAGAGAATGTAGGTATTACTTGAACAAGGTACCATTTTAACTTCCAAGTGATTAGATGATTGGGGGGCTCACAAGTGTGCTCCCCCTTCTCTGCTGTTACTTGCTCCCAGCCCTTGGTGTTTAGCCGGGCCCTGCAAGTCTTATCCTCACAGACAAAGTGCTTGCTCTTGGTCTGTTGCTTTTGGTTGTTGCAATTGAAGATGTAGTTGTCAGCAACGTAACCAGGGCCGCCCTTTACAGACATGATTGGGAAGTAACAGGGGGAAGCACTTGGGAACTTTAAACTATCTGTCCACATTACAGATATTGTGGATGGCCAGTGGATCCCAAGCCACATGACCAGAAGCTTTGAACTTCTTGGAGTACTCCTCTGGCTCATCTTGGGGATCAGATGAGGGAGGGGGAAGAGCCATCAGGAGGGGGAGGGGAAGGGTTCTTTGAGGCCTGCTTGTATGCCTCCTTTTTCTTACCAGAAGAAGAGATGGGCTCCTTGGCAGCCTTTACTTTCTTGGTATGCCGCTCCTTGGTGGGCTCGGAGCCAGCCTCTGAGTGGTAAAAGGAGCGGTTGGTAAGATCACCATCAGATTTATTGGGGGGAGGAATTTTGGGGGGAAGGTGAAGGGGATGTGGAAGATGAGGGTGGAGGGTGGAGGGGGGAGGAGTGGGAGGAGATGGGGTTGGAGACTTTGCCTTTGCAGGCTTCTTGGCATGCTTGGGAGTGAAGGCAGTTTCTTTGGAGCCCTTGGAGGCTTGGCTCTTGGGCTGTTGGCTGTTCTTGTTTGATTTTGTCTAAAGAAGAGTTTAGCATTTTAAATAATAGAAGTATGAAAGATATGAAACACAGAGGTAAAACAAAGCAAAAGTTAAATGAAAAGTATGCAAATAAAGTTTTATTTATCAAGAAAAAAACATAAAAAAGTAAATAGAAGCAAAATAGAAACTCAAAGTATAGATATAAAGATTAAAACATAGAAAATAAGTGAATTTATGATGAAGCATCAAAGATGTTAGGTTCAGCATAACATCTTAGTGTTAAATCAATGTAAAAGTAAAATTAAAAATCAAAAAATATATATGAAAATTATATGGAGAGCAGCAAAAAAAGTAGTAGATTATAATAGCAAAAAAAATAAAAAAATTATTATATGGAATTTTTTATTGAGAGTTGAAAATTCAAAACATAGTAAAGTGTCAAGTTTGGCACTTTCAATCAGCCAGGAAAAGCTGAATTCTCACTGTCAAGTATGCCGGAGTTGAGCAGAAACATCAAATTTACTATGTTTTTTACATATAATCTTGCTTAAATTTAAAACAGGTTCAAAAGTTAACCCAAAAGCAAGGCAGTTTCATATGCTCAAAAATTAAAAAAAATACAACATAAGTTAAAAAAGTAAATGAGTGGAAAGGTATTTATTAGGGATTAAGGTATGCTGTGAGGAGCTGGGAGTGAATTATTTACCATAGTGTTGGTTAAAACGTTAATAAGCTCTCTGTACTAATCCCCAAGTTAAAGTGTCAAGTGGGTGAGTGGCGCTCATAGTGCGTCACATATTAATTTAGCCTTAATTACGAGCCTTTGATTAGTTAAATCCGAGACCAATTGGGTGTCAAGTGGATAGAGTCAAACACAGAAGGTGTCAAGTTTCAGTTTTTTATAAATTACATATAAAATCTCTTAATAAATTGGGCCTAATTTATGTGGCACCACTTAATCCAAAAACCCAGGAATGACATAATGTAAAAAAAGTGGGGTATTTGATTAATAACTATACCACTAAATCCAGTATAGTGGTGCTTGGGAGCTTAATAAACAACTATGGACACTAATAATAAAAATATAATAGTAAATAATAAATTTTATATAAGCACATATGTATTTTATTAATAAATTAAAATTTGGCTTAAAAAGTGTCAAACTGGTCACTTTTTGGTTTAGAGTGTCAAACACAGGTTTTTTTATTTCTATTAGTAAATTTACTTATAAATTGCCACTTAAATTGGTATTTTAGCTAACTGATTTATTAAACAGAGTCAAGTTCAAGTAAATTTAACCTTGGTTTTTGGTTTAAAACCCCTAAATTACTAGTAAAAATTAGCTTAAAATTGGTTAAGCTGAAAATACTAATAGATTCACATATGCGGCACTCAACTCCCTGGTACTCGACACTTTGTCAAGTACCAGGGAGTCAATCACCAGGGAGTCAAACTTACCACAGTTGCCCTACTATCAGAGTAGTTGGTTTGGTGGCGTCTGCGGCAGGACTGGCGTCAGTGACTCTCAGGACTTCTCTGACAATGGCGGCGGCAGCTTCTTGGACCTGTACTCCCTATTGGTATGGCATTTGCTCTAGTTGCTATGTTGGGAGGTGTGTACTGAGGAGGGCAAGCAGGATCAGTTTGACTGTGATTGAGAATATTGCCAATGATGGTGGAGTTGTGAGTTGTTGGATCCCCAATGGCAAGTCAATTGAAGCATTCTTCTAGGGTAGTTGTGGCTACTCTTAGTTCTTTGAATACTTGTCCTTGGTTGTTGAGTAGGATAGTGGTGTTGGCCAATTGAGCCGTAAAACTACCCACTTGCTCTGTTAGATCTTGATTGGCAGTATGCGCCTGTTGTACTCCTTGATTGTAGGTAGTAAGCTGTTCCACTACCGTAGCAGTAGTGGTAGCTAAATATTTGGTATATTGATGTTGTATCTCTTTGATCTGAGTGTAATTTTCATTAAAGTGTCTAGTGACCTTGGCGCCTACATGGGTAATAGCGGTGTTCTGCTGTCTCTGGACAGCACTCTGAGCAGAGGTTGCACAGGACAGTTAGCTCATTTGTTCCATTAATTCTTGGATATGTTGATGGTGGTTGGTGAGGGTTGTTCCTTGAGCTTTGAGGTGAACTGAGACAACTCCAAGTTGGCAGCTAAAGTGACAGCAAAGTTGTGGAGAGGAGTAAACTGGGTATCCACAAAAGTATTTGACTCCTGGATTATTCCTTCCAAGTGTACAGCAGTTGCTCTGGCACAAGCGTTGGACTCTTCAAGCCGCTGATTGGTGATATTGTTCCATTCACCTTGCCGCTTGAAGCTAATAGCAGCTGACTGTTGGAGGTCTTCATGTCGGTTATTTAGTTCTTGAAGGCTGGCGTTGACCTGATTGAGCCTATTCACCGCGTCCATGAGTTTAGGATGACCAAACCTAGTGGTGTATGTGGTTAGTCTCTCTAAACTGTCAACTGTTGATTGAGGGAGGGCTCCATTATTGTGTTCAATCATTTGCTCAATCTCTTGCAGATCTTGCTTGGAATTAGTGGTCTCTGTGGAGGTATCCAGAGGGAGATAGAGATTAGTATTGGCTTGTCTGATAGAAGGGGCAATTGGAAAAAATTGAAGGCTGGGGCTAGTGGAGACAGGGTATATAGGTGCAGAAGGCCAATGATCAAGAGTTTGACCAACTACAGAAGCAGAGAAGTTGAAGGCCTCAAAAGTTAGGACCAACTGTCTCACTGGTTTGCTAGGAGGTTTCCAGGGTCCCAGAGGAGGAATTAGGTCTAGTTGTACCATGGGAATCTCCATGGATTGGAGTTGCTCTACGGGACTAGGAAAATTGTTAGGGTTACTCAGTACCCTGCTTGGGGTGGTGACTTGTTGGTGGGTCCAATTTCCTGTGATGCAATTCCCCAGGGGGGACTGAGCTGGTCTGATGGGATTGTTGGAGGTGGTGGTCAAGGGTCAGGAGGTAGTTCTTCCGGTCAACAACTGACTCACCCGTTGGGGGTGAATGCTGCCAACTGATCCCAGGTTACCAGTGCTTGTTTAAGATGATGCTGATGTGGTAGTGGCTGGAGAGACTGTTCTGTTAGGACAACCAAATTGTTGGATATTGTCATTTAAAGGTAGAAGAGGTACTCCAGAAGATCTTGTGTTAATCATGTTGGGTAGGCTCTTCCCTTTCCAGAGGCTTTGTAAGTGTCAATAAGAGGTTGGAAAGGAATTGGATAAAAGCCCCTGTAGTGAGCACCAAGATGTAGTACTCTTACTACAGTGATTGGGGACATTCTGTTGGCTGATTGACAAACTAGAACTAGAGGTGAGATTGGGAGGTGATCTAAGGATTGATTGGTAGCCTTGGTACTATACTAGTTGGATACCAGACAAGTAGTCAGTAGTAAAAAAGGGTTCAGACCTGGAGAACAACAAAGTGTTTAGAGTAGTGGTAACAGCAACTACTCAAAAGCAAATCTTCAACAAGTGACTTCTAGTCAAGCTAATTGGCAGTGTAGTTGATGGGAGGAGAATAGCCTTAGTGGTTCTTAGATTATACACTCAAAGAAGTATTTGATGGTGTAGCTAATATAAGGGGGGTGTAACATATATTTTATTGAGAAGAGGGAGAGGGGTTTATATACTACAACTTACTTGATAACTCAAGGTAAGTTGTTCATTGCTTGGGGGTTGATAAAGGGGGAAATTAATGTCAAAACATTAGGGATTGACATAACAATCAGGGGAAGATGGGAACAGCCCCAGTGGCACAGGGGGGTTGCAGAAGGCTCAAAGATGGAGAAGTTAGTCAGTTAACTGCAGTTGGTGAACTGTATCAATTGGTAGATTTAACGTCCAGTTGGTGGAGTCTCAATCTGGAACCAAGGCAGGGTGGATGAGCAATCTGGAAGCTAGTTGGACTTGTATGATGATCCAGCAGCTAGTCTAAATCATAAGCATCAGGAACAACTACTATATTGGAAGGGAGATCAGTATTCTAATACAATCAGGAAGTACCCAACAACAATCAGAATTAAAGCGACCAACTGGTGATGAGTTTCACCACACCAACTAATCATTAAGTTGGTAGCACTCTTATCAATTGCCCATCTATTAAAGATATCAAACCTTTCAAATAAAAATACAACATTATTTGGATAAGCCCCATGACTATCATGACGTACATGGACAGTATGTGGCTTCTCATGATACTATATAATACCCTATATTTATATCCAAAAAAGTATCATTCTCTTATAAATTCCCCCTTTATCTTATTTTATATCCTTCCAAGAAGTATATAATCTGCACTGTGTATCAATTAATGCTCCAAAATTTTACTGTAGTTATATCTATTAGTACAATTGAGAATTTTTTTATAGTAGGTAGAGCCCCTTTTCAAATTTCATAAACACACCAATGAACATCCCTTTTTATCTCTTTTCTTACACTAGCCATATTAATCTTTGTGTATTTACTAAAATCATTCAGCACAAATCAGCAATCTGCAACACAATATGAGCACAATGTTATCAGATATATTTAGCAAGAACCAAGGGATAGTGGCTACAAGGGCAGGGTCATGTGAGGCTCCTCACTGCTATCACATTAGTTGCCCTTATAATGGGATGCTACATCAACAGAAGCCATAGACCCATGCAATCAGAGCTGTACCATACAGCATGAAACTCAGATAGCATGATGGGCAAGGTGATTTATGGCTAGGGTCATAGAAAGCTTAAGGTCCCAGTGCAGGAGATCAAGCATAACAGGATATGCTTTGTTGATCCAAGACTTGAGTGTTTTCCTCTTCTTGACTTGAGTTCATCAGCCTTATTCATGAAACTGACATGCTCCTGCATCACAGTGGTGTGAAAAAGCTACAGCTGGCTTGCAATCTTGTCCCAAGCTAGGCCATGTCAGGTAAGCGCCACAATTACCTGGAGAATTTTGGGGTGATGATTTGCCTCTTGGGCTTCTGGGTTACTAAATATCATGAATATCATTTCAATACTTGTATTGAAAGCCTAGGAATTAATCCCCAGCCCTCAGAAAATGTCTGGCACCAACCAGGATAGATAGAGACCCAACCAAATGCCAGTTGATCCAAACCCTGGGCCGCGGGAGATACCTTGCCCCAATTAGGAGGGACAGGAATCTGCTGATCTGCCAGCGGCCAAGACTGAAAGTTTAATACCAGCATTGAAAATCCTGGAATCAAACCCTGGCCCTCCAAAGACAAATCAAGTCACCCAGGATGAATGGGGACCCATCTGTGAGAGAGGGGGCTAGACTAACTAAGTTTGGCTCCCATCCTGGGAGAAGGACCCACCAGGACACCATACAGTGAAAGACTGGTATGGCCGCTCAAAGGGGCGTCCATAGGAAGGACGTGGCAGTTAGACAGGGAAAGTATGATTCCAAGCCCATCAAAATCATTCCGCCAAGTAGCCAGGTAGCACGCTTGGGGGCGGACTCTTGGGTACCAAAGCCTTCTTCTTGGACCAGGACAATTGGGTCCTCAGAGGGAAAGGGTATTGGGCGGACCAAACCTGGGGGTGTTGGGGGGCTGATTTGAGGGCAGTAAACTCAAGGTCATCACAGGTAAGAATCCTCACAACGTTCTCACTGGTGGGGAGGATTTTTTTGGCCTGTCTGGGGATGTCCTCAAAAACGTGCATGAACAGATCAGGGTTGGCACCAACATGGTGAAATGAATGGGAAATATGACCCCAAAGATCTGGGGAGGTACACCATATCATCACCAAGGAAGATGTTAAGGTGAAAGCAACAAACTTAACCAAGGGTACCAACATTTGCTTAGGTCCATAATAGAGCTCACCAAACAACAACTTGTTCTTTTTTAAGTTTTTTCTTTCTGTTTTAGAGGGGGGTGATCAAAAGACTAGAACAAACAAGAAAGTTTGACAGAAGGCTGAGAAAAGACAGTGAACGGCAACCGCGGGCTATTGACTTTGAAAGTGTATATTAAAGCTTTAAAGAGTTTATTAAACAGTAGCTGAAGCAAAGGCAAAAGGAAAATGAAATTGAACTTAAAATAGGTAATAATATTAATTTAATCACTAATTTTCAAGTTTGAGTAGCTTCTCTTAAAGCAAAAATGGTAAGACCTGTTGTTGACGTTAACAACATATATGTAGACTTTGGGAGGATTCTGGGAGACCCAAAAGCAAAGGGAGAAGGTAAGGAAATAGTAAACCAATACTAACACTTTGGAAAATCAAAAGGGGCCAAGCAAGGGACCCAATGTTGTAACTGTGCTGTTTTAGCAGAGTTACAAGGGGGAAATGTTTAGAAACTAGATAATATTCTTTATTGAGAGATATGCATTATATAGTTAATGTGAGTCATGGATAACAGGAACATGATTGTGTAGATCACACAGTAGGATGGTGACAGGGGTGGCTTGATCCTAGTAATGAGTCAAGCGCCAAAACAAGGTATCCACTGTAAGGGATCATCATTTGTTCATGTCGTTGGATTTGGAAATTTGAGTTGACTTCCTAGTCTGTCTTTGAGTGACTGGATAATTGGATTGCAGGTCACAAACCTGCTTACTTGGAACCTTGCTGGTGGGTTGAGCCTGCTGTTTTGACACCAAGGACAACTAAAATTTTAAATTTATAAGGTTCAAAACTTTTAATTCTAAGAATGAGCAAGCAGGGGGCCAAAAGTCCCCTGTCTTGCTTTAAGAGACAGGCTTCAATTTGAGAGGTCACCTGACCCAGGGAATTGATTTGATTGGGCAGGGGAGAAATTTTGCAAGGACTTATTCATTGAGTTGGAGGGTTTTGCAATAATTTCTGACTTTAACTCTGATTGGCTGGCATTGCTAAAGTGACTTGAATCAACATTCAATCCAGTTGGATTGGAATTTTATGATTTGGAAGTAGCGCGACCTGGTTGTTTAGACTTAATTAATTTCAAGTGCGGATGAGCCCAAGCCAAAAAATAGTATAAATTAATAAAAGATTCCTCCCAAGTGGGAAAAGAGTTCAACATATCAGTATTTGCCACCTGGGAAGGTTATACCAACATAAATCTCACATCAATTGTGTGGGCTAAATCCTCAAGGAAAATAAGGGGCTTGGCCAGCTTCTTAGACAGATTTTTTTGTGCGGCGTGGGAAGATTGTCCTATCCAAGGCTAAAGGGGGAAGTGAATTTACACCATCAATCTGTTGAGTCACAAACTTAAGTTGTTGAATTACTCTGCAACCTGCCAGCTTGTTAAGGGAGATTCCCTGAATGATCACCAGATTGCTATCAACCTTGTGCCACCTAAGACCCAGACCTACTCAAAAGTTGTAGCTTGCCTAAAGAGGTTATAACAAGGCCTCCTGCCAGGCCCACCAATGATCACCAGCTAGTGCTAGTCTCCAGCCCAGAATTGGTAATGCAATTGGCTGGCTCAAGTGATATAGTGAACAGCAGCAGTAAAACACAGCATTGCCACTTCTGTTCACCAGAGAAAGCCCAACCAGGATCCGCAGCCCTCAAAACCAAAAGCCAAGATCATGTCCTGTCAGTGAACTGACCATGGGTCTGAAGTCTGCAAAAATTGAAGAAGAAAAAACACATAGTATAAGAACCCTGGCGGTATGGGGATGACCATATTGTCATTTTTGATAATAAAGTTTATGAACCTTTGGCTCAAGCAAATTCTACCTCATTAAGTTTTAGTGCTCTCCCATCTCAACATCAACCAAGTAGACAACCAGGCAAGTGCCCACTCTAGAGACCAACCTGCCAACCCACCTCTGGCACTATACTGTCCCCCTGGAGCTCCCTTTGGACCTGTGCACTTGACTAAATACCTCCTAAATCCCGCCTACTCTGAGTTCAACTTGGAGAACACACTCATTGCTGATCCCTTGGTAAGGACTAGAGAGACCAAAACTATAGGTTGTAAAGGAAAGTGGTATGTGAGGCCACCAAGATTGTTCAAAGACAAATACAATTATCTGCCTGCCTACTTTGTCCCAATGACTCTTCCCTTAACCCCACAACCTGACCACCCAATGAAACCTACCACCACCACCAAGACCACATACACCCAGCTGTTTGGAGTACTCTATATTACTTTGAAAGGATTGGAAGACTCTGTGGTGCTGTCAGGAATATTCCTGACAACACTTTGGTGCAGGACAATATTTTGTGCACAATCAATTGTGATAAACAAAATAAAAAATGGCAGCAGTTCTCCCTTATTGGGGAAACTGCCGCAAAAAGTTGGGGCCGGGAAACAAAAATTAAAAATAAGAATTTTAATTTGGACAGGTTTTATACCCTGTCCGCAGGCCGCGCAGCCGGCCGCCAGCCATCTGCAGGCCGCACGCCCAACCGCCAGCCGCCCGCTGCCAGCCAGCCAACCACCCAGCCCCCGCCCGCCCAGCCACTCCCGTCAGCCAGTCCCCCACCCAGGCCGCCAAATGGGGGAAATTGCCAAATGGGGAAACCCAAAAAGGCAATTTCCCCAAACCCAAATGGAGGGGGAACTGCTGCCCAAATTTGGGAGGGGCTGACAAGCTGCTTAACCCATCCATTCCTGCATTAACTGCAGAATTCAAAATTGGATGCATGAAGGCATCCAATGATACACCAAGCCAATGCAAGCCCAGAGATAACAATTCATTGCCTGCACATCACTACCAATTCCCTTCCCAAAAGGGAATTCCAGACAACACCAAGTGTTTGGGATTCCCTGTCCAGTGTTTTACTTTATTCATGCCACCACAAGGATGATATTATATAATAAAGCCAATTCACTTGATGATAGTTTGTGCTATCATTGAGTGAAATCACCCCTCAATAGTATCACATAAATCAATCAGAACTTTTACTCTACAAGAAAGTTAAAGACACTAAGCTTTGTCTACCCTTTCCCAGGATCAGAAGATAAACCATTTAATCTTCTCAGCTGTACTCACAGCCTGCCTTGGGATTGGGGGCCACCAGTACAATCACCAGCATGGGCCGTACAATAAGCCACCCAACAAGTACTTCTACAAGGAGCTAGCGCAGCTAAACTCATCCAAGAAGTACTCCTGGCCCACGCTGGTGTTGCCTTGCTTCACCCAGAACGTAGCTGTATACACCTGTGTATACTACGTACTTATGTATTTCTCCAGTAATTTTGGAAGATATAACATACACACCAAGGTCTTCAGATGGATGATGACGGTCTACCCCATTGTGATGGCGCTCACAGGATTCCAAGTTGCCAACTTGGTACCTTACTTTGCTAAAATACTCCCCCACTTGTTGGGGCTTTACAGGTGCCTAACTCTGGGCCCTGGTCTTTACCCAGGTGATCCTTATCTTACATTATTAAGTTAGCACTCATCCTATAATGGGCATTACCCACGGCCCGGCGGTACCCCGTCCTGAGTCACCTAATGCCTCCACCTATGCCTGGCTTCCTGACACTGAAGCTGTAGCCCAATTGGCTGTTATCAAAGCCAGTTGGCTGTATGGAGCCAATGGTTCTAGAAACGGTCACCAACTTGCTTGGCTGGTTGACTAGTGCCCTGTGAGGGGTCAAGCAAAGAAGCACAAGCAGAGCTAGCCACTTGATGATGCTCAAACAGGTTGATCTCAGATGGGCCAGGAGACAGGTACAGCTCATCTTCTTCATTGTCTACATCAAAGATCTGGGTGCAAACAGGGGCTTTCCCCTACCAAGTCTGCTGACACTGACTTAGCAGCTATATTGCTTGCTAAGCATGTCAAGCTCAGAGTTGCTAGCAAGAACCATAGAAAACCCAAAGTAATAAAAAATCACTGGGAGGGGTAGTTCAAAGCTTCATGGCCCTAGCTTTGTTGTCACCATGGGCCCCAATTCAGGCAGCTTCCAGACCCTTCATACACAAATAAGGAGCCTTGGAAGTCAACAAGATACCTCTGTTTCCATATCAGATAGCCGTTGGCTTCTGGTCAAATGTATTTCTGCTTTGGGATGTATCCCCTATACATCATGGGTGGCATAACTTTTTTTCAGGTGTGTGGGATCCTTTTTGCAGGCTGCCCTGATCCCGGTTCTTTCCAGACCCTCAGCTGGTGCCTTGTGGGTATTGCAGTCAAATTATTCTGGATTCCAGGACACCCCAACCCATTTTTTCTTGTTTTTCCAAGTTTTCTGTCTCTAGTTGGGATGAGGCGCCTGCAGGCCAATTTGGTTCACTATTTCATATGGGGGTTGCTGTGTTCCCTGTCTGGTTGTCTTCCAGTTTAGCGAGAGCATCCAAATCATCTGCTGTTGGGATCACCCAAGTTGGATTATGTTCAGGTCTGGGCTCATCTCGTATACCAATGGCTCAACTTTGTTCACCGCCCCCGCTTCACAAGCTATCCCTCCACCGGACAGCTTCTTGTAGGTCTACACCTTTCAAACTAGGGTACATCTCCTGGGACTACCCTGATTGCTTTCTGTCAGCGGTAATGCCAAGGGTTCTCAGGCTGGTCACATCCAGCAGCACCCAACATTGATAAGGGCCATCTGGACCAGGTAGGGGCCAGACCAAAGCTGGGAATAGATTCCAGCCCTGTTTGACTGGTCCATGTTGCCCGTGATCTTCTGTTGTATCTGTCTGCACTGCTTGATCCCCAGGGAAGATTCCGGTCTGAGCACCTGCATGCCCAAGGCTCAGGGCACTCTCCGGATAGGCAGCGTTCCAGAAGCTCTAGGCCAGCGCAACAGCCCAGCATGCCGGGACACATTCAGCTGGATAGGGGGCCAAGTCCGATCCTTGGAACCCTGCCAAGGTTCCAGGCAGGTATACCGGCAATACCCAAAGGGGCCCCTTAGCATAGAGGTTGAACCACCCAGAATCACTGGCAAAGCCCACCAGTACATAGTAGGTACCCAAGTAGACAGCTACAGACATAGTGGAGCGGGGTGAACCAATTGTGGCCAAGAGTGTGGCGGTGAGGAGTTGGGTTGTGCTGGATCCTATGGGGTACGCTTTGGAGGTTTTGGGGATCGACCCAAAAGGTCCAACCATAGACCGGTGGCCCCCAATCCCTAGCCAGGCTGTGACAGTAGCAGAGGATATGGGATGGTCCATCTTCAGCCCCTGGGAAGGGGTGGCAAGGCTTAGTGTCCAGAGCCTCTTTAGTGTGAAGACTCGCTGATCTATATGGTATGGTTGAGGGTAATACGCTCAATGAAAGCACAACCTATCATCAAGGGATGGAGCTTTATTATATAGTGGGGGCTAGGGATGCTTCAGCTCTGCCCTGGCTAGCTTCCAGCTGGGGCCGTTACAGCCAAAGCAGAAATACAAAATATTTAAATACTGCTAACTAGATGTTTGACTGGACCGGCTCAGAGCTAGAAACCAGCCGCGGCTGCCCAGGGCTTGGCCAAAGCCGCTCTAGTAGTGGCCTGTGGGGCAGGAATATCAGGAAGCATTGGATGGGAACCCAGGGCATTTAGATGTCTCTGAATTCCCTTTCTTGGCCGGGATTGGATGCTGGCAGCCGGAAATGTTCGGCTAAAATCCCATTTTATTGGCATAGTTGTTGGTGGGCCTTCTTCACGCACCCAAATTCATTTACTGGGTTTAGGCATGGATTTCTGTGTTGTCGGGCTTGCCAGCCCATTTTGCGTTGGGTAATTTCCCAATTTGGGCAGCAGTCCCCCCATTTCAGGACTTGGGGAAATTCTCATTTTTGGTTTCCCAATTGGGTAATTTCTTCAAGGAGTGGGGGGTGGCTGGCCCAGCAGGCTGGGCTGGGCAAGAGTGTGGGTGGCTAGCAGCAGCAAGGGTGCATGTACAGGTTGGCTGTGCGAGCAAGGTATAAAAGGGGTTGCCTTTTTTATTTTGAATTTCAAGCTTAATTGTAAAAGCTCTGTCTTTTGCAGCAGTTTCCCCAATCAGGGGAAACTGCTGCACATATTTTAAACCCTTTCCCTATTTGACATGCTACAAATAGTTGTATTTTTTGCACTGTTGTTAAGAATATTTCTGACAGCCAGCCCCCACACTTTCATGAACGCCATCTCCAGGCAGTCCAGATACCTGTCAGGGGTGATCAAGAGGCGGCAAGGTTTTCCTGGTGAACCACTGTGCAAGGAAAGCTTTAGGGATCCCAGGGTACAGCACATGTGTCTTTAAATGTGAATGGGGGGTTACATAGCCCTCTTGAAGTGTAAGTAGGACTGGCTATCTAAAATCATCCAGGGCGGCTCTTTATCTGCCTTCAGGGTATACTCAGCCTGCTGATACCCAGAATCAAGGTCCATGGGTGAAAGTTTTTCTATCTTCCTGGTCACTCTAGCAAGCCATGGAATCTGGGTAAAGGATGGGATCCCTTTCTAATTGATGAGTTAAGTCATTGATAGTCTAGAGCAATGTGATTGGTTTTCTGGATTATCAAAAAGGGTAAGGCATAAGGGCTTTGATAAAGGCCATTATCAAGGATCTGCTCCATCTCCTTAGAGACCTGTGGATCTCTTTCTCGGCTGAAAAAATAAGGCTTGGGCTTTAAAGAAGGGCATCACAGTTATTATCAGATGCACTACCTGTTTGGCTAATCTGGAACCAGCGGGCTCTGGGACAAGAACATTTTTGAATTTGTATAGCAACTCAAGGTTATCACATTGCTGATCAGGTCAAAGGTAGCAAAAGCTATCGGTAAGTAACATAGCTAATTGTTTGGGGCTTTGATAGACTATTGCTATTCTGCTGGATGCAAATCTGGGATGATGAGATGAATTGTACATTTAATCCATTAGGGACATGGTTTAAAGGGCATGGGAGTGAATGCATAAAGTTGTGGTTACATTGCTTGAGTTTAATCACATACACAGCCTAGATCCTTGGGTCTGGCAAGTGGACTATTTAGCAATTGAAAGTTGATAAGCGTTTATAGTGAGATAAGGCTACTTTAACGAGCCTGTGTCTTACCACCTATAGACTTTATAGATGGTCTGTTGATTGAACTATTATTTACAGATGTCGATGATTGATAAGCTAGGTCAGAGGGTGCAGGTGGAATTATCTCCTAGGATCCTTGAAACACATCCGCGGAAGGGAAGGTCGACTCTCCGACAAGCTCGGCGACGTTGTGGCCGAGAAGCTCCACATCCTCAAACAGCCGAACCAGCCCCGCCATGTACGAATACCAATAGATGTGGTTGAAGTCCTGCTTGATCACCGAGAGATGGGGAGCGGAGATGAAGGGGGTTGAGAAGTTCCTTCGGGCCCCCGACCGGGCATGGGACTTTTGATACTTGCGGACCATGGCGGCTCGGGTCTTGACCATCAGCTTGTGGCGGATGGCGTGGATGGGGGGAGGGTAGGGAGGAAGCGGGTGCTTGGCACGGAGGGCCCCGGATAGAACATAGAAGTAGAGGATGACGGAGGATACCATGAACTTGTGGTATGCATTGAACGGGATGATCACAGTGGCTTGGACTTCAGGCCCGATTTGAAGGACGGCCCCTCGCATGGCGACCAGCTGGTCCAGGATGTCTTGAAGCACCCGCAGCTGTTCCTGGTAAACCTCGGAAGCAAAGGGCCCCTTAAGCCGGGGCTCTCTATTGGCAAACAGCAGCAGGGTATTTGCGGCTAGTAGGCGTTTCTGAAGCTGGTGCTGCTGGCATCGGACCTGTTCATCGAGGTTGGCCCGGTCGATGCTGCCATGCTGAGTCATGCAGAGCGCTGCTACTTTGCCAAAGTTTGCGCCCATATCCGACATCAGCCCCGCAACCACCTTACGCACTTCATTACGGGCCACATATGGCCATAGCGTTGAGGCAATGACCATGGACACCACCAAGCCAACCACCACACTAAGCGCCCTAATCAATGCCAACCTCAAGATAGCCCCAGAGTCCTGGGTGCTGTAGTTCACAAAGAATACTGCGCAGAAGGTTGTCAGCCCGTTAAAGCCGATGCGCGAGTAGCTGGTGGTGATGATGGCGTACCATGCCGGTGCGTTGAACATCCAAATCATGACAATTACGAGGTAGATGTTGCCGACATTGATGTTGGCCAAGCAGGTCAAATACCCCCACGTTGCACCAATGATGGTCCCCGCCAACCGCACCACCCCCAGATATAAAGTCCCCCCTATTGTCTGGTTGATGATGAACATTGCCTACAACAGTCAGCGCAAATCACTACAATGGCTTACCGCAATGGCACCCCAAGGCCCGTTGATCTCGGCATACAGCTGAGAGAAGGCCGGGACATAGGCAGGGAAGGTAAGGATAACCATGGCCAACGTCAGTTTAAGCCCAAAGCGCACTTCGTAAGAGGACATATGCTTAGAAAAGCGCCATAGCCTTTGGCGCATGCGGAACCAAAATGTGTTGGGGTGGTCTGGCCTGAATGCCGTTGAGCGGCTGTATTCAGGCTTTGCCCAGCGTTGGTTAGGAAGGATTAGAGGATCTTCGGGATTGGTGTCCATTCCAATATCTAGATTAAATGAATGAGCAATCGATATGTTTGATGGTACCTTCTCTGGCTTCGTGGTTTTCACGCTTAAGCTGCTCTACGGGGGTGCTGGTCTCTTCGGATGCGTAGAACTCGGCTTGATGGGGCTCCTCTGAGGTACGATGGCCCTGCAGCCACCTTGAGAGGCCAACCCGGGGCCGCCACAGGCGCTTTGACTTACTCTTTTTGGCCTTTCCTTTGGAAGGACGAAGCGCTTGGAAGCGCTCGATTTCTTCCAGAAGCTTGAGGAGCTCCTTGGCAAACTCCCGCACTGAAAAGATGCCTGAAAACACCACCAACATGGGCTCGGGGAACGGAGTGTGGAGATGGGGAGTAAATAGGATCTGCTGGTGGATCAAATGCAGGCAGCGCCCTTCGGCAACTTCGAAATCAATTATGGCGGCGCGCAGCTGAGGGGCAATTGTACTTAGATCCATTGAAGCCCAAGGATCTTCGGGGTTCTCGGGCAAAGTGTGCGAGCAGCTGGTATCAGCTGGCGCCGCACATTGGCAAGATGGCTTGTCTACTGGGTCGGCGGGGGTTGGATCGGTTGGGATTTTAAAGTCTAATTCGTTTTCTTCGGCCAATAGTTTCAGAGCGGCGTGGATGGCGACGAGGCTTATATCGGTGAGTAATACAAGGGGATCCTTGACGAAGTGGATGATGTCGTGGATGAGGCTGCGCGCCAAGAGAGGGTCAATGTCGGGGGTCACCGGCATCATCTCCTCGGCAAGCTTGTTGAGGCTCATTGCGGATGGCGAGGGAGGGAGGGAAAGGGCTTTGAGCTCGGTTGGCGAGCCACTGCGGCTGGAGAGGGGGCTGACGCCTTTGTCGCCCTTGGGTTTGCTTAAATTCAGGAGTTGGTACTCGCGCTGAACTGCTAAATTAAACCCACCCATCTGCTGCTGAAGGGAAAGGATTGTGTCTATCATATCTTTGTAGTCTGTTGGAGGATGGACAGAGTAAGTGTACTCGTATCGAGCCTCTCTACCAGCTTTTACTAGGGCAGTGGCAGCATCCATGGAGCGGGTATGCAGCTCCTCCAAGTCTTCCACTCGCACAAACTGTGAGTCCTGGTCCAGAAGAAAGCAGGAAGTGAGGAACTTTAAAGAGCGGTGCGAGTGCTGAAGAGTTAACTCCAGAGATTTCCCAAGATCTTGACTGGCACTTTCCGGCCACAGGATGAGATTAACTACCAAGCTAATCAGCAGCCCAATCAGAGCTGGCGCCAACGCGATGCCGAATTGATGGTAGGGGACCTCGGTGCCCTCGATTGGGACTTTGGTCATGGTGATGGCCAAGAAAAAGCTCAGCAAAATGGCTGGTGAAGAAAGTTTGGCAAAACTTGCGCGCAGCCATCCGAGGATAAACATGGCAAGGAAAAAGAAAAGCGCAATTATAAACGCCCCATCAGATATCAGCCCCTCTTCCTTGGTGGTGCTAGCGAAGCTTCGGTTATAAACGGCAAAGAGCCCAAACGCCATCAAATAATACAGCAATCCAAAGGTAAGGAACCCGCAAGTAAGAAAGGCGATTTCGAGTTGAGCACCGCTTGTCCTCGTGCTATCGAACAGGATAGTAATGAAGGGTGCCATATAAGCATAGGGGCCAATTTCCTTCTGAACTGGGGCGATGATGACTATTAGAGAAGCCAGAAAGAAAGCAAATGAAGATTTGACAATACGTTTAAAGCAAGAGAGAGGTAGCTCCTTCCTTCCCCTTTTGAAGAACCTTACAACCCTGACAAACCAGCTGGGGCTAGGCGAGGGAGTCTTTTCGTCATCCCGGCGAGCCCATATAGGCTTAACAGTGCTTCGAAGGGGTGCGATAAAGTCTGTCATCATGGTTTGGGCAGTCAGCTGATTGGTATCTTCTTGACGCTCCTGCCCATTTTGAGAACAGAAACTACTGCGACTCAAATTACGATTTTTTCGCTCTAGTGGAGGGTTATGTAGTGTAGCTTTTGGGGGCAAAGTAGCACCGTCAGACCTTTTTTGTTCTTCGGGGGGGACGAACAAGTTTTGGAGGGGGGATCCAGCAGGATCCCAGGAAACTTTTGACTTTAAATCACCTTTAGTTTTGCTAGGGATGCCAAGGGAGGAGGTTTGGGAAGCTTCGAAATTGTCAAGGGAATCATTTCCAAAAGTGAAGATGGCTCTGGAATAAAGGTTAGAAAAAAGATGTGAGAAGGGGTGTGAAACATGAACATCTCTTGGGGGTTGTGAAATCTAGGTAAATGACTTACTTTCTTGGGGGAGTTTCGGCTTGAATCTCCTCAAAGTCCTCGGAAGGATCTTTACTAGAGGTGTTTCCAACAGCCAAGGAAGATTGAGTCCTCTGATTAGAGCTGGTACCCTCTGTTGTGGCAAAAGGGGTGGTATTTGAAGAAGGATACAATGGATCCTGGCTCGACTTCCCCTTTGAAAAGGGAGAATGTTGGAGTGGAGACTCGGAAGGCATGGATATTGGATCAGGCAAGTGTGGCAATTAGGTATATATAACAGAGAACAATAGCTAGTGGGTTGTGCAAGGCAGGAGCAAGTGGATGCAAAGAACCCTTCTAAATTGAGGTTTTTAAATGCAGTAAAGTGTTGTCAAGTGAAAAATCAACAAATTGTTGCTTCCTTATGTCTCGTTGTCGACAAAAGCACTCTTATACATGAGCAACTATAATCCACTTAGCATAAATCCCAAATGATGCTGGTTACTGATTCAAACATAGTATTAAAATAGAAATTTATATTAATCCACACGACTCTTGGCCCCAAACTAGCTAGATAAACTAGTCGCTTATCAAAGTTTGTTTATTCAGTTCATGAGGTGCTCAGGAAACTAATCAAAGGGGAACTCCGAGACCCTAAAAACAATATCGACACAGTTCTTGATGCCGAAGGAGTGGGCCGATCAATATAGGCACCTTAAACAAATCAATGGCCACATGAACTAGTTTTACAAATCCTTAAACCAGTCCCGAAACCTTGACATCATTTGAAATCATGCAACTTTCACTGTTTGTAAACCTCAAAAGCCACAAAAAAGTTAGACAAATGAAAAGGAACAAGGTATGTGGGTAAACTACACAAGAATTGAATTGTCCGCTTATGCTTGGATGCCATCAGTCAATCAGAAGAAACCAACCATTTTCAGGGGAGATCCGCCAACAAGCCTTATTCACAGCATCTGGGAAATCCACTCCTATCCATCCATCTTTTCGCCACGATTTCCATGGCCCTTTTTAAACCCAGCCGAAATCGAAAATGCCATTGCTTGATGCCATACCAGAATGCTTATTTTTATTTTAACCCATCCTCTCTAGAACCTTTGCTTTCTGATGAGAGATTATAAATGCAGTTTAGTTCTATTTTGAAAAAATTATAAATGCAGTTTAATTCTGTTTTAAAAAAATTATAAATGCAGTTTGACAATCCGAAAAATTAAATGCGCTGACGAATAATCAACCAATCATTCAGAACCTTAACCTGTTTACAATAGCGTGGGGTTAGCAAGTTCGGTATACACTTAATCTAGTCCAAGGATGTGGAATCACAGCAACTCATTTCAGTTACAAGTAGTGTTTGTACAAAATTAAAGCATACCGATCCGAAATAAATAGCACAATCCTATCAAATTTACCATCCCCCTTTGAAAATCAACCGCCAATCAAATTAAATGGCAACCATGTGGATCAATAGCAACCCTATAGGAATGTGAATTAAACTCACCATCAAGCTGATATTGCTACAAGATCTATACGATCCTCTGGAAGTAAGCCAATCCTCAATATCGCAGCGGCATTGCCCAGCACACTTATTGCCGTGTACAGCAGTTTCCCTAGCTGTGAGGATAAGCGAATCCACTCACTAAAAAAAGCCAACTGAACTCAAAGCAAGTCTGAAGATCAATGGATTTATACCAGCCAATAATAGGTTTTGGTTCTCTTCCATTCCAAGTGTTGCACCTGAACTAGTTATAGCTTAGCATTTTAAAGGGGAAGACAACATCCCAAAGAAAAAGGACATATGTTAAGGGTAATATAATAGCTTTATTGAGAACATAAAGTCATTATACTGTAATGGGTAGCCACAAGGGTGGCACAATCCAAATAGAATTTGAGCTTAGAATAAGTTATCCAGGGCATTTTTCTGGAATTGACTTTGCTCCCTATATGGAAGCACAGTATTTTATAACCTGTTGGGAAAAAATCAACTCAGCCTAAAACCAAAATCTAAATGGATCCAAATCTATTGTAATCTATGTAAGTTCCTTGATTTTTATTTCATTTTTAGACCAAGTTGTTTTTGTTTTTAGACGAGATCTTTTGTTTATCTCAACAGGTTTGAAAACCACTGTAAGCTATAATTGAGCAAGTATCCCATCAATAATTAGTGGATGACATAATTATTTATCTAAGCAGTAAATGTCTTGATAGAAAACTACTATTATTAGCTCCAAAGATTTCTGATATAATTGCATTATTGTTCTGCAAGATTGGCACACTTTGGGGGTTAGACATGATTATCATTTCCCTATCAAGGCACAAGAAGCTATTGCATTCTCATTTGAGTATTATTGGTCAGTCCAATAATTATTCCTCCTTAATGATTCCTACTGTGGTCCAGAACTCACAGCCCTCAATCCCATTGATTTATGATTCCCCTATCTTATATGCTGACATCCCCTTTACTACCTACTATATATACTTGGTTTATGAGAATAAGGATCAGTTTTTACCCCTCTATTAATTGTTGTCTTTAATTAGGTGTTTACTACCCTTTTGATAGGTATATCAAAAGGAAAGAAATTCAGGAACTAACTAGAATACCAAGATTAATAACACAGTTCAATCACAACATGTTGGCGCTTGTGGCTTTCTTTGAACCTTCTTTCTGTTCTTCTCAACCCTGCGGTCCCTTCTTAGTGAAGGGAGGGGTACCTCAAGGCACCACTGGATTTCCAGTAACCAGCATTTACATTGACCTTCTCCAAGGACTTGTATAGCTTTGTCGGTTGATGTCATAACACTTGTTTCTTCTTGCTCTGATGAGCCAAAGCTCTCTCTTAATGACTGTACCTTCTCCTGTGAAAGTGAACACCAACTGTAGTCCTTCTAAAAAGACAATCTACTTTACCATAGAGAGCATGTATATTGGATCATCAGAAAATGGCAACCAGTCTAAAGTCCTGGCAATTAGTCACTCTTCTAGATAAACCTCTCCAGAAAGATTCAAGAACATCAGCCAGGTTTCACTGGAAGAACTTCAACATGGCCTTTGTACAGTTGAACACATCAAGGATTATCTTTAGAAGTTTGCACACCCAGTGGTGTTCCACAACTGCTATTACTTGTGTCGAGGAGCTGGATGTACTGGTATTCTGGCTGTTGCCAACACACATAACATCCAGCCATTGCCTGGTTTGGTGTTAATCCAATATTCAGTTCAGCATTCTGGAAATGGTAACAAACCAATATCACATGACTTGTCCAAGTATCCAGCAATCTGAATCCAACTCACACATGACCTCCCCTATCTTTGATCCAACTTAAGTCCCCGCCACAGTGCAAGCTATATAATTCAGAAGTATTATCCAATAAAATATACTTCTTTCTTCTCTAAATCCATATTTGAAGCTTCCCCAAAAGTCACTTATCATCACTGGTAGTAGCTACAGTTTTTTACCACACCCATGAAAGAGAAAATAACTGAACAGAACCTGCTCACCTTTGCTCAGTACTAAACCAGGCTACATTTCAGGATACCTGGAAAACATACTTATGTGTCCACAACATTGACAAAGATATACCTAGTGGATGCACTGTATTTGAAGGGCTGGCCATGCCCAAAGCATGCACCAAGACAATTCAATACAGTTGCTCTCTGCTGTCAGGGCCCAGAATGCCCTGGACAATCAACTAGCCTCTCTGGGAATAGTACAGCCAACTGTGTGAAAAACCTTATCAACTTTCTTCCAGAGGGAGATCCCCCCTTTCAAATAATGAATGGTCTGGGATTTGAGAGGCCCATGTGCCTCAAATCCCTGGCATTGAATCTGATGACAAATCCAGGACCATGTACTATCAGGAAATGTACATTGTGAGAGTGATTGTTTGATTGTGTGATTGGGCGCTTGATTGCTTGTGGGGTCTATTAATAGTTGTGGCACCTCAGCTTGATGCAGCCCAAGCAAGGTTCCTGTTATGCCAGCCAATGCCCATTCATCCCCAGGCCCAAGTGCTAAATTCCTGGAAAAATTGTAAGTATTACTGAAATTGATGCCACCAGAGATCTGGTGGTACAAAAGGCCACACATTTACCATTAAGTATAAGTAGTGAGGAGAAAAGCCTTCCTCACTGTTGACATCATAAAATAAACAACTTTATGCCCAGGACCCATTATTTTCTTGCAGGAATTATCTTTTTTTGTACCAATATAATTATTCTGTTTGCATCTATTCATAAATCTACTATACAATAAAACCTCGCCTATCCGTTCCCTCCTGGTTTTGCTCCTGTCACTTTGATTAAACCACCTTGCACTCTTGACTTGGAGTTCTTCCATCCCTGCCATCTTGATCTCCCTCCTGGTCACCCTAGAGTGACCATTCTGCTTACTATGAAGGAGATTCCTAATACTCTCCCCTGCCCAACGTGCCTCTGGCTCAGAATTTTAGCAAGTTGGGGTTTGTTTATATCACAGTATTGGGGCTAGCTGACCAGGTTGTGTCCCATACTGGAAGTTGGCGTCCCCTAGCTACAGCAGTGAATTACCTGGTCATAATATTGCCAATTATGTACATGGCCTTCCAGGCCTGGCCCGCCTCCCCCTATGGGAGTCCAGCCAGACTCTGGCATGGGCCGTGACAGTATGTCAACCCTAAAAAAACTAGTAACCCTGGGCTCCTATTCTTCTTTGACTATAGGGGCATTGTGTATGCTTTTATTTTTTACCTCAGCTTACTACCCAAGACAGCATATGGCCAAGAAACAAGAAAAGAACAAAATCCAAGAAGAAATTGTTGCCAAGCCATCCCAGGTCCAGACTGTGACCATCTCTACCTCAAACTAGAATACTGCTGCCCCTACAACCTTTCCTGACCTACCAAAAATGGACCTGGCTGGCTTCAGAAAAGGAATGATAATGATAAATACCCTGTTCTGTGCTCACCCCAAGTGTGACAGAAATAGTTGGATAGTAAGAAGCTGTCTCTAAGTGGTGAGGAATCACCACTCAGATCCACAGAGAGTTGATAATTAACCACCAATGAAGCTTCAGATATTGTTTTGTGAATTTCTAAAAGATACACTAGGGTTAAGCAAAATGATTAACCCAAACAAAAGGAGATTAAGATAAATAACCTGAGAGAGGATCAATGAGTCTTTGGCGTAAAATTCAGGACATTGAGATGTTACAAATGTCTCAGCTTCAGACACGGGAGGGAAAACTCCTAGATTCACGGGCATCAGGTTAACATTGGGCAGAGGTGACAACAATGTACTGATGGTGGGGCCTCATCTTCCCGTACTGATTTAACTAAGAATTAAATTGTAGGGAATGTAGCGTAACAGGACGGCTACAGGATGCATTCCAAAATAAAATTAGACCAGAGGGTACTTGATTTCTATTGAGTAAAATTTTTGGGGAGACTCAACTCTTAAGAGTTGAAACAATGAAAATTATTCAACATATATCAAAATTCAACTAAGCAATACCACCTGGATCCTTAGCTCCTATCTCTTCTGCATTGTCAAGTGAATACCTGGTCCAGTTTGCAAAGAAACCTTGGATGACCAACTTCTGATGACCGTGCTGATAAATAAGATCATATCCAGTGACTCTCATATAACAACAATTTATCAACATCAGCTTTCAAGGGGGAATTGAATGCACTTGGCCAACTGGAGCATCTTTAACCCATTTTGAATCAACTGTTTGATTTAGATCCATCAAATCAGTTAATTTTGTTAAAATGGTTCCATCCTTTTGAGCTTTCTTACTTGGATGGATAATTTCCAACATTATGGAATCTACCATGACACCAAGAGCTTCAGAGACAACACTCAGAAGGTTATGAAGGTGGCTGCCCAACTGAAGGATGACACTAGAGAGATCTTCTTGACCAGCCTAGAGGATGACCTGGACCTCATACTCTACTATAGCCAATTCTTGGAGAGAATAAACTCTGCCACCACCCCTACTGGGGCCAAGATCCTAGCCTACATGGGGCTCATCTGCCTGACCCAGGGAAGGGTCAATATGGAGACCTACATACAACAATTCCTATGCCTGGCAGAGGCTGCCAAGATCCCTGATAACATATCAAGGTTACAATTACAAAGCGGTCTGAATCCACACCATGCCAGCCTAATGAGACACCATCAATACAACCTCCCCAAAGACAAGCTCCTGGATATTGCCAGAGACATGGACTTCAGCCAACCACAAGGATACCACACTGGACAGCCCCAGAACAATCCAACCCCTGGTGCTAGTAGGCCTTGTTTGAACATGACCCCAGAAGAGTACCAATGTCACGTCAGAGGTGGGCTATGCTTCTATTGCCACCAGAGTGGACACTTATCTAAGGACTGCACTGGCCGCTCCAACAGAACCCAAGGAGCAATCATTTCAGCAATAAACAACGCTTCCTAGTCCTATCCTATCATTGACACTATTTTATGTTACCATGGCCATGAGGTGAACGCTGTAGCCCTCCTAGACAGTGAGGCAACCCTCAACTACATGAAACATAATCTAGCTGAGAAACTGGGTGTACCAGCCCAGGGAAACTCCCGACTAGTAACCTTGGGCAACAAGTCAACAGACCTGTCCCACAAATGCAAAGAGTCCGTCTCCCTGAAGTTAAATGGAAAACTTCTGCCCACCAGATTCCAGGTCATGGAGAAGCTTCCCAAACCTGTAGTGATAGGTTTTGAATGGTGGGTTGACCACCAATTGAACTTGGACTATAAGAACCATCAGATGACTGTCACTCATGAGAGCCAAACCTTAGAGGTACCATGCTTGAACCCTCAGCAAACACCTGAGCTAAACAGCATCACCATGGAATCTTGCAAAGCTGATACCCCAAAATGTTTGAAGCCTTGAGAGTCCATCTTCTCAGAAGAAGAAGCCACCACCTTGCCTAAAAACAGTCAGTTTGACTACACCATTGACCTCCTCCCAGAAACCCAACCTAAGCATGTATCTTCTTACAGTTGTAACATGAAGGAACAAGCTGCCTTAAGAGAGTACTTGGATAAGATGTTAAAGAAGGAATATATACATGTCACAACATCTTTGATTACTCCCTCTCAGGGAATTAACGCCCCAAGTAGATCACTAAATGAGTCACCAAATGGCTCACCAACTAATCATTAAGACAGTGGCACTACTATTTTTTTGGCCATCTATTATGGGGATCAAACAATCCAGATCCTAAGCGGAACACAACTTAAATAAGCCTTGTGACTTAAGAGGAACATTATTCAGATAAGCCTCATGACTTCCATGAAGTACATGGACATTATGTGGTTCTCCATGATACTATATATTATCCTATATTCATATCTAATAAAGTATCATTATCTTCTTAATTTTCCCCTTTATCTTGTTTATTATACTTCTCAGAAGTATATACTTGACAGTGGTAGCACAGGTAGGTTATCCACAACTGCACAACTTTAAGAAAAATTCCTCCTAAGAAAAGGATCCAAAAAATGGGTGATTATTTGTTAGATTAAGCCAAGGCGCCAGCTTAAGTATCTTAAAGCCTTTTAACTTCTTTGGTATAATTTAAGTCATAAAATTATCTTTTTTGAACATTAATATTATGCTTAGTTTACTGAAGAAAAGTTTAAAAGTGTAAAATATACAAATAATAAAAATAAATCTTATTTTTATTAGCTGTACTTTTTGCTAAACCCCTTTTTTCTATTTTAATAAGCCAAGAATCAAATTTATGAGTTGCATGAGAGAGTAATAGCAGCCTCAAAGCTATAATTTCTATTACCCTATCTTTGGCCCATATAATTAATTTCTTAGTTTTTTTTTAAAAAAAGTTGTTGTATTTAAAAAGACTATTTTCCCTATTTGAAATATAAGTTTTTGTAATGCATTCAACTTCATAAGCATGTCCCACTAATCCTTTAGTAGTATCAGCTCTCTTTGTTTCTCTGTCATCTGTGCAGAATTTTTGCACAATAATTTATTTTGGAGTACTCCTTAACATCCTCAAATGTCAAAGGTGAAACATACAGCTCACCATCTTTCATTAAATATGAAAGGTTAACATAAAAAGCTTTGACTTCAAGCCAGCTTTTTTAGGCCTAGATTTTCTATCATAAATGTAAAAAAGGTTTTTAGGAAACATCTGAATTATTTACAAGTGACTCATATAAACCCTTTCTTTCTTCCTCTCTCTCAAAAATCATTTTGAGATCATTTATATTTTTACATACATATCATTTTCCTTTTGTTTAAATCTTTTAGATAATACACCAAAAATACAAAAAAAATTTGCCATGAAACTCTACAAATCTATTAACCTTAATTGTTCCTTTTATAATTCTAGGTACCTCTTTAAAAATATAATATAAGAATTCATAATATCTGAAATGATTACCATTATCAGTCCAAAATTATATATTTTTAATATTCTTAAATTTATCTTTTTTAAGCAGACTTATCAAACACTGACCTGAAAACAAAGAGTCATGAGATAAAATTTCAGATAAAAAGTCATGATACTCATATTTTTATTTTCTCATTTTCTTTAAAAGCAATTGCAAATCCTAATAAATGACACAACATCTTTGATTTTTCCCTCTTGGGGAATTAACACCCCAAGTAAGTCACCAAATAGCTCACCAAATGGTTCACCAACCAGCCAGTAAACTGGTGGCACCGTTATCAGTCAATCATCTATTACAAGGATCACCTAATCCAGATCCTAAATGTAATGCAACTTGAACAAGCCTTGTGACCTAAGAGGAACTGTCAGGCACCCATCCACTAGGGAGTAAACTCCCTAGGCAGTGAATGATTGCAGAGGAATTCAAATCCCGTTACCAGTGATCCCACAGGCAAGGAGACCATCCCTAGATGGAATAACTCTCCAAGGAGTCAGTAACTGCCTAGAAGGGGATTAAAAAGCCCCAAGAAGAAGTACATGCCTAGATAAGACAACAAAAAGGCCAAAGCCAACATACAGAAAACTTGAGGCTTGGGAACCTGGTTGGTAGACCCATAAACCTTGGTCTCTTCCCAGACAGGTGGGTTATTTGAGAGAGGAGTGGCGGTATACCAGACACCCGGAATCACACAGCGCCAAGAGCTGTCAAGAAATTGGGACTCTGGTGTTGTACCCAAATCAGCGTGGGAACCTATGAAAACGCTGGTGAACACTATTGTAATCAAGACCATCCAGAGTAACCATTTATACCCAAGCCACTCCATAACAGGAGTCTTGGGTAATTTCATGGTTTGGAAATTTAGAGGTTTAAGTCAAAATAAAAGATAAACAAACAATCACTTAGGTGAATGTAGACTTTATTGATTGAACAAGTAATAGATCATAACTTACCAGCCTTATATAGCATGATAGCAAAATGATAGACTGGAGTTAACATAAAGGAGATCAAACTCATGGAGATGAAGTTGGAGATATTTGGAGAAATTTGGAGATCCTGGGGAGTTTGGTATTAAAACTAGAATTATTTGACTTATTGGAGACATTATACTGACCTCAGAGTGGTTTAAAACAATATTTGATTTAAATTAACCAACCAAAGGAACAGGCAAAAGCAGGAGATGACCAGCTATTCCCCAGTTGAAACTGAGGAAGAAGAGCAGGGACTAGCAGCAGAACCAGTGGTTAACGGGCAAGTTGTAACCAAATCAAAGTCAAAACTGTTGTCAACGTCATTGGAATGCTTAAAAGTATCTATCAAAAGGATTGTCGTAACAGCTGATTGGCTGGAATTGCTAATTGAAGATAACAATTTGTTTTTAGCTAAACTAACAGTTTCTTTAAATTGATAGTCAACACAGACAGGGGAAACCCCGGGTTTGAATCCCATTGTTGAATTTCCTTTGTCTGGAGCTATATTGGAGCCATAGAATTCAGGTAAGAAAGAACAGTTGCTACTAACTAACCCAATAATTTTAGGAGACCCAATTAACCCCAAAGAAGGGGGTATTTCTACTACTGTAACAAGAGATAAATTGTTGTCAGTAGGGTCTGGAAGAGCATTCCTGACACTACCCCCACCTAAGGGAAGATTCCTCCTAGCAAGGAATTCACAAGAACCTCCAGGCAGTGCTGAAAGTTCTCTTCAGGCTCCCAAGAGTTGGACTCCTCTCCATAGTCCTTCCATTTGACCAGGAACTGTGACTTCCCCTTCACTTGGCAAGAGTCAATGATGTCCTCCACTTCCCATTCAAAGGTGTTGGAGACAATCTGTGGATCAGGATTCCTTCCTTCAAGATGATTGGGATCACCATAATAAGGAGTCAGAAGATCCACATGGAAGACATCATGTACGCTAGATCTAATTGGAAGCTCAAGTCTGTAGTTCAAGCTAGGAAGTTTCTCCAGAACCTTGAGTGGACCAATCTTCTTGGGTCCTAGCTTTTGCTAGGTATCTTTAACTTAAGATTGCGGGCGTTCAGGTAGACATAAGAACCTACTGTGTAGTCCTTCTCTGGAGAGCAGTGGTGATCAGCGTATTTCTTGTATTCCTCACAAGCCTTGGTCAAGAACAGTATCAGGTCTAAGTGTATCTTCTTCATTTAATTTGCCAGCTCATCTGCTTGAGGATACCTTGATTCCAAGATGGTAGAGGGAAATCTCTCCAAATCATACCCAAAATTGGCAAAGAAGGGGGACATCCCAATGAAGCTGTGATAAGAGGTATTGTAGCATAGCTGAGCCAGGTAGCAAAAGGAACTCCAGTTATCTTGACGCAAGTTGACATAATGCCGTAGATATCCCTCCAGAACCTGATTGACTTGCTCAGTTTGTCCATTGGTCTGTGGATGAAAGGAGGTGGATAAGTTAACCATAACGTCCATTTATTCCATTAGAGCCTTCCAAAAACAAGATGTAAATTGAACCCCTCTGTACAAAGTGATGTCAGTGGGCAAGCTGTGATTGCACACTACTCTTGCAAAGAACATATTGGCCACTTCCTTAGTGGTGCAGGATGAGAACGGAATAAAGATGGCATATTTAGTGAAACAATCAACCACAACCATAACCCCAGAATTCCCACTGCTGACTGCTAGGTCAACTATAAAATCCATGGATATGGACAACCAAGGACGTGTTGGGATTGGGAGTGGATAAATAAGACCCTGAGGCTTGGAGTTTCCTGGCTTGTTCCTTCCACAAGTCATACAAGAAAGGATGAATTCATGGACGTCCTTCTTCATGCCAGGCCCCCAATACCATCTACTTAATCTTTTCAAGGTTTTCATAAGACCTCCATGTCCTGCCAGTTGTCTTTCATGAATATGGCTAACTGCTTGGGTTTGCAAGTTACCTTTGGGAATGACTAAGGACCCATTTACATAAGAGATCCCCTGATTGTTAACCATTACGGCTTTTGGAACTCTCTTAAGCATGCTGGTGAGTTCTTCCTGAAAGGAAAAGTCCATCTGGGCTTCCATAATCTCTTGGTCAAGAGCAGTGAAGGCAGATATCTCAATGATACTGGAAAGGAACTGGGAGGAAGATAACACCGCTCAATTATTGTGGTCAAGGTCTGTGGCTGGATTGTCCTTAAGATCTTTGTGTCTGCTGATTGCGTCAGGGACTATATTCAATTTACCGGGTGTATACTCTATTAAAAATTCATAATCCAAAAGATCAATAGCCCATCTGGCCAGACGAGGGACAATCTTTTGATTCTCAGTGAAATACAAGAGGTTCTTGTGGTCAGTGCAGATGATTGTAGGACACTTGCTCCCCTCAAGATATCTTCTCCAGTGTTTCAAGGAGTTTACAATAGCATAAAGCTCCTTCTCATACACGTGGTAATTGCATTCCCAATCCAAGAGCTTGTACAAGCAGAAGGCCACAGGGTGGAATTCACCATCCTCCCCTTGCTGGATGATACCGCTCCCAACGCATAGTTAGATGCGTCAGTTTCCAAAAAAAATGGTGATCTGGGTCCAGGCGCAAAAGTACCAGAGCCAAGGTGAAGGCATGCTTGAGCGTGTCAAAGGCATCCTGGGCCAGAGTTGACCAGACAAAGGGAACCTTACTAGAAGTGGGAGTGGTCAAAGGAAGAGCAATGGCTGAGAAGTCCTTTATGAACTTATGACAGAAGTTGGCCAAACCCAAAAATCCCCAGAGCTTGGTGCAAGAAGTTGGTACTGATCAATTCAACACTGCCTCAACTTTAGAGGGAGCAATAGCAAAACTGCCAGGCTTAATGGAATATCCCAAGAATTTGATCTCGGAAGCAAAAAACTCACACTTGGACAACTTACAAAACAGGTTAGACTTGGTAAGAGCTTCCATGACTTCCTCCAAATGCCTAAGATGACTTTCTTCATCAGGGGAGTAAATCAAGCTTGGAGAAGATACAGAAACCTGTGAGTTTGTCTGTCAATGTTTCTGCAGCTGGAAGGGGGTTCTGATTCTTGATGGTAATAGAATTAAGTTTAGCGTAATCCACTACCAGGCAAAGGGTACCATCTGATTTCTTAACAAAGAAAATAGGAGATGGACAGGATGAGTTAGAGCGGTGTATGAATCCCTTCTTCAAATTCTTGTCAAGATATTCCTTCAAGGCTATGCCCTGAGCTTGGTTTGTTGGATAAAGCTTGCCCCAAGTTGGTACACTTCCAGGGATCAGCTCAATTATGAGGTCAGATGTTTTGTGGGAAGGTAACTTTTTATAGCTAGTTTCACTAAACAATCCCTCATAATGAAGCAATTCAACCAGCAGCAAACCCTTTTGGTGGGATTTAGTCTGATCCAAACTAGAAATAAATTCCAGCTTAGTATGACCATGTGTATTGTACTGACCAATTGGGACTGAGAAGTTGAGTCCAAGGTTTGTAAACTCAATTTGGTGTGTGTCCAAGTTGATGTTCATCCAGGCTTGTTCACAACATGGGTAGCCAATAATAACAGGACAGGCCAGGCCACAGATGGTGGAATATTCCAAAGTGAAAGAAGATCCAGCTATGGAGGTTTCAATGGGGAAAAACATACAACTGGCGTGTTTTGAGGACTTATTGGATAGCAGGACCAAAGACAGAGTGTAATCTTCAATGTGTATTAGCTTCAAAATAGCATGGTCAAGGAATTCGCCCCTGGCACCTGTGTCAAGAAGTGCAAAGGTGTCCAGACTTCCTTGAGGAGTTTTGAGTGTAACAGGAAAAGAGGCGTAAGACTTATTGGCAGATTTATTTGGATTGGAGGCCGCCAAAACTGCTGATGGGGTCTGCTGGACACAGTTGAGAGCAAAGCAATCCTTAGCTTGGTGGCCCTTCTTCCCGCAATAAAGGCAGCAACCCTCGTCAATACGGCGTTTTTGTTTGGTATCAGAGAGTTGGTATACTCCACCCTCCTTGGGTATAAGTCTGGCAGGGAAGGTGTTGGGGTTGTTCTTCTTGGTCAGAGGCATCTGGCAAGGCGTGGGTTTCCATGGAGGAAGTTGCTTAACCCAGGGAGCCCAGCGTAAGATTTCTTTCACAAGGTTGTTGTAATTGGTTGGCAGGATATGGTGATCCAAGAACCCCTTGAGTTTGGGCCAGAGTCTCTTCTGCAAAAGATAGCAGGCTTCTTCATTGCCCATTCCAATAGCATTCTTGATCCAGGTGAATTCCTCCAGAAATTCTGAAGTTGCCATCTTACCTTGGTAAAAGCTAGATATTTGGTCCCAAAGTTTCTCTGAAGAAAGTTTAGGAAAGATAGTGGACAGAAGGTGCTAACAGAAGTTAGGATAGTCATGTAAAAGTTCATCTCCCTTGAGAATGCTCTTGGCGTACCACTGGCAGGCCTTTCCTTGGAGCTGTTTGGCAATGTGATGGACCTTCTGAGCGTTGGTACAGAATTGCTTGGGAGAAGTCTCAAAAAGTTATTGGGAAAAGGCCAGGAGCATAAGGATCTTGTTGGAAGCTTTGTCCTCAGGTTGAGCTACTGAGATGCTGTTCAGCACTACTGTTTGAACCTGACTGGTTTTGCAAGATTTAGGCAAGGAAGGTTGTTTACGTAGTACAGCCACTAGATATACCGTGATGCAAAAGATGGTGGTGATGAATACCAGCGCCAAGGTTTTTACTAATCCCAGCTGATACTCCAGTTCTAAGATCTTGATAAGACTTGAGGTCCCAAAGAGGGCCTCAAAAAAGGGTTCAATTAATCTGTCAGGCACCCACCCACCCACTAGGGAGTAAACTCCCTAGGTGGTGAATGATTGCAGAGGGATTCAATCCTGTTACCAGTGATCCCACAGGCAAGGAGACCATCCCTAGATAGAATAACTCTCCAAGGAGTCAGTAACTGCCTAGCAGGGGATTAAAAAGCCCCAAGAAGAAGTACATGCCTAGATAAGACAACAAAAAGGCCAAAGCCAACATACAGAAAACTTGAGGCTTGGGAACCTGGTTGGTAGACCCATAAACCTTGGTCTCTTCCCAGACAGGTGGGTTATTTGAGAGAGGAGTGGCGGTATACCAGACACCCGGAATCACACAGCGCCAAGAGCTGTCAAGAAATTGGGACTCTGGTGTTGTACCCAAATCAGCGTGGGAACCTATGAAAACGCTGGTGAACACTATTGTAATCAAGACCATCCAGAGTAACCATTTATACCCAAACCACTCCATAACAGGATTCTTGGTTAACTTCATGGTTTGGAAAGTTAGAGGTTTAAGTCAAAATAAAAGATAAACAAACAATCACTTAGGTGAATGTAGACTTTAATGATTGAACAAGTAATAGATCATAACTTACCAGCCTTATATAGCATGGTAGCAAAATGATAAACTGGAGGTAACATAAAGGAGATCAAACTCATGGAGATGAAGTTAGAGATATTTGGCAAAATTTGGAGATCCTGGGGAGTTTGGTATTAAAACTAGAATTATTTGACTTATTAGAGCCATTATACTGACCTCAGAGTGGTTTAAAATAATATTTGATTTAAATTAACCAACCAAAAGAACAGGCAAAAGCAGGAGATGACCAGCTATTCCCCAGTCAAAACTGGGGAAGAAGAGCAGGGACTAGCAGCAGAACCAGTGGTTAACGGGCAAGTTGTAACCAAATCAAAGTCAAAACTGTTGTCAACATCATTAGAATGCTTAAAAGTATCTATTGAAAGGATTATTGTAACAGCTGATTGGCTGGAATTGCTAATTGAAGATAACAATTTGTTTTTAGCTAAACTAACGGTTTCTTTAAATTGACAGTCAACACAGACAGGGGAAACCCTGGGGTTGAATCCCGTTGTTGAATTTCCTTTGTCTGGAGCTATATTGGAGCCATAAAATTCAGGTAAAAAAGAGCAGTTGCTACTAACTAACCCAATAATTTTAGGAGACCCAATTAACCCCAAAGAAGGGGGTATTTCTACTACTGTACCAAGAAATAAATTTTTGTCAGTAGGGTCTGGAAGAGCATTCCTGACAGGAACATTACTTGGATAAACCCCATGACCTCCATGACGTACATGGACAGTATGTGGCTTGTCATGATACTATATATTATTCTATATTCATATCCAATAAAGTATCATTCTCTTCTTAAATTTTTCCCTTATCTTGTTTATTATACTTCCCAGAAGTATATACTCAACAGTGGTAGAGCAGGTAGGTTATCCATACCTACCCAACTCAAAGGAAAAATTCCTCCCAAGAAAAAGACCCAAGCAATGGTACTCCCTAATATCTGGCAAGACTACAAAGAAGGGCAAGACGTCCCTGCAGGCCTTGTTATCTACAACAATGTCCTTGTACCTATCAAACAGTACAACACTTTCAAAACCCGCAGACTGTTACCCACAGCATCAACCACAACAGGACCACAACAGACTGAAATACCTAATATTGTGTTCCAATGCTTGTGTACAGCCAAAATTGGAGCTTTTGCAGGACTACGTCAGGAGAATTCTTTTCTCTGGATCAACAGTACACAGAGCAAATTTGAGCAATTGGACTACCCCTAAAGACTCTGGGTCAGTGAGATTGCCCTTTGTGTTACAGGAACCACATCACAATTTGTAAGCAAGTGGTTAGCCCAACATCCCAACCAGAAGGAAAACTGGGAGAGATTCAAAACTGCATTCCTCAAAAAGTTCTCCATGAAGGATTCCAATGTGGTGATCATGACCAAACTTTGAACCTTCAAGATGACAGGAACAATCAAGGAGTACATTACTGTATACAAAGACCTACATGACTGCGCGCCCAACACTATCAACTTTGATGAACCTGGGCCGTGTTTGAACTTCTACGATGGTCTCCCCACACACATTAGAGGTCAGTTTGACATGACCTGCTGCAAGAACCTTGAAGATATATTATTGAAAGGAAAACGCGCAGCTCATAAGTCTGAAAATCTACATGTAACCAAAAATCTCAAGGAGAGCCCTACAGCCAAGAAATATCCTTGACCAAACAAACAAAATAATTGAGCCAACAACACCCATCCTTGAACTGGAAATCACACTACACAAGCCAACCAGGCAAGTACCAAAGACACCAACAAGGAGGGAAAAGCTCAGGGGAGTGCTTAGGCAAGCCGCCCTCCCCCAACTTACAAGACTTGTACAGGGATCAAGATATGGATTCAATAATCATGATCCAAGTACCCTCCAGTAATCCTCTACTGTTTGTTGCCCAAACTGAAAATAAACTCCTCATTTATCCTTTCTGTTTTTGCAGATACCAGGGCACCACACTATTTGACGCCAGAGAATACCAATCTCTTATTGACAAAGAATTTGCCAACCTCATGAAACTACCTACCACCCAAAGCAGTATCAGGAGAGTCATCATGGCAGACAACAGAAGCACACCAGTTACTCAAAAGGCAAAACCTTTCTGCGCCCAAATTGGAGACGTGCAAACCACACTCAGTGGGCCCATCATACCAATCCCCAAGTACAATGTTATACTTGGCCTGGATTGGATGAGGAAAAACAAACCTCACATTGACTGGGATAGTGCTACCCTCACCATAAAATGAGGAGAGGTGTATCACCATGTTTAACTAACTCACCTTGATACACTTATGAGGGACCATGTATTTGTGAAAATCATGGAAGCAGAAGAAGAAACTGAACTTAGCAAAATCAATTAGAGCACCTGCATGTACAAGGTTATCCACTTTAAAAATACAGAGACTCAGTGTGAAGAGGACCACATCTAAGACCAGCTAGTGACTGAATTCCCCTCTGTTTTCCAAGAAGCACTACCAGGATTACCACCTGACTGTGGCATACAACAAAAAATTGACCTCCAAGAAAGTGTACCTAAGGCACAACCTATCTACCGCCTCACACCACAAAAAGACAACACCCTAAAAGCTTACCTTGATGAAGCCCTTGAGAAAGGACTCATAAAACCATCAAAGTCACCTTTTGGTGCTGCTGTCTTCTTTGTGGCAAAGAAAGATGGAGGACTCCACCTGGTCACTGACTACAGAGTGCTCAACAAGGTCACAATTAAGAACAGGTATCCCTGCCCCTGATTGACAACATTTCTGACGCCCTGGGAGGGTCACAAATCTTCAAAAATATCAATTTGACAGCATGCTACCATCAAATCTGCGTAAAGCCTGAAGACATTCCAAAGACTGCATTTAGAACCAAGTACAGATCCTTTGAATGTGTTGTCCTCAATTTTGGTATGAAAAACGCTCCCAGTACCTTTGTGACCTTCATGAACAAAGTTTTAAAGAACACATTGGAAAAAAGCAATTATCTACCTGGATGACATCATTATTTACAATATAAACCTGAAAAAATACTGGGAAGACATCTGCCTGGACCTCTGCACCCTTGAAGAAAACTAATTGATTGCCAACCCGTCAAAGTGTGAATTCTTCTTGGCTGGACTTCCATTCCTTTGGCATATTATCAGCAAGGATGGAATCAAACCAGATCCAGACAAGATAAATGATATAACTAAAATGCCAGCTCCAAGAAAAAAGAGTGAACTCACACATTCCTTGGAATGGTGGCCTATGTAAGAAGGTTTATCCCTGACTGGGGTGCCCTAATAGCCCCTATCTATCATTACAGGCAAAACAACCAAGTTTTTCTGGACACCGTTACAAAACCAACACTTCTTCCAACTAAAGGAACACATAGTTACTGCCCCTATCCTTCAATACCCAAATTGCAAGGGAATCTATGAACTAGAAACTGATGCTTCTGACTATGCCATAGGAGGAGTAATCCATATTCAAATGGCAGAAAAGAGCTTCCTCCCCATGGTATATGAGTCAAGGAAGCTATCTGACAGCAAACAAAGATACCCCATAAACAACAAGGAATTGGTAGCCATTATACACTGCCTCATGAAGTGGTGATGCTATCTGGAAGGGGCCCAGAGGTTCAAAGTACTTACCAATCACAAGTTGTTAATATTCTTCAAAACACAACAACACCTGTCAAGAAGACAAGCTGAGTGGATAAGTCTCATACAGAGATACCCCATGCAAATCAAATAAAAGCCAGGCAAGGAAATGCTTACTTCAGATGTCCTGTCAAGGCTATATAGCAAACATGTCTTCTGCGTTGATGGCGACCCTAACTGGCCCATGTTAATCATGGGGAATCTCCTGAAATGGTTCCCACCTGGCACATCAATGGACGTCCAAGAGAAAGTCCTCAAGAACAAACACCTGTTCAAAAATGTATATGGTACTCTGCACCAAATACTCACAAATAGTGACACTGTACCTTACGTCCTGTCAACACAAAAGATTGAGAAAATCCTCTGATATCACAGAGACCCAGGACACACCCGCAGCAGGAAATTGCACAAATATCTCAAGACACGCTACTGGTGGCCCAACATGCTAGATGATATCAGAGAGGTACTAGATCAATAAAAATTCTGTGATAAGTACATCCAAACCAAAGCACCACCCAAGTCAGTAGTACCTTTATCTATCACACAACCCTTCAAGGTATGGTTGTTGGATATTGTGGGACCAATGCCTGGTAAAAAAAGGTCAATAAGTACATCATAGCAGCTATTGACTATGCAACCAGGTGGCCTGTGGTGCAAGCCACCAAAGAACACAAAGGCAATGATGTGAGAAGGTTTATTGACAAATAGATCATAGCCAAGTTTGGGAAACTTGACCTCCTAATCACAGATGAAGGCACCAAACTTAAAGCCATTGACACCAACATATACCTTGCCAAATGGAATAAAACACATCACAGCCAGCCCATATTACCCTCAAGCAAATGGACAAGTAGAACAACTAAACGGCTCACTAGTGGAGGCCCTCAGTAATTTATCTGCTAACAATCCAAAGGCCTAGGTTGACATGCTTCCAACAGCACTCATGGTCTGCAGAACACAAGTCAACTGTAATACAGGCAAGAGCCCTTATGAACTTGTCTATGGAAAAAAGCACGCTCTTACAAGTACAGCCACAGGACCACAATTACCTCTTCCCAACAAGGCACCAGACAACAGTGACTCCAATGTACAACGCGCTAGAAAAGACCAAGAGGAAATGGAATACCAAAGAGTTGAGAGGGAAGCAATCCTGTTACAACAGGAAAGGTTTCAATTTGGGGACAAAATCTGGGTTGTCAACCACAATCAGCATAAGCTGGACCCAGGATTATGTGGACCAGGCATTGTCACAGAAGTCAAGCCCAACAATACCTATCTCATCAAGGGAATTTGGGCCCAAACTGAACTGAAACACATGCACCACAACCAACTCTGCCTGTGTAAAGCAAGAACAGCCCAAACATATTCCAGACTCCCTGTCCCCAGTGCCAAACTAGATTAATACCAAGCTTGCATTCCAACACTCTTAAGAAAATTCCCAAGGCTCCACCTTCCAGCACCCCAGGGGGAGATGTTACAACATCTTTGATTACTCACTCTTGGGGAATTAACGCCCCAAGTAGATCATCAAATGAGTCTCTGAATGGCTCACCAACCAACCAATAATTTGGTGGCACTAATATCAGTTGAGAATCTATTACAGGGATCACCTAATCCAGATCCTAAATGGAACGCAACTTGAACAAGCCTCCTGACCTAAGAAGAACATTACTTGGATAAGCCCCATAACCCCCATGATGTACATGGACGGTATGTAGCTTGCTATGATACTATATATTATTCTATATTCATATCAAATAAAGTATCATTCTCTTATTAAATTTCCCCCTTATTTTGTTTATTATACTTCTCATAAGTATATACTTGACATAAAGAAATAGGTATTTTCTCATAAAAACAATTATTTGTCTCTATAGAACCCCCCAACTATTTTAAAGTTTTCTTTATAGTCTATTACTATAACTGTCATGAATGACATTTCTCCTAAAATAAGTGGTAAACTCCAATTGGGATAATCAAACTAGGGACCTGACTCTGATAGTTATGAGGTTCCTGCTGACCTTTGGGCCGTCTGCCTGTGTTTTTTGCAGCTAGCCAATGAAAGAGCTGGAACAAGCTGTGATTCAAAATGGGTTAATCAGGGAAATTTGCAGTCTTGACTGGCCACAAATTTGCAGAGTATGGAGGAACGTCATAGGTCAGTGATTAATCCAGGCCAGTCTAGATTGCTAGAAGTGCTGAATCAACATTCCATCACTCCTACAATACTGATGGGTCATCTGGAGAGGGATTTGCTGCCAATCTTGATAATTCAAAGTCTCAAGGAAACTCAGATGATAAGCTAGAAGTCCAGGCTGCTGGGCCACATGATCTCCAAGCATCTGGTGACCCTGAAGTGACTCCCAAGATGCACAGTCCATGGGACCAGGGTTAATTTGGCTTAGTGTTTCTGAAGGTAACTTGATCCAGAATGATAGGAACACCAATATCAATGATGAAGCCATGAAGATATTATCTTCAGACTGTCAGATGGAAGTCATTCCAGAAGAAGAAATGACAGGCCAGAAGGTCCAAGATGGGCCCAGAGCTCTCAGGCCAGAAGAAACTGAGCAACATAGCTATTAGATGATGGGCTAGATTCTGAACTTAGCATTTGAAATGGTATTTAAATCCCGTAAAGTCTTGACTAATGGTATTGCCATTCTGAAATAAAATACAATTATGGGACCTTGGTTCTACCAATTTATTCCTTATTTATCTTGTTCTTTTTCACTTTTCTACTATTTCAACAGATAATCTTGGGCTGACAGCCCACATTCCTGAGAAAGCCCCCAAAACTTGACCTGTGTTTTATTGCCCTCCCAGAGCACCCTTTGGGCTGCTGCATTTTTCTGACTATCTGCTTAATCCAGAGTACAGGGAGTTTACTGTGAAGGATACCCCCCACACAGACCACCTGGCCCAACAGATAACCCCACACACAGCCTTTTAAAAAGGTGCTTGGTGCAAGCAACCAGCCTCCAAAATCCGTGTGAAGTATAACTATTTGCCTGCCTACCAAACAGATATAGAAGCACCCCTGACATCTAAACCTGACCGCCTACACCCCACCCCAGGTCTGACTCCTCCCACAGTCAACCAATATGCAGGCATTGCCTACATTATCTTAGCTGGGTTAGTCAACACTATGGTTCTAGCTGCTGGACCCTGGGCCTTAGTAGGCCAATCAGCATCTTATCTCATCAAGTTAGCACCCCTCCTATGGTGGTCTCTACCCTCCTCCCAACAAAGAAAGTTGGCAGCCAAGGCTAACAGACCTCTCCTGGGATGTGGTATCCTGAAAATAACACATGAATTAGCATCAAGATTATTTTTATCACTAATCTATTCTTTATTTTGATGCTTATAAAACTTTTCATGTAGGTCAAAAGATTCCAAATTTTATTTGATAGATTTAGGCAAAAGTAACTTCTTTATACTCAAATCCTTTTTCTTCATTTCTAATGATTTTTTCAAGTTGCAAATAATGTAAATTTATAACCTAAATGTAAAAATGCAGGATTGTCAAATCCTTGGTCCAAATTTTGAATCACTTTTGCAGGCAACTCAGCTGAGTGAAAATTAAAATATTAAATAAAGTTAATCATTTAATTTGACTTTTTTTGGTTTATTTAAATTGGCAAATTTTGAATCCCTCAAGCAGATAACTCAACTAACAAAAGACAAAACTCAGCAAACAAATGCAGGATACATGAATCAGAAATTCAGGATTTTAATGTACAATTTAATATTTCCTGTATGTCAAACAAATCATAGACATCATGTAAAAATTAACAGATCTGAAATTGTGGGATTATCAAATCCAAGAACCAAGTTTCAAATCATAATTGCGAGGAAGTTGAAATAAATATAATTTATGTGCATCTCAAATAGGAAATCAAAGGATCTAGAGTGTATTTATGATAATTCTTTTAGGAATCATAGGCATTCTAAAAATCACCCTATTCCATTTTAGGGCAGCTAAAATTTAGATTGTAATGATCACCAACTTACCATATATAACAATAAAATTGACTAAAATATACATTCCTCTTCTTGAGTTTAAAATTATATTAAAAATTTTATTATGTCTTCTTCCAACACCAACCAAATAAACAAGCTGTTCCCTGGCCTTGAAAAAATCATGCAGGGCTATGCTGGGTCTCTAAACAGTGAAGCCTCTGTCTATGGCCACTCCCAACCCGCAGCCCCCCCCGCAAGCACCACCCAGGAGTGTGTTCTTTCTCCTGTGTCCTCAAGCATGGCCCTGTTTTCTCATCACGCACAGGCAGCTGCTAACCAAAATCATACAGCAACAATGACATTCAGAGCCAGCCAATTGAGTCATGGGGTCACCCAGAGACCCACAAATCTCAAAATAGCCAATCAGATGGCACCATCTGGTTCCCAAGATGGACATATCCCACCCCCAGCCAATCAGCCTTCAAGGTACAGAAGAAAATTGATCACCCAGGAGATTGTTCTCAAATGGTCAAAAAAACAAGGGATGCTTATGTCCCTTGGGGAAATTGCAGCCGCAATGGGTTTTGCAAAGTCCACTGTAGCTGCAACCCTGCAAGCCCACGCAACTGTGGCTCCCCTACCAAGAAGACCACAACTGGTGTCTATTCTTCAACCAAAGGTTAAAAAGCCCACCCCCTCATGATGACCATCATGGGGTGTGCCCTGCAGATGCCCCTGGTCCAGGTCCGTCTTCAGCTGGTACCCCACAGCATCTTCACCAACAAAAGAACGGTGAATTAGTGGATGCACAGAGTTGTGGTTGCGGCCTAAATATTATCCAGTCAGGTTCTTGGTGGCCCCATTTTAGTGGACACTGACCCCTATGATTGTACTGTTATCAATTTCATCAAAGAAAGGGCAACAAGGGCCCGTAATGACATCATCTTCCTATAATACGCTAAGATCTTGGCCAGTATCCAAGACTTTGGAGAAAAGCATTTCCAGTCTGACGTGTACAAGTGCGGCCCAATCTTGTATTGTTTTTTGGGGTTTTATTAGAAGTTTCCCCATTGGGCATCAATCACTACTCTGCAATATCAAACACCACAGATGGGTTTGCCTACCAGACAGAGCTCAAGGCCATGCTGGAGGAGTGGGTCACACAAAACGCCGTGCACACAGTTGTACTGAGTGCGGAGATGGAGCAGCGGGAATGGGCAACCCAAGAAATCAGGGCTGTGGGGCATATCTGTTGGTCCTACCCCATCAACCACACCAACATTCATCTTGCAGATGTATGTCTCTACAATTTTGGTTCTGTCCTCAGGCGCTTAAAGCCTACCACCTACAACAAACTGTGCACCCAAATCAATAAGGGTTATGAGCTTTTCCCTTCTGTGCTTGTCCAGGACTTATTTTATCTCATCATCTTCTATGCAAGTGATAGTGATAAATCAAGAAAGGACTCCTGCCTCCCCCACACCAATCCATCTGTTTTGTCAAGCCTGTATACATGACAGAAGAAGAATTTGAGCAATTGAATCAAACCGCCCTTCCCGCCCCTTCCCAGTCAGCAAGCCCTGCCTCCCCAACCCCCCCCCCATCAAGCCACCCATGTTCCAACCCTGAGTCCCAAGCCACTACCAACCCCCCACTATCTCTGATGCTGTCCCTTTCACAGGCGCAGATGAAGGCAATGTTCATTACATCCATTCCCTCCTCTTCCCGTCCTTTGATTATTAAATAAATCTTTTCTTTGTGATAGCTTATTAAAATTAATATCTCTCTTTCAATTCACAATTAATAATGTTTTCTTTTTACATTATCAACATTTCCCATAATTAATACAATGTTGTAAATTTTACAAATAACCTAAAATTATTAGCATACATATTTTTCATCATTATTAATAAATCAAAGACCATAAATGTAAATATTGCATTATAATATAGCAATTAGAAGTCAACTCTTGATATTTAGAAATTATGTGCATGACTCAATGCATTTTGATTAATAAAATTCATTGTAAACTTGGCTTTTTTCATTGTAATTTAGTGAAATTGACTGTATTTATATTAGAGAGCCATTAACGCTTAGTACAAATATTGATACATAGTGCATTTTATAGCCTTTATATTTACCTATTGGTAATAATTCTGTAAACTTTCCAGCCGGATTTTACAAGGTAATAAACAGTATTTATTAATTCATTACATTATTATTACCTTGAAAAATCCAACTAAAAAGCTTACAGAATTATCACCAATAGGTAAATATGCAGCATGAAAATGTACAATGCATCAATATTATACTAAGTGTTAATGGCTCTTTAATATAAATACAGTCAATTTAAATAAATTACAATGAAAAATGCCTCATTTATAATGTTTTTTATTAAACAAAATGCATTGAGTTATGCACATATTTTCTAAATATCAAGAGTTGATGTCTAATTGCAATATTCTAATGCAATATTTACATTTATGGTCTTTAATTTATTAATGATGATGAAAAATATGTATGCGTTGAAGATAGTACTATAAAAAACCAGTTTTTTGATTTAATTCAAACAAAATGTCAAATATTATAACTTATAACAAATTAGAAGCACACCTGCAAAAGGTTGTTGAAATAGAAAAAAATATCAGGGAAATAGTAACAGGAAAGCTGGGTAATAAGGGCCAGCCACTAATCCAGTCAAAAGAATATTCTCTGAATAAACTAGGAAATATTATAGACAAAAAGAACAAAGAAGTGTTGCTCAATCTACAGGGAACAATCCTATCAAGTCTGAAATTCAATGACACGGCCTACAATTTGTGGGAGTTCTGGCAGGGGGCTAAAGAAAACAATAAGAAGATCAAACTGATTGAAGGAACTGAAATCCCACAGGAAATAAACACCAACAAAGAGGGAAATACTCAAATGGAAACAGATGAAAACAAAACACAGTCAAGAAGCAGGAGCGCCTCAAAAAATAAAGAAAATTCAACTAATAAAATCAAGAGAAAACACAAGTAACACAGAAAATAAGGAAAATCAAACCCAGAAAAACAAATGAAGAGCAGCCAACACTCATGAAGCTTTCTGGAGAGGCGCCTGTGGCTGAGGGGAAACAATTAGTAAGTTTTTTCTTGTTTTATTTGTATTTACTTTAGTTATAACTAGGGATTAGGACAAGGTCGCGGAAGTGGCGGCTTTTACACCAAGTTGGTTCTATGTGGGATTACCAATCACTGGTAGCCCCTGTAAAACAAATAAATAAAAATCGAATAAATAAAATAGTACAAGATAACATCAATCAATATGCAACAAAAGACACAATAAATAGGGAATTCAAAGCGCCAGAAGGAAGCTCGACCTGGGTCAAAAAAGCCTATGAAGTAGGCGCAAGTATCAACTTCAAAGGAATGATGGATATCCAAATAAATGTCAACATGAATTTCAACAAGTATATATTTGAATGCCTTGAATGTTTTCCATTTTCAACCATGAACACATATGAAATAAACCTGAAAAAAAGTCAATTTCATGTTCCACAAGAAAACATCAAAGCTGCAATATTCAATAACTTAACAAAATCAATATAAAATCAGATAAGCAATGCATTTTAGTCAATAAGATGAAGCCTTTATTCATATCTTTTGCAGAGGCATGGGTGGTGGATCCCTCCAAAATGCCTAACTTTTCTTTAATCAATTTTTCAAACACAGCCTATACAAATAGATTAGTTATAATCTACAAGAAATTCTGCTTATTTGCAGAAATCTATACCTCACAGCAACTGCATCTTGCTGTTTACCTTGGGATAGTACTACACTGCATTATGAAGGCCAACATTAAGAAGCTGGAGGGTGTCCCCTTCAAATGGACGTCTGCCAGCTGGCACTGGATAAAATTAAGATGCTGTGGGGCTACCAAACCGTAGAGCATGTCCTATACAACTGTTTTACATTAGCTTTGTTGTACAGGTACACAATACCTCCAGAGAACCAACTCCTTGTTAATTTGCTTTTGATATTGGCTTTTATAAGACGCTCAGCCACCATTGGGGTGCAGAGCGCCACCCCTCTAGCAGTTGGCGCCAGAGTCATCCACCTTGTACAGAAGAGTATGTGGTCCCAATTAGACGCATTAGCAGAAAATATAATTTTGGGGAAAAATACCCCGGAATAATTGCATCCCCCTTAGCAATTTTCATCCCCCTAATAAATCATCTTCCCTTGCAACTTAAATTTTATTTTTTAAATTTTTTATTTTAACTATTAAAATTTTAATATTGAAATATATAATATTACAATTTTAATAGTAAAATTATAATTTTAAATATTTTAATATTAAATATTTTAATATCTAAATTTTAATATTCCATATTTTAATTACTAAAATTTTAATATTAAATATTTCAATATTAAATAATTCACAATTAAATAAAAATATTTAAACTTAAATATATAAACTTTAATAGATAAATTTTAAGATTTATAATTATAACTTTACTTTTAATATTTATATTTTTATGTTAACTTTTAGTATGTAAATTATAATATTTATGATCTAAATAAATTACAAGACATTAGTTAAAGTTGCAACCACGTCAAATATTAAAAATAAGTTAAAAATGTTTTTATTTATTAGCTTGTTGAATACAGGTTTATTTATCACATAGATAAACATCAAGAATTAAATTTATCTGCATCATGTGGCCCGCTCCACTATTGTTCTAAACAAATGATTGTTTAGAACTTGAATTCCCTTTCCCTTGTAATGTGATTTGTTAAACATATTCAATATACTTGACCTGCGTCCTAAGTACTAATTAGTAAGCAATACATGAAAATCATTGGTGGTTGTGTCGTGTGGCTATAGTGGCACTGAAATAACAAGGATCAGATGATGACATGCAAGGTCCAATTTGTGGCTTAAAAAAGCCAAAGTACCATCAACAATTCACAATTATGTAAATAAAATTAATCTATTTTTATCTTTTTTAATCTATTTATTTGTTAGCGCAAGAGTCAATACAACATTTAGTGTATTATAATAAAAATATGTGTCTCTATATCTAGTATAATTAATTTTACTTACATTTTCAATGTATTCTTATATGTCTATAATACAATCAAATGTCACATCATTATATAGAAATAATAATTTTTGAGTCCTAATAAAAACAAAATAAATAAAAATAAAAAATAGAACACAGAGCGCCCATTTATCTGATTGGCTCAGAGGCCAGGGCTTTGAGGAGGAAGGATTCTGAGTGCTTGTAAAAAGCCGCCACCACATTAGGTGGCATTGCAAATTGGCTGACCTCAAGAATATTGAAAAGATCCTTAGTGTCCTGAGGAAGGCCTTGTTTCACCTTATTCTTGATCCAACCAAACACCTCCTGAATTGGATTCAGGAATGGGGAATATGGCGGGAGGAAGAGAAGTCTCATTGGACAATTGGTAAGTCAGTGGCTGGAGGTGTGGTTGTTTTTGTAATGGGGGGGGAATTTGGACATAACCAGATCCACTTTGTGAAGCCCAACATTATCAGGCACAACAACGTTGGTTGTGCCGCTGTAAGTTATCTGCAGGTACTCCTTGACAGTTTAGAGCAAATCAAGGAATGTCCTGCTATTACAGGAACCCTTAATCATCTGATATTGATCCAACCTGAAAGGACCCAGAAGAGCAACCATCAAATATGTCTGGGAACGGACAGCTGCACAATGGGCTACGCTGTCCTTGGACCCCTTCTTGAACCACTCATGCCTAGACCTGAGTGAGGAGTAAAACAAAAATTTGTTATGTAGAAGAACTGGACATTCCCAGTCTCCTTTAGTGCCAGATATGTCTTGGCATAAATGCGTCAATCCTTGATGGTCTTCTTGCTGTTCCTATTGTACAGAGAAACTCTGATCACCTTCCACAAGAAGCCCAATTTGACAATTGCATTGTATACAAGGGTTTTAGAAACAGAAAGCCCAAACTCTGTGGCCAGCATTAATTGGAAAGCAAGTGAGTCCAGGTGGCAATCCTTGGCTACCCACTGCTTGATTGCCTCAAGATGGGTGGGCTGAAGTAGGCTTGGCTGCCGCTTAGCCTTAGCAGATTTTGCAATTTGCCCAGTGTTGCCATACTTGGTGTTGATGTTGTCAATATATCTGGCTGTGACTCCAAACTAGGACGCAATATCCTGAACTGTCATTCCTCTGTTCAAGCAGTTGAGGAGAGCTTCACACTCACTATTTGTCAACCAACGCCGGCCCTTGGCAGGTATTGATGAATCCTGGCTAGCAGGCTCAACAAAGGGGATGGAGCCCTTGTGTAGAAGCTGAGATCACACTTGGTTGTGCTGGCACCGTCAATGGTGGAATACAGTACAGGCGCAGATGGCTCTTCAGTGGTGGCCAATGGCTTGTAGGTGGCGTCAAAGACGCGGGGGCAAGAAGTAGCAACTCTTGGATCAAGAGTGCGGGGCCGGGTGATAACAGGTACACAGTAGAGGTGTATATAACCTCATTATTCCCGGTGACCCTGGTGTAGGAAACTTTTGTGGAAGGCCTTGAGAGCAACTTCTGTCTTGAAATCAGGCTGGTATATCTGGCCTGGGATGCAGGAGGTGGTTGACTGGCAATGACACGTTGGGAGGCCTGTGTGTTGGCATGACTCCCCTTGAGTTGGGTTCTGGGTCTGTTCTTGGACCCTCTGGGACGCCCTTGTGGACAGGCTGCCCTGCAGGCTGGTGCAGGTGCTGGTTGAGAATGCAATTCACGGTATATAAAGATAAAATAAAAAACAATTTTTTTAGATTAAATATGTATTTATTTGGATTTATTGGTTTAGTTGTGGGTAGTTGTTTTCTCTTGATTTAGCCTTAAATAGTAACAGAATTTCTATATCCATAATTTGAAGTAAAAATTGTATAATTTCCATTTTTGGATGATTTTAAAGTTTAATCACTTTTTATGTCTAGACATGGTTATTGAGATTGAATTTTTAGTTTGATTTTAGTTGTGGTGGAGCTTCTTGATTTGGGCTGGTGTTTCCTAGTGTTTTACTTTACATTCAATTTGGATTCCAGCTCCTGCAATTAATATTTGAGTTTACTAGCGGTATTCAAAAGTGATTTGAAATTTGGTTCTTGGATTTGACAATCCCGCAATTTCAAAAAACATAGTAAACTTAATGAAAATGGTTGATGGATTTGAATGCTTCAAAATTGATTTCAGCTAATTCATTTTTTCCATTGGAAATATGCAGCTCAACTTGAACTTTGCAAAGTTTCTATGAGTTCCCGCATTTTCAAATATTCATAAAAATACTCAAACAAATCAATTTAATTAAAAAAAGGCTATCCTGCAAAAGTGATTTGGAATTTTGACCAAGGATTTTACAATCCTGCATTTTTACGTTTAGGTTCTAAATTTAAAGTATTAAACATATCATTTTGTTTTTTGCTTTTTATATTATTAGTAAAAAGCTTATAAAAAGTGTAAAGTGAAATAGAAATGTTGTTTTTTATTTTCATATCATCACAAATTTCCTTTTTTGTTTTCAATAATGAGTATTTTATTTTAGTTGAGTATTCACTCAATTCTTTTTGTGATTCTTCATAAATCAATCCAGGGGATTTTTTAGTGAATTGGCTGATTGGAATTTTTTTAATATACAGTAGTTTTAGAAGCTATGGCAACATCCAAAAACACCTCAGATTTAAACAAAATGGTTTCAGATTTAATCAAATTCCAACTACCAGGTTAAAATATTTACTCTGTTAACAGGGATTTTTGGCATTAATGGGCAAAATGGGTCAACACAGCAAAGAAGTGCTCGCATGAAAAGCAAAACTATTCAAAATACAATCAAAAATACATTGATTCACAAAAAAAATGGTGTAAGTTGACTTTAAATGTACATATGTTTACTATGTGAATTGGTGACAAAATATGCCCAAGCACGGTGTGTCAAAACTCAACCCAAAACCAAAACACAATAGCAACTCACTATGTAAATGAAATTACTCAAATGTTGTGTACAATGGATTGCAATCAAGAATGATACAAAAGGTATCTAAAATAAGACACAATATCTATAACATAAATTTTAAAAATATTGTGTTGGGTGCTTAATTTGATGTAAAATCTGGAAAAAAAGGGTGGAAATTATTTTGGGTATTCTAAAATTGGCGTGATAAAACCAAAAACAACTAATTAGGAAATAAAAAATTTATATTCAGGATATTGGGTGAGAAAAAATATTAATTAAATATCCATATTCAGATAAAAGCAAAAAATAAAATTAGGGGGTAACTTAATTAGAATTTATTTGATATTTTATTAAACTCTAAAATGGAAGGAAAACAACAACAGAGTACCAATGTACCTGTTGTGCGCTGCAGTTGCAGTTGCCCCCGCGGGTCAAATAACAGAGTTAGTGCAACCCAAGTGCCTACTCAGGAAGGAGATGGGAGAGGAGAGTTTGATAGTGACGCTGCACTGACACAGCTAGTTTGAGGAGCCCAAGCTGCTAGGGTGTGTAACATCAATCCCTGGGTCCTCAAGCTGACCCAGAAGCCCACTAAGGTCACCACTACTAAAACAGTTAGAAACAAGGAGATAGAACTTACTTCTTATGGGTTTGATGTTGTGTACTGGTAAGAGTTGGTCCCATCAGCCATGCTGGAGAAGGTGAAGCCTGTACTTGATACTAGCTATGGGCCCTATGTCAGTGATGGCAACCAGGAAGAGGACAAGGAGCCTGAGTTCATTCAAACTGATGAGAGACAGCTAGTGCTCAAAAAGTTTGCAGCCTTCTACGACAAGGTGCCCATGCCTTGCAGCCAGTTTCTGAGCAGGATCCCAATTCAGCTACTCCCACTAAGCCCGCCCAGAAGCGCATCCCAGATATCAAACACATCATACTGCTCAAGCTAATGTGTGAATCTGGTGATTACAAAGCGGCCACAGCTCTTGTTGGGTTGGATCCCAAGTACACCTCAAAGACCTTCAATAAGTTCATTGATAAGTGCCAAGTCCTTGCCGCAGAGAATTCCTTGCACGTCTCCACCATGCTCACCAAGGAGCACAAATGGGCAATCTGCTAGTGGATAACCCAAGATTTTCATCTTGAACTGGCAAATATACAGGCCATAGTAAAATCTATATTTGGGGTTGAGGTCTCAATTTTCTTTTATTATCATTTGGTCAAGGGAATGTGCTTTTCCTGGAAAAAGCTTGGGGTATCATCTTACAATTGTAATAGCCCAGCCAACATTGACGTCCAGAAAAAATACGCAGAGGCGTACACTGCCCTCAAAGCCAAGAGGACAATCAAATTCTACTACATTGACAAATCAGTATTTGCCTCGTCTATGCAGAATGCATATGGGTATGTCCCAGAAGGCTCAAATGACGGGGTAGCTTGGCGTGCTACAGTCTGTGCCACAGTCTACTCAATGGTGGCTCTTCTTGGTCCAAAGGGGGTTGAGCTGTATCAAATGATATTGTGTTCTCACAATAGCAGGACCTTCCTATAATTTCTCTGATTGGTCCAGGAGCACCTGAGGTGCACAAGCCCAGGCTTCACTAACGTAATTGTGCTGGACAATGTTGGTCTCCATAAGGTGGAGGATATTCTTGAGGAATTTTCATCAATTGACACTAGCATCAGAGTGGGCCCCCAGCAATTGGCCACAGCAAATTTGTGCCTTCTCTTTCTCCCTGCCTATTTTCCCTTCCTAAATCCCATCAAGGAAGTCTTTGGGTGGCTCAAGCAAACAGTCAAGCAAGGAACCCCAACTGGGACTGAGGACCTGTTTGATTTGCTCCAGGCTGGGATCCACACCCTCCCAGCTGAGACTGTGGCCAAATTCTATATCCACGCTGATTTGTTCATCCCTGTGTGCCTAGACAAACAGCCAATCAATTAAAGGCATAGTGTATCCAACTTTTTTTATATTCTCTAATCTACTATTTAAGATTTATTAATTAACATTTTATATTTAGAAGCTTCCAAGCCTACAATCACATTCAGCAGGACAATCAATGAAGTTTAGTAATTTATTTATTTTATATTATATTTTTTTATTATGCCATCTGAGGTTATCCCAAACACTTGATACTGGATTACACGTATAAATTTATATCACTCTTGTCAAATAAATATAAAAATGAAATGAAAAAAGTTAACTGTAAAGTGTACACAATTGAAGTAAATTTTATTAAAGTAAACATATTTATGCTTATATGATGACTGTCTCTGGGATTTATTTTGGAAAAAAAATTTGCTAAAAGAATAATTATAATTTTTTTTTAAAAAGCAACATATAAAAGTGTAGCTTATATTGAGGAAGGAGATTTTTATTGAGGTTGCCTGTAGTGGTTTTGGCTGTATGTACCCACCCCGCAATGGAGGTGGCGCACAGTTTTCACTGCCACACTGTGAACAGTGGATACACCCTGCTGGAAGTATTCTCAGAGGCTATTAAAAGGGAGGATAGTGAGGTGGGAATGGAGCAGCAGCTTTTCTGGTGGGGCTGTAAACCCGTAGATGCCAGCCAGGACCAGGGCGTCCTGGATAACATGGTCAACTGAGTTGTAACCCAGGGGGACCTTCTTCCCATCCAGGGAGATCCTGGCCTTATCAATCCCTAGGAGGACCCCGTCAAGGTCCTCTACAGATGCGCTCATCCCAAAGTAAAAGAGATACCCCAGGTAAACCACCAGACAAAGCCTTTGCACAGCAAAAGGCTTCAGTAAACTTGCACAATTTATTAAAAAAACAGCACTGATCTTCTTCTCGTGCTTTGTCTTGGCAAACGTGAGCTCCATTACTGGAGGTACCCCTGTCTTGTTGGCACTCCAGGCCAACCTGTTGTCTGCCAGGAGGATTGTGGTCTTTTTTACAGCTGTTGCGCCTGCAACAGCCAATTTATCCACTGCGCGCCCAAAGTTCTCTAACAGGTAAGACAGGATGTGCTCTGCCGGGAAGCAGAAGCAAGCAGCCGTGTGTGCCCAGCCCATCTCCAGTATATTCTTGAATGGAAGCATTGCCAGGACATCCCAAACAAGCTCAATAAAATTTACACAGTAAACTCCACTGAGGACTACCTGGTCCAGGCAGACCAGTTGGGCATCCTTGTAGGCAGTAACTCCCCACTTGGATGCCTCCTCAGAATGCAAAAGCCCAGACAATACCTCCCTGGACATTGAGAAGATACTGTGGATCCTATCCTTGAGCTCCTGCAAGACAGGGGGTCATAAATAGCTGCCTTGCCACATGATTGGTATAAATGGTGTAGTAGCCGGGGGGACAAAGGGGACCAGGACCTGGCTGAGTTCACTGTCTACGTTTTCTAAAAAAAGGTAAGTATTTAGAAATTTTTATTAATTTATTTTTAGGTTACATTTGTGGGTTTCCTCTTTTCCTACTGCTTTGGCAGGCTTTGCCATTCTCAGCACAAGCAGTTGCGCTGTCAATTTGTGTCCTTGGTTCTTGCGCGCTTTGTAGGTTTGAGATGGGTATACATCTCAGGGTTGTTGACCCAGATGAACGGCACAGAGAGGGCAAAGAACTTGAATTGAAGGCCTTCCATGATGTGCTTCTGGATTTTAAAAGCTGTTCAATTGTTGTTTTGGGGGTATCTGGCATCTTGGCCATGAATGCCTTGGAAGACACATTTTCAATTTTGTCCCCTTAAAGGACGGCAGACTTAACTCTTGCTTTGACCTTGCAGTCAATCTCTTTAATTTCAGCAATTGCTGATTCAAGATCCTTCAAAATCTTCTCTAATTCTCTCATTGATTTTTTACTAACCTTTTCATATGTTTTTATAGCTTTTGCCCCAATAAAATCTTTGTTATTCTGATATTTTTGCCTCTTTTTTTATCCTTGCTTGTTTCCCATTTACTACAATATTACATCTTTTATCCATTGTATATATGTTTTACGCTTAGCTTTATGTATTGTTTGCTTTGTATTAGCATTGTTTCCTTAATTGCCACATTATTTTTAGCACTTTGCACAGCCCCTTGATAAAATATTAGCAACAATTTAGTGATCAGCTAAATTTGAATTATAAAATTATAGGTTAATTGTGTTTGGATAAAGTTGTTGCTGATCTGAATTCAAACCCTTAATGATAAACTTTAAGCCAATCAGGAGCCAAGTGATAAAGTGATTTTTGTGGCATAAAGGGACATTCAATAATTCTTTGATCCATGTGTACTAATTAATATGATTGGCTGGATGTTTTGTCATTGTGTACCATTGCCGCTGTGGCAAGTTGTTGATGGACTAGTGCCCAATCAGCTGCTGGGTTAGCACTAGTCAATCAACAACTCTCCACAGCAGCAATGGTGCACAATGGCAAAATAACCAGCCAATCATATTAATTAGCGCACATGCACTAAAGAATTTTTGAATGACCCTTTATGTCACAACAATCACTTTATCACTTGACTCCTGCTTGGCTTAAAGTTTATCATTATGATTTTGAATTGGATCAGTAACAACTTTATCTAAACACAATTAACCTATAATTTTATAATTCAAATTTTGACAACCACCAAGTTGTTGTTAATATTATCATAAGGGGCTGTGTAAAGAGATAAAAACAACTGTGTTCTGGATTTAGATAAATGGCATAGTAAATAATTTTTTTATAGAAATAAACTGAACATAAAAGTATAAAACCAACTATAAACAAAGAGAGAATGAAAAATCAAAATTCAAAATAAAGATAATATAAATAGAAAATGTTTGGCAACAGGGGGTTTATTGGGGCGTGGAAGAGTGATGCCTAGTGTTGCAACTGAGCTTCCAGACTTGCCCGCCAATGTATCTTACAATACACAGGGGGCGCTTGATGAGTCACCCCTTGACGTGTCTAACAACATGAACCAATCTGATGTCAATGTTGAATGGTGGACACTTCCTCCTAATTAGGAGTGCTACCAATTTGACCTTCTGATCCCCGCACAAGTTATTCCTTGGCTTCAAACCTTACATGGAACTGCCACTATGCCACCCCCTTGTAGCCTTGTGGCTTTCCCCACATGGTATATTAATCACAATATTCTACAATAAAAAACTCATTCTATTCATCTTGTCCTTTCTATTGGACTGTTGTTTTCCCCAACTCAAATACTGAATCCTCATTAGTTCAGTTGCAACAGTGGTAGCAGTGGTAGGTTCACAACCTACCTAAAACAAAATTCCCCCTAAGAAAGGATGGAGTACGGGCCGTATGGCTACTCCTCATCAAGAAACTTTCCTGCCTATCCCCAAGGGGGACATCCCAACAGGTATGTTCTTTACCAAGACCATCTAGTCCTTATAAGTGTGTATAATTGGCTCTGCCTTGGGCAGCGTGACGCCAGCATCACCCCTTCCTAGTCAGACCTTTCACAGTGTATGCTCAATCTTCAGCTAAAATCTTTTGCGGGTGGAGTCAAAGGAGTTGACATTGTCAGTTGGCTTTAGTCCACCAAGACCTGCCTTTGTATCTTCCAGGTTCCCAAGCCCATGTGGGTTGCCACTGTTTTTGGCCACCTCACAGGGCCCGCCGCCATGTGGTTCACTAACTGGGCCAGTCAGGAACTCAACATTACCTGGGCGGCATTCTGAGAAGCTACAAAGTCCTGTTACAGCAAAACCTTCTCCTTCATTGTAGTGGTAACTCCTCTTCTAGCAATAAACAGACTGGGTCCGTCCCTGAGTACCTTGCTGCCTGGCATCAAGCCCTTGCTGCTGCCCCCAAAGCCGTGACTGACAGAAATGCAATGCTACTCACCCTCATCATCAATGGGTTAAAACCCCATATCTGTAAGTGGGTTCCTGTAGGTTGCTGCACCTCTATCAATGACTGTTACAAGGCCATTGTGAAGGCCAACAATCAGGCTTCAATAGGTTTCTGTCATACTAGTGACACTCCACCTCAACCTTGTGCAACACCTGGTATTGGCCATAACCAAGTGGGCTGTTGCCAGCCCCGCCAGCAAGAGAATGGGATTAAATGCCCCTGCAAGGGGGAACTCCAGCTAGCACAAATTGAGGACCAGGTAAAAGCCTGGGGTTGTAGTTACAAGAGGTTCTAAAACCCCACTTGACCCTTCCTCTCAATCCCTGCTTGCAAAGAATCCCTGCAACTACAGTGTACATGAAGTCAAAACCCTTGACGTCTTCCAGGTCCATAGTGATGATCCTTTACTTCAAGCAAGCCACTTGTCAAATAAAATAACCCACTTAGCCTATCCCTTCTGTTTTTGTAGGAATACCCATAAACCATTGGTAGATACCAGGGCCGACCACACTATGGTGGAACAGGCGTTTGCAGACTCCCAACAACTGGACCAAGTGCCTAGCAGGTTCAAGGCAGTACAAGTAGCTGACTCCTGTAGAGTTGCAATCACCCATGAGATAGTACCTTTCTCCATGAGAATGGGGAACTTCCAGGTTAAGCTCTCTGGGCCAATTATGGCAGGGCTCAGCCACAACGTAATTGATGGCATCAACTGGCTTTGGCACAACTGTCCCTACATTGACTGGGATACCTCTATCATCACCCTCAATAGAAATGGGGTGGGCTTCCAGATCTATCCTGTTGAAATGAGTAAGCTACTCCACAATACTGTGTTTGTTATAATAACAGAGACAGGCTTGTACAACTTCAAGGGGGGGAAACTAGACTTCAACCAATGTTCAGTTGAAGTTATCTGCGTGAAATCACCTGTGGCCCCTCCCTTGACCACTTCACCCCCACCAGCGCTTGCTACACTCCTCAAGGAGTACAAGGACGTCTTCAGAAAAACGCTGGATCAACTACCTCCCCCTCAAGAGATCCAGCACGCTGTACAACTCCAAGGTTTGTTACCTAAGGCACACTCCTTATATTGTCTTACACCCAAAGAAGACAAGACCCTCCGCAAGCACCTTGTGGACGCGCTTGACAAGGGCTTCATTTGCCCCCTGCTCTCTCCATACAGGGCAGCTGTCTTCTTTGTAGCCAAGAAGGATGTGTCACTTTGCCTGGTCACAGACTACTGCGCTCTAAATGAAGTGACTATTAAGAATAAGTACCCCCTGCTGTTGATTGACAACCTGTTTGACACACTTGCAGGTGCAAAGGTCTTTAAAAAGATTGATCTCACTTTGGGGTACAACCAGGTCCGCATTGCACCAGGGGATGAGGCAAAAACTGCCTTCCACACACGCTACAGGTTGTTTGAGTGTTGAGTCATGAACTTCAGAATGACCAACACTCCTCCACCTTTGCCATGTTGATGAACAAAGCATTTGAGGAACTGATTGGAAAATGTGTGGTTGTGTACCTTGACAACATTATTGTCTTCAGTCAAGATCAAACCACGCACCTCTAACACCTCTGTGCTGTCCTCAACACCCTTTGGAAAAATCAGCTAAAAGCTAAACCCTCCAAATGTGAGTTCCTCAAGTCAGAGTTGCTGTTCCTTGGGCACACCATCTCTTCCCAAGGGATAAAGCCCGACCCTGCCAAAATCAAGGCAATCAACAGCATGCTGCCTCCCACTGATGTGGGCCAGGTGTGTACCTTCTTAGGCATGTTTGCCTATGTGCGCAAGTTCATTCCCAATTGCGGGGAACTAATTGCACCACTCATCAAACTCATCAACACCAAACAGCGCTTCCATTGGACCCCTGCCAGAGGTCAAGCCTTTGAGATGTTGAAGCAGAGACTTACAACAGCACCTGTACTGCAGTTCCCCAACTGAAACTGCCAGTACAAACTCAGGACTGACGCCTCTGACAGGGTCATAGGAGGTGTGTCACGGGTAGAAACTGACAATGACGCTTTCCTCCCTGTGGCATATGAGTCCAGGAAGCTTACTGATTTGGGACAATGTTACCCCATTCATGATAAAGAATTAGCGGCAATTGTGCACTGTGTTGAGAAGTGGCGCTGCTACCTGGAAGGGGCTACCTTTCCACCCCACTCCTGACAGACCACAAGTCACTCCAGCACTTCAACATGCAGTCCCACTTGACACGCCGCCAAGCAGGCTGGGTTGAGTGCCTATCCCTCTATCAGTTGCGCATCAAGTACAAGCCTGGGAAGGAACTTGTCACAGCTGATATCCTCCTACACCTCTATGTAGCATCCATCACCAGGGATGACAGCTTGGACCCAGATTGGCCAATATTGTACCTCTGCCCTGAAGCAACTCATTAGAAAGGCCTTAACTCAGTAATCATCTCCTAGCTGAAGGACAACAAAATTCAGTTCACCACAGATGCTGGCAACGTCTGCCGCTGGGCAGAGACAGGTGAGAAGACGCCTTACATCCCCACCACACAACTAGGTGACACCATACTGTATTACCACAAAACCCTGGGTCACATCAGAGGATGTAACCTCTTTGAGATCACAAAATGGAAGGTTTGGTGGCTGTGTATGCGTCAAGACATCTTGGATCTCCTTGAAACATGTGTGCTGTGCAAAAAAAATAGTCTAAACCTGCACCCCCAAAGTCTGTCCTGCCTTTCAAAGCAATGGAACCCTTCAAACAGTGGGCCCTTGACATTGTGGGACGCCTCCCCAAAGACAGACTGGGAAAGAAATACATCATAACTGCCATTGACTACTTCACATGTTGGTCAGTGGCCTGGGCAACAACTAACCACACTATCATCACTATCACCTGCTTCATTGGCAAGTAAATTGTGGCCTGCTTTGGGCGGCCCAAACAACCCATCACAGATGGGGGCCCTGAGCTTGTTGGGCATGTCAGGAAGGTGTACTATGCCAAGAATGCACTCCAACAGATAGTCACAACCTCATACCATCCACAAGCCAATGGACGTGTGGAGCAGTTAAATGGCTCACTGGTTCAACTGATTGCCAAGCCCTCACAGGAACACCCCAATACTGCATGGACTGAACACCTGCCTACCACTCTACTTATTTTACAAGCAAGGATTAACAGAGGCACCGGGTTTAGCCCCAGCACCCTGGCCTTTGGAACGCCTGACAGTTTGACAGGAGTTGAACAAGGGAAGTTACAGTCCAGAGTTCCCAAAAATCTTCCCCTAGTGACAACCCCATCCCTAGATCAATGGCGTGCCAAAGCCCAGGAAATTAAACACAAGTGAATCGAGGGAGGGTCAAGGCACCTCAAAGCCAGGTACACTGTAGGTGACACCATCTACACCCTCAACCCCAATTCTGCCAAGTTGAAGCCCAACCACCTAGGGCACTTCAAGATAGCTGCTGTCTATGAAAATCATACCTATCAACTCAAAGATGCCCAAGGGAATACCAAGAAGCTTCACCACAATTGCTTGCGCCCCTGCTGCGCCATCCCCACACAAAGGCTGTTTGTGAGGACCTTCCTAGACCTTCTGCAGACTCCGGTCTTGGTGTCTGACAACAAGCAGGGGGCAAGGGGGGTGTTGCAACCAAGTTTCCAGACTTGTCTGTTAACATATCTTATAATACACAGGGGGGCTTGATGAGTTGCCCCTTGACGTATCTAACAACATGAACCAATCTGATGACAATATAAAATGGCAGGTACTTCATCCTAATTAGGAGCGTACCAATTCAACTTGCTGATCCCTGCACAAGTTATTCCTTGGCTCTGAACCTTACATGAAACTTCCCACTATGCCACCCCCTTGTGGCCTTGTGGCTTTCCCCATATGGTATATTAATCACAGTATTCTACAATAAACAATACCTTAGTCTTATATTTCTGTCCTTTCTATTGGACTGTTGTTTTCCCCAATTCCAAATACTGAATCCTAATTGGTTCAGTTGTAACACAAGTGTCTTGCAGACATGGGTGAGGTATTCCTCTTTTGCTTTTGAGAATATGATGATATTGTCAAGGTAGCATAATGTATTTGAGAGGCCAGTTAGTGCTTAGTTCATCATGGTGACAAATGTTGCGGGGGCGTTGGTCATCCCAAAGTTCATTACTCTACATCCAAAGGATCCAAATTTTGTACAGAATGCAGTTTTTTATGTCTTTTTCCTTTACTTCAACTTGGTTGTAACCTGAGGTGAGGTCAATTTTGGAGAAAAATTTGTCTCCTGAGAGTCTTGAAAACAGATCCTCTATGAGTGAGAGGGGATATTTATTCTTTACTGTGCTTGCATTTAGTGCTCTGTAGTTGGTTACTGTAAATTCAGAACATGAACGTAAAAATGCAGGATTGTCAAATCCTTGGTCCAAAATTCAAATCACTTTTGCAGGATGGCATTTTTTAATTAAATTGATTTTTTTGAGTATTTATTTGAATAATTGAAAATGCGGGAACTCATAGACACTTTGCAAAGTTCAAGTTAAAATGCATACTTCCAATGGACAAAATGAATTAACTGGAATCAGATTTGAAGTGTTCAAATCCATCAACCATTTTCAATAAGTTTACTATGTTTTTTGAAATTGCAGGATTGTCAATTCCAAGAACCAAATTTCAAATCACTTTTGAATGCCACTAGTAAACTCAGATATTAATTGCAGGAACTAGAATACAAATTTAATGTACAGTAAGCACACTAGGAAACACCAACCCAAATCAAGAAGCTCCACTCTGGATAAAATTAAATGAAAAATTCAATCTCAACAACCATGTTTAGACATAAAAAGTGATTAAACCTTAAAATCATCCAAACCCAGAAATTACACAATATTATTCACTTCAAATTGCTGATATAGAAACTCTGCTACTATTCAGGGCTAAATCAAGAGAAAACAACTACCCACAACTAAACCAATAACTCCAAATAAGTACATATTTAATCTAAAATATATTTTTTATTTTATTTTTATGGACCAACAATTGCATTCCCAACCCGCTCCTGCACCAGCCCGCGGGGCAGCCTGTCCACAAGGGCGTCCCAGAGGGTCCAAGAACAGACCCAGAACCCAACTCAAGGGGAGTCATGCCAATACACAGGCCTCCCAAGGTGTCAGCGCCAGCCAACCACCTCCTGCATCCTAAGCCAGAACTACCAGTTTGAATCCCAGGCAGAAGCCACTCTCAAGGCCTGCCACAAAAGTCTCATACACCAGGGTCACCGGGAATAATGAGGTTACTTACACCTCCACTGTTTACCCAGTTGTCACCTGGCCCCGCACTCTTGATCCAAGAGTTGCTACTTCCTGCCCCTGCGTCTTTGACGCCACCTACAAGCCATTGGCAGCCACTGTTGAGCCATCTGTGTCTATTGTGTATTCAACCATTGACAGCGCCACTGCAAGCAAGCGTGATCCCACCTTCTACACAAAGGTCCCCGTCCCCTGTGTTGGGCCTGGTAGTCAGGATGCCGTGGTACCTGCCAAGGGCCGGCGTCAGTTGACAGATAGTGGGCGTGAAGCTCTCCTCAACTGGTTGAACGGGGGAATTGCAGTTTGGGATATTGCATCCCAATTTGGTGTCACAGCCAGATACATTGCCAGCATCAACACCAAGTATGGCAAATACTGGGCAAATTTCCAAATCCACCAAGGCAAAAAGACAGCCCAAACTCCTTCAGCCTATTCACATTGACGCAATCAAGCAGTGGGTAGCCATAGATTGCCACCTGGACACACTTGCTGTCCAATCAATGCTTGTCACAGAGTTTGGGCTTTCTGTTTCCAAAACTCTTGTCTACAAAACAATGGTTGATTTGGGCTTCTTGTGGAAGGTGCTTGGAGTTTCTCTGTACAATAGGAACAGTCAAAAGACCATCAAGGATTAACGCATTTATGCCAAGACATATCTGGCACTAAAGGAGACTTGGAATGTCCAGTTCTTCTATATCAACAAATTATTGTTTTCCTCCTCACTCAGGTCTAGGCATGGGTGGGTTGAGAAGGGGTCCAAGGACGGCGTAGCCCATTGTGCAGCTGTCTGTTCCCAGACCTATTCCATGGTTGCGCTTCTTGGTCCTCTTGGGTTAGACCAGTATCAGATGATTAAAAGCTCCCATAACAGCAGGGCCTTTCTCAATTTTCTCTGAGCCATCAAGGAGTACCTGCAGATAACTTACAGCGGCACAACCAACGTTGTTGTGCCTGATAATGTTGGGCTTCACAAAGTGGATCTGGTTATGTCCAAATTCCCCCCCCATTACAAAAACAACCACACCTCCAGCAACTGACTTACTGATTATCCAATGAGACTTCTCTTTCTCCCGCCATATTCCCCATTCCTGAATCCAATTGAGGAGGTGTTTGGTTGGATCAAGAATAAGATGAAACAAGGCCTCCTCAGGACACTGAGGATCTATTCAATATCCTTGAGGTCAGCCAATTTGCAATGCCACCCAATGTGGTGGTGGCTTTTTACAAGCACTCAGAATCCTTCCTCCCTAAAGCCCTGGCCTCCAAGCCAATCAGATAAATGGGCGCTCTGGGTTTTATTTTTATTTATTTTGTTTTTATTAGGAATCAAAAATTATTATTTATATATAATAATGTGATGTTTGAATGTATTATAGACATTTTAGAATACGTAGAAAAGGTAAGTAAAATTAATTATACTAGGTATGAAGAATATATTTTTATTATAATGCACTGAATATTATATTGACTGTTGCGCTAACAAATGAATAAATTAAAAAAGATAGAAATAGAATTATTTTATTTAAATAATTGTGAATTGTTGATGGTACTTTGGCTTTTTTAAGCCACAAATTGGACCTTGTATGTCATCATCTGATCCTTGTTATTTCAGTGCCACTATAGCCACACGACATGACCACCAATGATTTTCATGTATTGCTTACTAATTAGTACTTAGGACGCAGGTCAAGTATATCAAATATGTTTAACAAATCACATTACAAGGGAAAGGTAATTCAAGTTCTAAACAATCATTTGTTTAGAACAATAGTGGAGCAGGCCACATGATGCAGATAAATTCAATTCTTGATGTTTATCTATGTGATAAATAAACCCGTATTCAACAAGCTAATAAATAAAACCATTTTTAACTTATTTTTAATATTTGACGTGGTTGCAACTTTAAATAATGTCTTGTAATATATTTAGATATATTAATATTATAATTTACATACTAAAAGTTAAAATAAAATTAAAATATTAAAAGAAAAATTATAATTATAAATTGTAAAAGTTAAATATTAAAGTTTAAATATTTGAAATTTAACTATTTTTATTAAATTGTGATTTATTCTAATATCAAAATATTTGATATTAAAAATTTTAATATTGTAATATGTATTATTAAAATTTTAATATTAAATTTTAGATACTAAATATTTTTAATATTTAAATATGTAATATTAAAAATTTTATAGTAAAATTTTAATAGTATATATTTCAGTATTAAAAATATTTAGTATTAAAATATAAAAAATTAAAAAAATTAATTTGCAAGGGGAAAATATTTATTGGGGGGATGCTAATTGCAAAGGGAATGTGATTATTCCGGGGAATTATACCCTAAAATTAAATTTTCAGCTAATGCATCTAATTGGATCCATGTACTCTTCTGTACGTGGTGGACAACCCTGGATGTGATTGCTAGAGGGGTGGCGCCCTGTACCCTGGTGGTTGCTGATTGTTTGATAAAAGGCAAGCGGGTGAGCAAATTGACTAGTAGGTTTTTTTGGGGGCACATAGTACCCGTATAGCGTTGCCAATGCAAATGAGTCATAGAGGACGTGCTCAACTGTCCTGTATCCCTGTGGTGTTTTCTGGCGGTTGAGGGCTACGCAGCAAATGTCCATTTGAATAGGTACATCCTCCAACTTTTTGATGTTGGTTTTTAATATGCAGTGGAGGAGGATTCCCAGGTATACTGCAACGTGGATTCTTTGCAAGGTATACTTTTCTGAGAACATGCATAATTTTTTGAATGTTTGCACTAACCTATTAATATAGGACGTTTGGTTGAACTTGAAGAGGGTTCTGGGGGCGCCTGACTTGAATCAGCCCCCCAGGCCTTGGCAAATGAAATAAATAAAGGTTTAAAATTATTCACAAGGACTGCATCCCCAACTTTATTTGATAGTGCCTTAAAAACTTCATTAAAAATTGCAGATTTCAAATATTCATTTCCAATTTGAAAGTCAGTTTTTATTAAATTCTTTTCATATTTGTTGATGTTAGTGAAGGGGAATTGTTGAATGCTTTTTTATATGTATTCATCAAAGTTCAGTTTGATATCCCCGCAAATTTCATTCATTTCTTTGATTTTGATAGTTGATCCTAGTTTGTATGCTTCCCTTATCCATGGCGAGCACCCCGCGGGTGGTAAATATTCCCTATCTTGAGCTTCAATATTAAAAAAAATATTCATATTCTGTTGAATTATTTTATTTATTTGGTTTTTATTTATTTGCTTTACAGGGGCCACCAGTGACTGGTAACCCCTGTAAAACCAACTCGGCGTATAAGCTGCCACTTCCGCAACCTCATCCCCATTCCTGGTGATGACTAAAATAAATATAAGTAAAACATAAAAAGACTTACTAATTGTTTCCCCTGTGGCCCCCTCAGCCACAGGCACCACTTCAGCAAACTTCATGAGTGTTGGCTGCTCTTCATTAATTTTTCTGGGCTTAATTTTTCTTATATTTCTTGCTACTTGTGCTTCTTCTTGGTTTTCATTTGATAAAGCTTCTGTATTTCTTGAAGTGCTTCTGCTTCTTCTTCTTGCTTGTGTTTCATTTTCATCTGTTTCCATTTGGTTGGTTTCCTCTTCATTGGTGTTGATTTCCTTTTGAATTTCTGTTCCTTTGATTAGTTTGATCTTATTGTTTTCTTTGGCCCCCTGCCAGAACTCCCACAAATTGTAGGCTGTGTTGTTGAACTTTAGACTTGATAAAATTGTTCCCTGTAGATTAAGTAATTTTTCTTTATTCTTTTCATCTATAATATTTCCCAATTTATCCAGAGCATCTTCTTTTGACTGGATCAGTGGCTGGCCCTTGTTACCCAGCTTTCCTGTCACTATTTCCCTGATATTTCTTTCTATCTCAACAACCTTTTGCAGGTGTGCTTCTAATTTGTTGATCAAGTTATAGATTGTTGACATATTGTTTGAATTCCATCAAAAAACTGGTTTTTATAGTACTATCTTCAACGCATACATATTTTTCATCATCATTAATAAATTAAAGACAATAAACGTAAATATTGCATTAGAATATTGCAATTAGACGTCAACTCTTGATATTTTGATATTATGTGCATAACTCAATGTATTTTGTTTAATAAAATCCACTGTAAACTAGGTCTTTTTCATTACAATTTAAAATAAATTGACTGTGTTTATATTAGGGCCATTAACGCTTAGTACAAATATTGATACATAGTGCATTTTACAGCCTGTATATTTACCTATTGGTAATATTTCTGTAAACTTTTCAGTTGGATTTTACGAGGTAATAATAATGTAATGTGTTAATAAATTACAGTTTACTGTCATTAATTGGTTGATTTTCTTTGTTGTGGCAATTGTGCATTTTCTGATATTTACGCACTAGTATAAAATTGGTTGGCTTCACATCCAATCACACAGGCAATAGGAAAACAAGCCGCCACCCCAAGACTGGATGTGGTCAGGGTGGCAGCTTGTTTTCCTATTGCCTGTGTGATTGAATGTGAAGCCAACCAATTGGATACTAGTGCGTAAATATAAGAAAATGCACAATTGCCACAGCAAAGAAAATCAACCAATTAATGACAGTAAACTGTAATTTTTTAACACATTACATTATTATTACCTCGTAAAACCCAACTGAAAAGTTTACAGAAATATCACCAATAGGTAAATATACAGGCTGTAAAATGCACTATGTATCAATATTTGTACTAAGCGTTAATGGCCCTAATATAAACACAGTCCATTTCATTAAATTATAATTGAAAAGGCCAAGTTTACAATGGATTTTATTAAACAAAATGCATTGAGTTATGCACATAATATCAAAATATCAAGAGTTGACGTCTAATTGCAATATTCTAATCCAATATTTACGTTTATTGTCTTTAATTTATTAATGATGATGAAAAATATGTATGCTCATAATTTTAAGCTATTTTTAAAATATACAACATTGTATTAATTATGGGAGATGTTGATAATGTAAAAAGAAAGTAATATTAATTATGAATTGAAAAAGAGATATCAATTTTAATAAGTTGTCACAAAGAAAAGATTTATTTACTAATCAAAGGACAAGAAGGGGAGGGAATGGGCAGAATGAATATTGTCTTCATCTGCGCCTGTGAGAGGGGCAGCATCAGAGATAGTGGGGAGGGAATGGGTGGTGGTTTGGGAGTCAGGGTTGGAAGGCAGGTGGCTTGATGGGGGTTGGGGAGGCAGGGTTTGTTGACTGGGAAGGGGCAGCAAGAGCTGATTGCTTCAATTGCTTGAATTGCTTGAATTCTTCTTCTGTCACATATACTGGCTTGCCAAAATGGATGGACTGGCGTGGGGGAGATGGGGGTCCTTTCTGGACTTATCTCTATCACTTGCATAGAAGATGATGAGATCAAATAAGTCCTGGACAGACGCGGAAGGGAAAAGCTCATACCCCTTATCAATTTGGGTGCATGGTTTGTTGTAGGTGGCAGGCATTAAGCGCCTGAGGGCAGAACCAAAATTGTAGAGACATACATCTGCAAGATGCATGTTGGCGTAGTTGATGGGGTAGGACCAGCAGGTATGTCCCGCAGCCCTGATTTCTTGGGTAGCCCATTCCTGCTGCTCCATCTCTGCACTCAGTACAACTGTATGCACAGTGTTTTGTGTGGCCCACTCCTCCAGCATGGCCTTGAGCTCCATCTAGTAGGCATACCCATCTGCAGTGTTTGATATTGCCAAGTAATAATTGATGCCAAATGGGGAAACTGCCAATAAAACACCAACAAAACAATACAAGATTGGGCCGCGCTTGTACATGTCAGACTGGATATGCTTTTCTTCATAGTCTTGAATACTTGCAGATATCTTAGCATACAACAGGGAGATTACGTCATTACAGGCCCTTGTTGCCCTTCCTTTGATAAAATTAATAATAGTTTAATTGTAGGGGTCAGTGTTCATCAAACTGGGGCCACTGAGAACTTGATTGGACAAGATTCTAGCAGCAACCACAACTCTGTGCATCCACAAATTCACTGTTCTTTTGTTGGTGAAGATGCTGTGGAGTCCCAACTGGAGACGTACCTGGACCAGGGGCATCTGCGGGTCATATTCCATAATGGCCATCATAAGGGGATGGGCTGTATCACCTTTGGTCAAAGTACGGGCGCCAGTTGGGGTCTTCTTGGTAGGGGGGCCACAGTTGGTGTGGGCTTGCAGGGTTGCAGCCACAGTGGACTTTGCAAAACCCATTGTGGCCGCAATTGCCCCAAGGGACATAAACTTCCCTTGCTTTTCAACCATTTTGAGAACAATCTCTGGAGTGGTTAGTTTTCTTCTGCGTCTTGCAGGCTGATTGGCTGGAGGAGGGATATGTCCATCTTGTGAACTGGTCAATGCCATCTGATTGGCTATTTTGGGGTCCTGGGCTCTCTGGGTGACCCCGTGGCTAAAATGGTTGGTTCTGGATGTCATTGCTGATAAGGGATTTGGGTTAGCAGCTGCCTGTGCGTGATGGGCTAACAGGGCCATGCTTGAGGACGCAGGAGAAAGAACAGACTCCTGAGTAGTGCTTGCAGAGGGGTCTGCGGGTTGGGAGTGGCCATAGACAGAGGCTTCACTGTTAGGAGACCCAGTGTAGCCCTGCATAATTTTATCAAGTCCAGGGAACAGCTTGTTGACTTGGTTGTTGTTGAAAGAAGACATAATAAATTTTTATTAAAAAATTTTAAACTCAAAAAGAGGAGTGTACATTTTAGTCAATTTTATTGTTAAGTATGTTAATTTTGTGAATAGTAGGATCTAAATTTTAGCCATCCTAAATTGGAATAGGGTGATTTTTGAGAATGCCTATGATTCTTAAAAGAATCAGCACAAATCCACTCTAGATCCTTTATCATCCTTTTTGAGACACCCATAAATTATATTTATTTCAAATTACTTGCAATTATGATTTTAAACTTTGTTCTTGGATTTGACAATCCCGCAATTTCAGATTTGTTAAGTTTTACATGATGTCTATGATTTGTTTGAAATACAGGAAATCCCAAATTGTACATTATAATCCTGCATTTCTGATTCATGTATCCTGCATTTTTTTATTGGGTTTTGTCTTTTGTTAGTTGAGTTATCTGCTCAAGAGATTCAAAATTTGCCAATTTAAATAAACCAAAAAAAGTCAAATTAAATGGTTAATTTTATTTAATATTTTACTATTCACTCAGCTGAGTTACCCGCATAAGTGATTCAAAATTTGGACCAAGGATTTGAAAATCCCGCATTTTTACGTTCAGGTTCTGAATTTAAAGTACTAGACAAAGAGTGCCTTCCTTTTTCTTTATGAAGAACACTGCTGCCCACATGGGGATTTGGACGGGCAAATGAATCCTTTGGCTAGATTGTCCTCAATATGGGTTTTGAGGGTTTGGGTCTCTACTGGGGAGAGTCTGTAGAGGAGTGCAGGTTTAGGCATGGCTTTACATAGGTTGATGCTGTGTTTGACCTCTTGTTTGGGTGGTAAATCTGTGAGTTCTTCCTTGAATACATGGGTGTATTTGTTTAGGAGTGCCACAAGTTCTGGGTATTGAATCTTGGTTGTTTGAATATTATTGAATTTATTGTATCTAATTATGTGGAGGGTACTGTCTTTGGTTAGACGTTCTGAGTTGTCCTGGTTTATGACTTGGAGAAATACTGTGTCTCTCAGAATGAGATTGTTAAGTTATTTGAGGATGCTGAAATTGACTCCGTTGCATTTGATGGTCATGGTTTTTGTTTTCCAACATACGCTGGGGTCCACTTGGGTGAACTAGTCCATGCCTGCTACAATGTCATAGTTTATGTTGTTCATGAAAAGTCCTTTGATGGACGTTTGTATACCTTGGAGGTCAATTCTGAAGGGAGTTATTTTGCCTTCATTAGAACCTTTGCTTTGTCTGCCATTCTGGCATATTTGAAGTTGGATTTGACAACTGGTATTTTGTATTTGGTTACAAATGGTTTGCTAACCATAGTATGTTGTGCACCAGAGTCAAATAAAATTTTATGTATATGAGATTTTTAAGTGCATGGGTAGACAAGAAGTTGTGAGTGATCTTTAATTTTTATGCTCATAAAGATAGAAGATTGTGGGACACGTGGAATGTGCATAGCAAAGTTTGTGCCTTGATACAATTTCTTGTTGGTTTGGGGGAAGACAGGGGAACTTAAGCCTTTTCCTCCTCCTCTTTTCCCTTTTCCTCTGTTTTGAGACCTTTGAGCTCAGAGAATGTGGGGTCAGATTCATAGTGGGTTGCTATTTCAGCATTGTTTACTTTGGTGGTGTCCTCTTTCTTGGGATGGGAGCAGTTTGTGCTTTGGCTGCAATTGCCATTGTTGCAATTTTAGTTGCTGTTGCTATGATTGGTGTTTTAGCGTTTGTTGCCATTGGAGTTTTTTCTGCCATTGCCATTTGAGGAGCAATTGCCGTTGTGAGCAGCATATTCCATGTTTTGTGTTTTTCTGCATGCTTGGCTTCTGCAAAGAGCGCGGGCATGGAGGTATTAGCCTCTGGGCAGATGAGGGCAGCAACAGAGGGTTTCATTCTGTTGATGAATGAGGCTCTGGTGTTTACATTTTCAGCTTGCGCTGAGTTTTGGATTTTGTGGTGTATTTCCTCAAATTCATTGGCGTAAGCTGTGATAGTGGTTTTCTGAGGAAGATTCCTGAGCTGTATTACAATGTCTTGGAGCAATCCAGTGATTCAGAAATTGTGGGTGATGTCTTCTTTGAACTCTTCCCAGTTTTCAAGCTGGTTGTCAGTTTGTGAGCCAACCCAGGTGGCAAACCAGTTAGCTGCAGCCTTGTACAGGCGCTTGCTGGCTTCCTGGACCCATTTTTTGTGGGGGAAGCGGCTGGCACAGAGTTTAGCAGCTGAGTGGTCTAGCTAGTTGATGATTTTTTCTTTGTTTTTACTAAAGAACTTGTCAATACCAATGTACTTGGTGTTGGTAACTTTGCCTGTGATAGGCGGTTGTGTGTTTGTTTGTGGTTGAAGAGAGCTACTGTATTAAATTATCTTGGTGCATGCTTTGGGCATGACCAGTCCTTTGAATATGGTGCATCCACTAGGAATATCTTCATCAATGTTGTGGGCGCGGAAGTACATTTTCCAGGTCTCCTGGGATGTAGCCTGGTTGAGTACATGAGCAAAGGTGGGCGGGTTTTGGTCAGTCATTTTCTCTTTCATGGGTGTGGCTAAAAAACTGTAGCTGCTACCAGTGATAAGGAGCGCCTTTGGGGGAAGCTTCAAATATGGAATTAGGAGAGAAGAGAAGTATCTTTTACTGGATAATACTTTAGACTTATATAGACTTGGCTGTGGCAGAGACTTAGTTGGATTAAACCTAGGGGTTGGTCATGTGCGGGATGGGTTTGAGCCACTGGATACTTGGACAGCCATGTGATATTGCTTGGTTGCCATTCCTGGTATGCCAAACTGTATATTGGAAGGGCAACAAATTGGGCAATGACTGGATGTTGAGTAGGTTGGCAGTAGCCAGAATACTTGTACATCCAGATCCTTGACAATATTTACAAATGCTGTGAACAATTTTCATTTGCAAATATAAATGAATGTGAAAAAAATCTAAAAAAACAGACTTTCAAATAGGACCAGAATATCTCAAAACTGAAATTTTCAACAAAGTGTTTAAAGCATTATCAAATAAAGTTGGGGACACAATCCTTGTGAATAAGTTCAAGCCTTTATTAATTTCCTTCACCAAGGCATGGGGGGCGGATACAAGCTGGGCGCCCCCCAGAACCATCTTCAAGTTCAGCAATACTTCCTATATCAACAGATTAGTTCAATTATATAAAAAATTCTGCATGTTTTCAGAAAAATATACCTCCTAAAAATACATATAGCAACATACCTAGGAATACTATAACACTGCATATTAAAAACAAATGTTAAAAAATTGGAGGTTATATCAATTCAAATAGATATATGCCAATTAACACTAGAACAACAGAAGATACAGCAGGGTTACAGGAAAGTTGAGCACATCCTGTACGGCTCCTTTGCACTGACATTGCTTTTTGATTATTACATGCCTCCCAAAAAGAACTTACTAATCAATTTGCTTACGTGATTTCCTTTTATTAAGCGCTCAGCAACCACCAGGGTGCTGAGCGCCACACCTCTTGTAATCACATCCAGAGCTTTCCACCACGTACAGAAAAGTACATGGTCCCAATTAGACACATTAGCAGAAAATTTAATTCCAGGGTATAATACCCCGGAATAATCACATTCCCCTTTGCAATTTGCATCCCCCTAATAAAAAATTCTTGCAATTTAATTTTTATTTTTATTTTTAATTCTTGATTTTAATTTTTAAATTATAATAGTAATATATAATTAGGTTGATAATAATAAAGAGACAGTTTAATAAAGCAAACACATGTAATAGTAAAACATGATTTATAAATTTGTTTATTTAGTTGCTTGTCAAGTACAGGCTCATATATTATGTAATTAAACAACAAGAGCTCTATAAATCCACATCAAGCTGCCTGCTCCACTTTTGTTTTAAACAAGTGATTTTTTAGAACTCAAATTACTTTTCCCTTTTAATATGATTTGATAAATAGATTTTCTATGCTTAACCCGCGTCATAAGTACTAATTAGTAAGAGATACATGAAAATCATTGGTTTTTGTATTGTGTGGCTATAGTGGCACTAAATCAATAAGATCAGGCAATGACCTGCAAGGTCCAATTTGTAAGCTTAAAAAAGCCAATGTACTATAAAGGGTTCACAATTATTTAAATAAAATTAATCTATTTATATCCTTTTAAATCTATTTATTTGTTAGCTCTACAGTCAATACAATATTTGGTGCATTATAATAATAATATGTGTCTCTATATCTAGTATAATTAAATTTATTTAACTTTTGTACAAATTCTTATATGTCTATAATGCAATTCAATATCAAGTCATTATATACAAATAATAATTTTTGAGTCCTAATAAGCACAAAATAAATAAAAATAAAAGCAAATAAAACCCAGAGCACCCATTTATCTCATTGGCTTGGAGTTAAGGGCTTTGTGAAGGAAGGATTTGGAGTGCTTGTAAAAAGCTGTCACCACATCAGGTGGCATCACAAATTGACTGACCTCAAAGATGTTGAAGAGATGGTAGGACACGTGATTTCAAAAACGGCATTTTGAAAAACACTATCTTGAAATATGCCATCTTGATTTTTAGCTATCTCAATTTTATAGTAAAATGCCATTTTGATTTATGGCATTTTGACTAAGAAAAAAACAATTTTAAAATTTTAGATTTTTTGAACTCCAAAAATTACCCAAAAAATTCTCAAAAAAATAAAATTCAAAAAATATTTCTAGGCTTAAAAAAGCCTCAGAATTTTAAATCTGTAATAAAAAATGGGGTTGATTAGTAGCAACCTAGTTGCGTAAAGCCCAAAAGTTAAAATATACCCAAAAACAACTATTATCATCTATTATAACTTTGATCCATACTTTAAAATAAGCATAGAATTGTACCAAATACCAAAAAAAGTCAAAGAATGTTAAAATCAAAGGAAATAAGAGAGAAGATAAAGAATACTTTATTGGTAAAGGACTCAAACATTGGTAGAAAGAGCAACTGAGATAGCTTGGAGATGCTCAAGCTTTCTATCCTTAGGATAGTAAGCAAGGACTACCTTGCTGATTTCAGTATACTTTTTCACTGCCTTGGTCATCTTGGGGGATCATCCTTGGTCTTCATACCAGTCTTAAAGAGGCAGGCAGAGATGGTCTGCTGGGTTTTTAAATGGACCATGATCTTGTTGAATTTGGGCTTATGAACCCTGACCCTTGTAGCAAACTGGCTATGCCACCCTTCAAGGGAAGAGGTGGTCTTGATTAAACCATCTTTTACCTGCTTGAAGCAGTTCTAGGTGATTGAGTCACCGCCCTTTCTGATGCAATGTGCTCCTTGAAAGATACCAACCCATTGAGTTTCAAAATACTCAATAAAGGGCACAAAGGCTGCCTGGTTGGCTATAATATATGGGTGACAGAGTAGGGCGTCATAGAAGGCATTTGTCTCCTCCTTTATAACCAGAGCAAGGTCAGCAAAGCAATTGAAGACGTCCTTGGCTTCTTTGGTGCCTTCAGAGTTGACCAGCTCATGGAGATCAGAGCACTTTTGGAGGTGGCAGCAGAGTGCCTGCTGGAAGTGGAAATAACATCCCTGAGAGGAGCTCTTAAAGTCTCAAATGAAGGCATTTGCCTGAGCCTGTTTGAAATCCACTACCAGATATTCATGGTAGGGAAGACTTTCTGGCTGCTTTTTTGGGGGTGGGGACATCTTCTGCTTGGGATAGGGTCTTCTTCTTGCGCCCTCTGGTCTCCTTGAGCTCCTCTTCAATGGTTGGGAGGATTACATCAATCTTGGCCTTTAGGATTGTGAGTGAACAGACATATGTTTCCTGCTTCTTGTTGGGAAGGAAAAGGAATACCAGTGGAAGAACTAGATTACCAACCTGCCCATGAATATTCCAAAGCTGGCTGAAGAGCTTTGGGCAGGTTGAGAAAGTGCCATCTGCAAGCCAGGTCTTGCATTTCAGCAGGTTGTGTATATCCTGGATTGTGGCAAAGCATATAATACGCTCAGGGGCATGTTGACCATCATTGTGAAGAAGGAATTTCTCCTCATGGTGGGATAATTTTTGTTCCTCAGTAAGGATCAATTTGTCAATGGACGTAGCACTGACGCCTTTAGTGCTCAGAGCATATCTCTGATCAGTGAGATATCTCTGTAGTTTTGAGGCTCCACCAACAGTTGCAAGTTGGATATCATTTAAATTAAGAAGGGTATCATTGACAATCTCAGTTTTAGTTTGATCCTTGGTGGTTGGGATCACCTGGCAAAGAAACCAGCAGATAAGTTGGTAAAGGGGGTCAAAAGGCTTGGCGCAGTCATGGTTGACAGTTAGGGCTTTAAATCTAGTGAACCCATAAGTAGTGAGTCTAGCTGGGCAGCCAATGTTATCACATTTATAGTGATGTTGGAGGATTGCTTTCTTCTCATCATTACAGCTGAAGCTGTAGCCCTTGTAGACAAAGCCGGCACCCCCTTTCTTTATCATGATAGGGTAGCTGGCTAGATAAGTGGCAGGCATAGCAAAAGTACCATTTTTATTGCATATATTATGGATGGTATTAAGATCCCAGAGCTCAATTTGGTCATCTGCAGGAGCACCGGGCTCAGGCCCCTTCTCCTCTTCCTCCTTGGGCTCTGATGTAGGATCAGAGTGGCAATTGAAGTTGAATAACTTCTCTTGGGGGTCTGAGGGGGAGTACACAAATGAAGAGTGGGGAGGGGTAGGACTGTTTCCCTCTGGCTCAGGTGATGGAGTTGGGGTCTTGGGGGGAGTTTTGGCCTTAGAAGGCTGCTTCTTTGAGATGGTCTTGGTCTTTTTGGCCTTTGGAGGTGTGATCTTGGACTTTGAGGCCTTGGGCGCAGCTTTGGTAATTGACTTGGGAGGCATCTAAAAGTGAATTAGTTTAAAAATATGAGCAATTTGGGGATTGTTTTTAAAGAGAAAAATGAAAAAAAATTTAATATGAAAAGTAGTACTTTTTTACACAGAATTGTAGAAAAGATCTAAAACTATAAAACATCAAAAAATCAATGTTTTTTGTTATGTAAAAATAAATTTTTTATTAGTAATGCAAGTAGGCAAAACTTTGCCATTTCAAAAGCAAGCTTTCAGTCAAAACTCATTTTTGAAGTGACGTAATTGAGGTGCTGTAGCTCAAAAACATAGTGTTTTTGATCATTTTTTATATTAAATTAACAAATTTATGGTGGAGCTACCTCAACCAAGCCAAAGAGTAAAACTTGAACTTCTCAAAAACTAGCTTATACAACTGGGGTTAAAAGTACCCAGTTGTTTAGAGGAGGCCAAAAAATATATATCTTCAAAGTTTCATATGTTTTCTTATATTTTTTAATACTATGATAATTGACGTGAAAGTATACTTTTAAAAAGTGGAAAGCAGGAATTGCAGTGGGGGGATTGATATAGCGTGGCCTGGCGTCATAGGTAATTTCCCCTTATTTTCCCCTATCCATTGTGCGCATTAAATCAATTGAGTGATATGAAACTCAATGGAATTTGAAGTGATGTAAATCAAAATGGCGTAATCACCCCCTTCTATATTAAAATCACTATTAAAATATTTTATTAAGAGAACCCTTATCAATGTATCCATGTATAATAAAGTTATAAATTACATATAACAAAACTGGTTTTTTACCCAGCAATGACAATCACTAGAAGGACTATCATAGTGGCATCTTTTTAGGTTGTTCTTAGTATAAGTGTCTTGGATTAATACTATAGGAACATCTTCTGGCACTATACAGTAGGCTTTGTTTTAGTTCAGGTATAAGCTTATTTTAGTTAAAGATAAATAGCATGATTCAAAACAAGGTAAAGTCAAGATGGCGTAAACACGCCCCACACTAAGTGATTTCATATGTAAATAAAGTTAGCAAAATAAGATTTAATTAATCTGACTCAAAGTAACAGAATTGAGATGGCGTAAATTTGAGATGCTGCATTAATAAAGTATATGTAAATTTTAACTATTTTATTGTTTTTTTATTTTTTGTGATTCAAAATCACTAACGCAAAAAACAACATCTTGAATTTAATTTGAGATGGCGTAAATTGAAGTGGTGTTTTTGAGATTGTGTGACCTACCAAAGAGATCTTTGGTGTCCAGTGGGAGCCCTAATTTAACCTTATTCTTGATCCACCCAAAGACCTCCTCAATTGGGTTAAGGGATGGAAAATAAGTTGAGAGAAAGAGGAGTCTCATTGGGTAGTCAGCAAGGCAGTGGTGGAAGAATGGCTACAGTAGTTTTAAAAGCTATGGCAACAACCAAAAAAAACCTCAGATTTAAACAAAATGATTTCAGATTTGAACAAAATATAAGCCACGCAAGATTCAGGATTTAAATAATATAAATATTTTTTGGTTAATAAATGAACTGTCAAACAAAAAGAAAAATTTCACTAGCCTTTTATACAAAATTATAGAAAATAACAAGTGGCATTGTTTAAACCACAAACAAAATGAACTGGCACATCAAGTGAGATGGATGGATGCTGTTCCAGAGTATATTATAATCCAATCAGTATTCATATGAGACACCAACATAAGGACTAAAATGAAACAAAATTTGAGCAATCTGGAAGCAAGATTCCACAAGCACAAAACAAAATGAAGTCACACAAGATGTGTAGTATGAGCAGCCTAAAATAGAAGTATAACAGTTTAACAGCCAATCAACAGCTATTCAATTTAGGAACAGAGACATTTTATTCATTTTCATGGCTCCTGATTTGTGTAAAATGGTTTTGAGAACCTTCTAAATATGGAATGGTGATTACATTAAAAATAAATCATAAAATTATAAAATTCTACTTTTAGTGATTTTATCCTAGGTTTTGTTTCACAATGGTTTTTACTAGCAACAACATTTTGAATGACGCCAGCAGCCAAGCCCGCTTCAATGGAGGCAAGACTCAGAACGTGGAGGCACCTGTTTACACCCAAGCCTTTGAGGCAGATAATAAGGAAGCTGACCTGTATCTGACCCCTGGCTCATATGGCTTTGACTTGTTCAACAGTCACTTAGTTTCTAGCTCTGCCCCTGCTCCTGTACCCACCCTTGCAAAAGCTGCCTGTCAACCAACCAATCAGGATGGTAACCTTAATTCAGAACAACTTTCTGCCAACACCCAACTTGTCCCCCAACCAATCAGGCTTCAGCTCCTGCGGTCCAGTGCCCCAAGCAACAAATCATCACCACCCAAATTCTTCAGGAAATTGTGGTACTGAACCTGCAGGGTCTTTCCTGGGATCAGATTGCAACCCAATTGCTATTTACCCAGGCTAATGTCATGCGGGAATTCAACAACCTGATGAACAGGGGGAACCTGGTTGGGATGGCCAAGAATCCCAAGAAGGCCCCTGAGTTCTAAATCAACAAGTCATACCCAATTATGCTTGACCTCCTGCAGCAGGACCCCAAGCTTCCCTTGACCCAGGTCTGTAAACAGCTTTCACACTATAACATATGGGGTTCCAAGTGTATGGTGCAGCTGTGGATGAATGAAAAGGTGGCATATATCTGGGTTCTTGCCCATGTTGCTGGCAACCAATGTGATGGCGCTGAGGATTCCCCATATGATCAGGCCATTGAATCCACCCTGGCCAAATGCCTGAAAAGTTTATCAGATGACACCATGTTCATCTCTTACTATAAGCTATCTATAGCTTTTGACAATTTTGGCAAGCAAGGAAGAGCTGCTACCCAAAAAAGAAGAAAGAAGGTCAAGAAGGGGATAGAATTGGTGCGTTTCTGGCTATTTCAGCCAAGGGTTTTGTCTATTATCAGACAAACCCTGATTTTGCCAATGGCTACAAGTGCAGCCACATTCTTGGTGGATTACTTGACTCCTGGGATGGCTCAAATTCCAAACACCAGGTTTTCTTGAGCCACCAGATGGAGGGAAGCTCCACTGCTTTTGAGGTCATACTGGGACGCGGGCACCGGGCCTCAGTCTATCCCACCAGCCATGCTGACATTCATCTGGCAGATGTTGTGTTCTTCAACATTGGAGACACACTCCAGGAGTGCCACCCACAGGCATTTAATGATCTTTATCTTGGGGTCCTAGACAATGAGTCTCTCTTTGGTTGCCAAATGATGCCTGACTTGTTTGCCCAAATTGTCTTGCATGTGAATATGGGCAACCAATCACAGAAAGACAAGCACCTCCCACCCCATGCCATAGTCACCTATCAACCAATCCAGCCAATGACAGACAAGGAATATAATGAGTGTTATATGATGACCATCACATGCAATCATCCTACCCCTACCCCCGCCACCACTACCCCCCACCTACCAGGCCCACTCACCCAATCTCAGACCTCACAGGCCAGTACCACCTCAATGCCTTCCTTCTCACACTATTTTGCCTACTAGGCATCACTCTTCCCCGCCCCCTAATAAACTCCCTGTCACCAAACATTTTCTATTTATATTATCTTTATTTTGAATTTTGATTTTTCATTTTCTCTTTGTTTATAGTTGGTTTTATACTTTTATGTTCAGTTTATTTCTATAAAAAAATTATTTACTATGCCGTTTATCTAGATCCAGAACACATTTATTTTCAGTACCCAAACACAGCCCCTTGATAAAATATTAGCAACAATTTTGTGATCAGCTAAATTTGAATTATAAAATTATAGGTTAATTGTGTTTAGATAAAGTTGTTGCTGATCTGAATTCAAACCCTTAATGATAAACTTTAAGCCAATCATGAGCCAAGTGATAAAGGAATTTTTGTGACATAAAGGGACATTCAATAATTATTAGGTGCATGTGCGCTAATTAATATAATTGGCTGGGTGTTTTGTCATTGTGTACCATTGCCGCTGTGGCAAGTTGTTGATGGACTAGTGCCCAATCAGCTGCTGGGTTAACACTAGTCCACCAACAACTTGCCACAGCGGCAATGGCGCACAATGGCAAAACACCCAGACAATCAGATTATTTGCCCACATGCACCAAAGAATTATTGAATGACCCTTTATGTCACAACAATTGCTTTATCACTTGGCTCCTGATTGGCTTAAAGTTTATCATTATGGTTTTGAATTTGGATCAGCAACAATTTTATCTAAACACAACTAACCTACAATTTTCTAATTCAAATTTAGCTGATCACCAAATTGTTGTTAATATTTTATCAAGGGGCTGTGTAAAGTGCCAAAAATAATATGGCAATTAAGGAAACAATGCCAACACAAAGCAAACAACATACATTGAGATAAGTGTAAAACATATACACAATGGATAAAAAGATAGGATAATGTACAGTAGTTTTAAAAGCTATGGCAACAAATAAAATGAACTCAGAATTAAGCAAAATTGAAAATAAATGAATTTATATTGATTTACATCAGATTTGGGTTCATTTCAATTTTTCTTAAAGCTGAATTCATTTTGTTTAAATCTGAGTTCATTTCAGATGTTGCCATAGCTTTTAAAACTACTGGATTAAATGGGAAAACAAACAGGAATAAACAGATAGGTATTATTATCAGGATAATTCAGATTTTATTGGGATGAAAGCTATAAAAACATATGAAAAGGATAGTAAAAAATCAATGAGAGAATTGGAGAAGCTGCTTAAAGACCTTGACTCTGAAATTGCAGAGATCAAAGAAATTGACCGCAAGGTCAAAGCCAGAATGAAGTATGCTGTCTTGAAGGGGCCAAAATAGACAAGGTGTCTGTAAAGGCCCTAATGACCAAAATACCAGACACTCTTGAGAAGACAATTGAGCATCTTCTTAACCTTCAGAAGATGGTAGTTGAGGGCCCTCAATTTAAGGCGTACAATCTTTCTGAACTATCTGTCTGGGTTGACAACCCCAAGATGTATGCACATCTCAAGCCAGCAAAGCGCGCCAGGAAAGAGGATACTGAATTACCTGCACAACTTCTTGCACCAAGAATGGCCAAGATGGCCAAAGCTGCCAGCAAAGAGGAAATCCAAGAAGGTAATCTAATTACAAAAATTAATAAAAATCCAATAATCCTTACCTTTTTTTAGAAAACATAGTCAGCAAAATCTGCCAGGTCCTGGTCCCCTCTGTCCCTGTCACACTCTACACCAACTACGCCAATCATGTGGCAAGAAAGCTGTTTCTGCCCCCCCTGTCTTGCGGAAGCTGGAGGACCGCATCCACAGGTCCTTTCCAATGTTGCAGGAGGCATTGGCTGTTGCAGACACAACAGCCATCAAGAAGACCAAAATCCTCCTTACCAACTTTGGGCTGGCCTGGAGTGCCAACGAGACAGGGATCCCTCTGGCTATGGATCTAATCTTTGGAAAGGCCAAGCATGAAAAGAAATTTAGTGCTGTCTACAACAAACTGTGCAAGTTTACGGAAGCCTTTGCTGGGCAAAGGCTTCATCTGGTTGTTTACCTGGGATTCCTCCTCTACTTTGGGATGGGTGAAAACACCAAGGACCTAGACAGGGTCCTTATTGGGATTGACAAGGCCAGGCTCTTCCTGGATGGAAATAAGGTCTCTCCAGGGTATGACTCAGTGGACCATGTTATCCAGGATGCCCTGGTCCTGGCTGGTATTTACAAGTTTGTGGCCCTGCCTGAAAAGCTGCTGCTTCACTCCCACCTGACCCTAATGCCTTTCACCAGCAGGCAGGAGTATTTCTAATCAAGGTGTGGCAGTGGAGGTTGTGCACCACCTCCATTGCTGGATGGGTACATATCAAAGAACCCATTACAGGCACCCTTAAACCTCTCTTTCCCAATAAATATCTTTACACTTTAGATTATTTTTATTATAAATATTTTCTAATTTCTTATTTAAGAAAACAAGTTTTGCAAAATAAATCCTGGAGAAGGTCTTCATAAAAGCATAATAATATATGCTAATAAAATACACTTCTAATTTAGACATTTTACATTTAGTTCTTTAATTCCATTTTTATATTTTTTGAAAAGATTGATATAAATATATTCATATAATCCAGTATCAAGTGTTTGGGATAGCCTCAGAGGCCATAATAAAATAAGTTAATGTAAAACAAATAAATTACAAACCTTCCTTGATGGTCCCGCTGAATGTGATTGCGGGCTGGAAAGCTTCTAAATATAAAATGATAATTAATCAATCCTAAATATTAAATTAGAGAGTATAAAAAAAGTTGAACACACTAAGCCTTTAATTGATTGGCTGTTTGGCAAGGCATGCAGGGATTAATAAATCAGTGTGGCCATAGAATTTGGCCATGGTCTTAGCTGGGAAGGTGTGGATCCCAGCCTGCAGAAAATCAAAGAGGTCCTCAGTCCCAGTTGGGGTCCCTTGCTTGACAACTTGCTTGAGCCACCCAAAAACTTCCTTAATGGGATTTAGGAAGGGCAAATAGGCAGGGAGGAAGAGAAGGTGCAAATTTTCTGTGGCCAATTGCTGGGGGCCTACTGCAATGCTGGTGTTGAATGATGGAAATTCAGCAAGAATATCTGCCTCCTTGTGGAGACCAATGTTGTCCAGTACTATTATATTGGTGAAGCCTGGGCTTGTGCGCCCCAGGTGCTCCTAGACCAATTGGAGAAAAGATAAGAAGGTCCTGCTATTGTGAGAACCCAATATCATTTGATACAGCTCAATCCCCTTTGGACCAAGGAGAGCCACCATTGAATAGGCTGTGGCGTGGGCTGCAGCACACCGAGCTACCCCGTCATTGGAGCCTTTTGGGACATACCATATGCATTGCGCATAGAAAAAATGCTGATTTGACAATATAGTAGAACTTCACTGTCCCTTTGTTTTTGAGTGTAGTGTAGGCCTCAGTGTATTTTTTCTGGGTCTCAATGTTGGTTGGGCTATTCCAATTGTACAGAGATACCCCAAGCTTTTTCCAGGAAAAGTGCATTCCCTTGAGCAGATGGTAGTAAAAGAAAATTAAGGCCTCAACCCAAAAGTAGATTTGACCATGACCTGTATATTTTCTAGTTTAAGACAACAGTCCCGGGTTATCCACTGGCGGATTGCCCATTTGTGCTCCTTGGTGAGCATGGTGGAAATATGCAAGGATTTCTCTGCAGCAAGGACTTGACCAGTCTCAATGAAGGTGTTGAATGTCTTGGAAGTGTACTTGGGATCCACTCCAACAAGGGCCATGGCTGCTTTGTAGTTACCAGATTCCTGCATGAGCCGGAGAAGGATGATGTGCTTTATGTCAGGAATGTGCTTCTGAGCGGGCTTTGTGGGTTCAGACAAGCCAGGATCCTGATTGGTGACAGGCTTGCAAGGAATGGGTACCTTGGTGTAGAACACAGCAAATTTCTTTAACACTAACTGCCCCTCTGTAGTTCTATAGAACTTGGGCTCAACATTGTCTTTTTAGTTGCCTTCACTGAAAAAGGGCTCATAGCTGGTGTCAAGCACAGGCTTAAACTTCTCCATCATAGCTGACGGGACCAACTCTTGGCGTTAAATAACGTCAAACACATATGAGGTAAGTTCAATCTCTTTGTTCCTGACTGTTTTGGTTGTAGTAACCTTGGTGGGCTTCTGGGTCAGCTTGGGGACTCGAGGGTTGATGCTATGCACCCTAGCAGCTTGTGCTCCTTGAACCAGCTATGTCAGTGCAGTGTCACTATTGAACTCTCCTCTCCCATCTCCCTCCTGAGTAGGCACTTGTGTTGCACTAAGTCTATTCTTTGACCTGCGGGGCAACCGCAACTGCAGCACACAACGGGTGCATTGGTACTCTGTTGTTGTGCACCTTCCATTTTAAAATTTAATAAAATACTAAATAATACTTAATTAAGTTATACAAGGGTTTTTAATTTTTGCTTTTTACCTGTATATGGATATTTAATTAGAGTTTTACCCACCCAATATCACAATTATAGATTTTTTATTTCTTAATTAGTTGTTTTTGGTTTTACCACGCCCATTTTAGAATACCCAAAATAATTTCCACCCATTTTCCCAGATTTTACGCAAATTAAGTACCCAACACAATATTTTTAAAATTTATGTTATAGATATTGTGTCTTATTTTAGATACCTTGGTATCATTCTTGATTGCAATCCATTGTACACAATATTTGAGTGATTTCGTTTACATAGTCAGTTGCTATTGTGTTTTGGGTTGAGTTTTGACACACCGTGCTTGGCCGTATTTTGTCACCAATTCACATAGTAAACATATGTACATTGAAAGTCAACTCACATCATTTTGTTTGTGAATCAATGTATTTTGAATAGTATTTGAATAGTCTCGCTTGGCGTGTGAGCAATTATTTGCTGTGTTGACCCATTTTGCCCATTAATGCCAAAAATACCTGTTAACAGAGTGTATATGTTTTAACCTGATAGTTAGAATTTGTTTAAATCTGAATCCATTTTGTTTAAATCTGAGGTATTTTTGGTTGTTGCCATAGCTTTTAAAACTACTGTATTACTATTTAAATTTAGCATCTGTAATGAGCTATTCTTCTTAATTGAACTTTATCTTGCTATGTATTGGATGGCACGTTTATTAGAAATGGCCTGGGTATGTTCCTATAAATGCTGCCTTTGAACTCTAATAAAATCTAGTTCCCTTAAAAATGATTAAAATGGCTTAATACTCAAAAAATAACCCAGTTGCTTGACCTTTTGAACCCAGGTAGCAAGCTTTTCAAATGGAGGGCAGCCTTGGATGATTGGTTGGCTTTGTGCATATCAATGCATCTAGCGATCTGATTGGTTGGGGCGCAACAATAGATAAATGATATTTCAGTAGTCAAATATATTGTTGGGTGAGAGGGGCGTGTTTGAGGTGGTGGGGACGAGGGTTTTGTCGAAGGAGCTGATAGGGTCGGAGTTCAAGTTGTAGTCTAAGGAGCAGGTGGAGATTGTGTGGTCTACCCAGATCCTTTCCGTGTAAAACTGTGGCGGAGGGAGGGTATTCCGGTGGTTTCGAAATCTTATGAAGCCATAGATGGCAACGGGAATCAGAAGGGCGAGTGTACTGATAGCGAGGATAATTAGAAGTGTCAAGTCGGTCTTGGGGGGCTTGAGTTGGTTGGTGAGCTTCCAGTTGACGGTGTCGATAAAGTATGTTTTTGGTGAAAAAGTATTATTTACCTTGCCAAAGGCGTGGATGAGGGTTGTGTCGTGCAGATAGAGGCAGCCATTGCGTGCAGCGACAAGGCCAGTCACACGATGGGAGTTCCATGTGGAGGTTTTCAAATCGAAGACGTAGACGTGGTCGCTATCGACAATGTAGACCGAGTCGCGGTGGTGGGCGGCAGAAAAGCCTTTGGCATAACTTGGAATAGAGCCAGAAGTGGGTTTGAAGGTGAAATTTCCACCTTCAACAATGGATATGGTGCCAAGATTATGGGGGTTCTCGGGATCCAAGAAGAGGGTGTACTTATTATCCTGGAATATTCCCACGTCCAGTCCATTATTCAAGGCCTCGAGGTAAATCTTCCTTAGTTGGTCCTCATCTGGCTCTTCTCCACCATCCTCATAATTTAAGTTTCTCCTTGCTAGCCCCCCCAAAATATATGCTGGGTATGGTTCAGTTTGGTAAGTGAATTCACGAAACTCTCCCGGAAGTGTATAACTAGACAACACAGGCTTCCAGTCTATTACGTTGTCTTCTTTAAGTTTAGTTTCCATATTCAGAGCCAGTTGGTAGATTGAGTCCGCTATAAGATCATCATCCTGCATACGGAATGCTCCAGAGATGGTTAGCTTACCTTCCTCTACCAAGCACCCTCCGCCAAACAATTCAACAGTTCGAACACACTGAACAAGCGCAAGTAAACATATTAAAAACATTTAAGCTTAACTTGTGATCACAAGTCAACCTTTAACATTCCTCTGATCCCGTCTATTTTTAGCGCCATCCACTTGCCCAGGAACAGCTGGCCATTTAAACTCTTGATTTTTTTATACTAGATGGATGTCCTATTCCATGACAGATATAAAGTTGAATCCAATATCAATTCAATATATTTGTTGCATTTTTAGTTTGGGCTATTTAATATCAACTAGGTGGTTGCCCCGTCCAAGGACAGAATTAAAGTTGAATTTAATAAATCAATTAAATTTATTTTATTTTTAGGCTTGGAGTACTTATCACATGTTTAATTATAATTTATTTAATTGCTTTATTAAAAAGTAATTTCAATTATATTTATTTAAATTTAAAATTAAAATTGTATACTCCAAGTATAAATAAAAACTAAACCTAAATAAATATAGTATCACTTTTAAGTTTAGTAAAGATAAACTAATTATTTTAAAATTTGGTATTTGCTTTTCAAATCCCTTCACAATGTAGAGCTAATCTGCAGCTTTAAAGTAAGCTATTGGACATCAAAATCGGCTTAGTATTCACTGAGATACATTGATTTTAGTTTTTAGTGTGCATTAAAAGTAAATTTAGATAATATTAAATCGAGTCTGAGTCTTTGATTATGATGTGAACCCGATTCCAGCACTTAACTATATATCTCAGAATCTAGAGCAGCTAGAACTCTTATGTTTAGTACTATTTTGATTGTAATTATATAGAAAATTAATCTAGATACTCTGATTCTTATGAAAATCATTTTAATCAGTCTTAATATTATTAGTGCCAGTTTACTCTATTGACGTTCTTATTGGGATGAAGCTGTGGCAAGCAAGGTTTAATCTGAAACAATCTGCAGCCACTTAGATCAGGTGATGCATCGCAGTGGAATTTTCAATTATTTCTCTTGAAAATAAATAATTTCGAAATATACAAGCCAATCATCTTTTACTTTACTAACATTTATGAATAATTTGAATTGTATCTTTTTATTTATTGAGCTCACTTTTATTCGGTTAATTCATCCTCAGCATAGAGTTTAACCTTCCAATCATATGAAGGTATGACAAATCAATCCAAATTTCAACCCTATTCCTGAAAAATGTTTCTCCGCTTTCAGTTTTAATCCACACATTCTGGAGTTAGGTAATCAATAGAGATAAGCCACTTTGCCATGGTTTACACTATTCAAAAATCAAGCAGTTAAATATAAATTATTAAGTCCAAGTAGCTTATCATTTCATTTCTATGGAATTTAGGCACACTCTATAGATTCAACCTTCATCCTTTCAAAGGTGCTTGTAAAGCATTACATGAAAGGATGCACTACTTTAAGTCTTTGAGTTGATGATAGACTTTAAATTAATATTTATAAAAGCGAGTCTGTCTGGAGGTCTGTAAAGTCGCCTCGAGTAGACTCAAGCCGTAAGAAAGTGAACTTGATTGTTTTTATACTTTTATTTTTAAGCCAATACCCAGTCAACAAAGTGATTTGGCTCATCCTTTCATGCAATACTTTACAAGCACCTCTGAAAGGATGAAGGTTGAATCTAGTAGAGAGTGCCTAAATTCTATAGAAATGAAATTATAGGCTACTTGGACTTAGTAATTTATATTTAACTGCTTGATTTTTGAATAGTGTAAACCATGGCAAAGTGGCTTATCTCTATTGATTACCTAACTCCAGAATGTGTGGATTAAAACTGAAAGGGAGACCAGATTGTTTGAAATACTTTTATATGATTAGATGTTTAAACTCTTTGCTGAGGATTGGATTAACTGAAGAAAAGGGAGCTTGGTCAAATTAAAGTGATACAATTCAAACTATTAAATAAATGTTAATATAAGTAAAGGATGGTTGGCCTGTATATTTTGAATTTATCTATTTCTAAGTGAAATAATAGAACATTCCACTCCAATGCATCACCTGATCTGAGTGGCTGCAGATTGTTTCATAGCTAACCTTGTGTTGCAACATCTTTGATTACTCCCTCTCAGGGAATTAATCCCCTGAGTGACTTGCCAAGTGATTCTCCAACTAACCATTAAGTTGATGGTAAAATATCCATTGAGGATATCTTACTAAATAAACCAAAGTACACAAGGCGCGGTTCCACTTATGAAGCTTTATTCAGCTACAATGATGATGCAGAAAATAGAGGGAAAGGCCTCTATTTATACTGCCATAAATCATGCCCAATCTTAATGACATAATGCATTAAAAAGGTATAATGCACCACAGAGGTGCACAAGAGGTTTGCTTCCCAACCCACATAATTTAACACCATAAATCATGACAGATTGGCATTGGCACTGCAAACCTCTTGAATTACATCACAGTGGCACTACTATCACTCAACCATCTATTACAGATATTGTACATTCCAGATCCTAAGTGAAAAACAACTTGAATAAGCCTTGTGACTTAAGAGGAACATTAATTGGATACACCTCATGACTACCATGATGTACATGGACAGTATGTGGCTTCCCATGATACTATATAATACCCTATATTCATATCCAATAAAGTAGCATTATCTTCTTAATTTCACCCTTTATCTTGTTTATTATGCTGTAAATGTGCTGTTTTAGCAGAGTTATAAGGGGAAAATGTTTAGATACTAGATAATATTTTTTATTGAGAGATATGCATTATATAGTTACTCTGAATTGTGGATAGTAGGAACATGATAGTGTTGACCATATGGTAGGATGGTGAAGGGGTGGCTTGATTCTTGTAATGAGTCAAGCGCCAAAACAAGGTATCCACTGTAAGGGATCATCATTTGTTCATGTTGTTGGATTTGGAAATTTGAGTTGACTTTCTAGCCTGGCTTTGAGTGGCTGGATAATCAATTGCGGATCACAAACCCACTTACTTGGAACCTTGCTGGTGGGTTGAGCCTGCTGTTTTGACAAGTATACTTCCAAGAAGTATATACTTAACAGTGATGGCACAGGTAGGTTATCCACACCTATGCAATTTTAAGGAAAATCCATCCAAAGAAAAGAACCCAACAAATGGCACTTCCTGCCGGTTGGAGAGACTATGAAGAAAGACAGGACGTCCTGCAGGTTTTTTCATCTTTGACAACATCCTTGTCCCTACTAAACAGTATAATCCTCTCAAATCCTATAAACTCCTGAACCTGCCCTCAATTTCAGACTTGCAAACAGCTGAGATACCCAACATTGTATTTCAATGCCTACACTCAGGAGAAATTGGGACGTTTGCAGGGCTACATCAAGAAAACGTCAATCTCTGGATCAATAACACCCAAAGAAAATTCATACAAGTGGGTTACCCCCGCAGACTGTGGGCCAGCAAGATTACCCTTTGTGTCACAGGGACTGCCTCACATTTTGTAAGCAAATGGCTCAAACAACACCCCGAGCAAAACAAAAACTAGGATATGTTCAAGGCCATCTCCCTCAAAAGATTTACCATGAAGGGTTCTGAAGTAGTAATCATGACAGAACTCAGAACCTTCAAAATGACTGGCACAATTGAGGATTATATTGCAGTATATGAAGATCTACATGACTGAGCTTCCAACACCATTAACTTTGATGAACCTGGACCACAATCAGGCTTCTAAAATGGCATCCCCACACATGTTAGAGTCAGTTTGACATGAACCACTGCCAGAACCTCCAAGATGTGTTCTTGAAAGGAAAACACACAGACCAAAAGTCTGACAACTTACATGCCACAAACAAACAAAAAGAGAGTCCTTCATCCAAGAAGAACCCTCCCCCTAATAAGCAAAACAACCAGAGCAATAACACTTATCCTTAAAATGTGACTTGCACCGCTCAAGCAAACCATGCAAGCACTAAAGACATCAACAAGGAGGTAAAAGCTCAAGGGAGTGCTTAGACAAGCCACCCTCCCCCACTTTACAAGACTTGTACAGGGGCCAAGACGTGGATTCAATCACCATGATACAAGTTCCCTTCAGCAATCCTCTACTGTTTGCCGCCCAAACAGGAAATAAACTCCTCACTTATCATTTCTGCTTTTGCAGATATCAGGGCATAGCACTATTCAAAACTGGAGCAGACCAATCCCTTATTGACAAAAAATTTATCAACCTCATAAAACTACCCACAGTTCAAAGTAATGTCAAGAGAGTTACCATGGCAGATAATAGAAGTACACCAGTCACCAAAGAGGCAAACTCCTTTTGTGCCCAAATAGGAGACCTACAGACTATGCTTAGTGGCCCAATCATACCAACCCCCAAGTACAATGTTGTACTTGGCCTGGACTGGATGAGAAAGACCAAACCTCATATCAACTGGGATAGCGCTACCCTCACCATAAAACAAGGCAAGATGCACCACCATGTATACCCAACTCATCTTGATACACTCATGAAGGACCATGTATTTTTGAAAATTATGGAGACAGAAGAGGAAACCAATCCTAGAAAAATCAATTGGAACACCTGCACAAACGAGGTTATCCACTTTAAAAGTATATAAACCAGACATGAGAGAGACCCAATCCAAGCACAGCTAGTTATTGAATTCCCTTCTGTTTTCCAATAAATTCTACCAGGACTGCCATCTGATTGGGGCATATAACACAAAATCAATCTCAAGGAAAGTGTCCCCAAAGCATGCCCAATTTACCAATTACCATCACAAGAAGACAGCACTCTAAAAGTCTATCTTGATGAAGCACTTGAAAAGGGACTTATAAGACCTTCTAAATTGCCTTTTAGTGCCGCAGTCTTCTTTGTTGCAAAGAAAGATGGAGGACTCTGTCTAGTCACAGACTACAGAGCGCTCAACAAGGTCACAATTAATAACAGGTATCCCCTACCCCTGATTGATGATCTTTTTGACGCTCTGGGGGTCCCAAATCTTCACACAAATTGATGTGACAGCAGGCTATCACCAAATTTGTGTGAGACCCAAAGACTGCATTCAGAACCAAGTATGGTTCCTTTGAATGTGTGGTCCTCAATTTTGGCATGACAAACACTCCCAGCACCTTTGTGACCTTCATGAACAAGGTCTTCAAAGAACACATTGAAAAACAAGCAATCATCTAACTGGACGGCATAATCATTGTCATAAAGTATGGCAGTGGTTGCTTAATTCTATGAATAGTTAGTCAGTAATCCTCACTCTTAATACTATACCTTTGGCTTCTATAGTGACAGTCTTAGTGTAGACAGAAGAATGAAAGATCTAAAGACAAAACACATATTTATTAAGATAGTGATGTAGTTATATAGTAGAAGGCAGGGGAATTGTCACCAGGATTTGGGTGGCGCTAGACCAAGGGCTTGCCAATTGCAGAAGAGAGAAGAGGCACTCAGAAAGAGCTGTGCAAGAAAACAACTGGCTTTGTGCGCCTTTACTAATGAAGGCAAGTGGCAACCATTTTTTAATCCTATTTATAACTTCAGAAGTGAAGCCTGCAATTGATGTGCAATTCAGAAGCGCTTTGAACCCTTGTTTTCTGAACAATTTAAAATGTAGTTAATTTTTATAAAGCACTTCCACAATAGAGTGGTAGCAAAATTGCGCAACTATTTAATTGCTTAATCCCTAAGTGGATAGTTATCTGTCTAATCCATTCAGGATCTACAACAATCATCTACAGTCTAAATTTAACACAACACTTGAAAGATGTTTTCCTGGTCCTCCACACTCTCAAATAGAACCAACTTATAGCCAAACCCTCAAAGCGTGGCTTCTTCTTGTCTAAACTTTCATTCCTTGGACACATCATCAGTAAGGACAGAGTCAAACCAGACCCAGAAAAGATATGTGCTATAACCGACATGCCAGTGCCAAGGAACAAGAGCAAACTCCAAACATTCCTAGGCATGTTAGCCTATGTCAGAAGGTTTATACCTACTGGGGTGCCTTAACTGCTCCCTTGTCCGCAATCACAGGAAAGACAACCAAGTTTTTATGGACACCACTAAGATACCAACACTTCCAAAAGCTAAAGGAACACATTGTAACCACCCCTATTCTCCAGTATCTAAATTGCAAAGGAGTATACAATCTGGAAACCAACACATCCAATTACACCATAGGAGGAGTACTCTGAATTAAGACTGCAGAAAATAAATTCCTCCCTGTAGCATATGAATCAAAGAAGCTGTCTGATAGTGGGCAAAGATATCCTATACATGACAAGGAACTGGTAGCTATTGTTCACTGCCTCATAAAGTGGCAATGTTACATGGAAGTTGCACAAATATTCAAAGTACTAACCAACCAAAAGTCATTGATATTCTTCAAAATGCAAAAACACCTATCAATAAGACAAGCTGAATGAATGAGCCTTATACAGAGGTACCCCATGCAAATTGAATACAAGCCAGGCAAGAAAATGCTTACTGCAGACGCCCTATCAAGGCTATACAACAAACACATCATACACACTGATGAGGATCCCAATTGGCCCACTTTAATCATGGGGAATCTCCAAGAAGGGTTCCCAACTGGCACACCAATGTACATCCAAGATAAGGTCCTTAAAAACAAACATCTGTTCAAAAACATATATGGCACACTACACCAAATACTCCCAAATGATGACACTGTACCTTAAATCCCCTCAACACAAAAGATTGACACAATCCTCTGGTATCACAGAGACCTGGGGCACACCCATAGCAGGAACTTTCACAAATATCTCAAGACCCGTTACTGGTGGCCCAACATGTTAGATGATATCAGGGAAGTACTGGAACAATACAAAGTCTGTGAGAAGTACGCCCAAACCAAAGCATCACCCAAATCAGTGGTACCCGCATCCATCACCCAACCCTTCAAGGTATGGTTGTTTGTCATTGTGGGGCCAATGTCTGGTGAGAACAAGGACAAGAAGTACATCATAACAGCTATCAACTATGCAACCAGGTGGCCTGTGGCACAAGCCACCAAAGAACACAAAGGCAATGATATGAGACAATTCATTGGAAAAGAGATCATAGCCAAGTTTGGGAAACCTGACCTCCTGATCACAGATGGAGGCACCAAACTTAAAGCCATTGACACCAATATCTACCTCATCAAAAATGGAATAAAATACATCACACCAGCCCATATCACCCTCAAGCAAATGGAAGAGTAGAAAAACTAAACAGCTTGCTAGTAGAAGCCCTCAGTAAGTTATCTGCTAACAATCCAAAAGCCTGGGTTGATATGTTACCAACAACACTCATGGTATGCAGAACACAAGTCAATTGAAGCACAGATAAAAGCCCGTATGAACTTGTCTATGGGCAAAATCCAGCCCTTGTTAGTACTACTGCAGGACCATAATTACCTCTACCAAAAAAGGTGCCAGACAACAGTGATACTGAAGTATAGTGTTCTATAAAAGACCAGGAGAACATGGAACAAAAAGGAATCAAGAGAGAGACAATCCCATTACAACAGTAAAGCTTCCAGGTTGGGGACAAAATCTGGGTTGTCAACCACGGTCAGCATAAGTTGGATCCAGGGTTACATGGGCCAGGAATTGTCATGGAGATCAAGCCCAACAATCCTACCTCATCAAGGAAATTGGCGCTTGAACCATACTAAAGCACATGCACCACAATTGCCTCTGCCTGTGCAAAGCAAGAACAGCACAACACAATTCCAGACTCCCTGTTCCCAACGCCAAACTAGATCAGTATCAAGCCTGTATCCCTGTCACTCTCAAGAAAATTTCCAAGGTTCCACCTTCCAGCACCTCAGGGGGAGATGTCACAAAATCTTTGATTACTCCCTCTTGAGTAATTAACACGCCAAGCAGTTCACCAAATGGCTCACCAACTAATCATTAAGACAGTGGTACTACTATCATTTGGCCATCTATTACAGGGATAAAAAATCCAGATCCTAAGAGAAACACAACTTAAATAAGCCTTGTGACTTAAGAGGAACATTATTAAGATAAGCCCCATGACTTCCATGATGTACATGGAAAGTATGTGGTTCTCCAAAATACTATAAACTATCCTATATTCATATCCAATAAAGTATCCTTCTTGTTGTAACTGTGCTGTTTTAGCAGAGTTAAAAGGGGAAAATATTTAGAAACTAGATAATATTCTTTTTTGAGAGATATGGATTATATAGTTACTGTGAATTGTGAATAGTAGGAACATGATAGTGTTGATCACACAGTGAGATGATGAAGGGGGTGGCTTGATCCTTGTAATGAGTCAAGCACCAAAACAAGATGTCCACCATAGGGGATCAGCTTCTGTTCATGTTGTTGTATTTGGAAATTTGAGTTGACTTCCTAACTTGGCTTTGAGTGACTGAATAATTGGATTGCAGGTCACAAACCTGCTTAATTGGAACCTTGCTGGCAGGTCAAGCCTGCTGTTTCAACACCCCTGGCTGAGGACCAGCCTCCTCTGGAGGCAGGTTGTCAGGGAAATTATTGGGAGCCCAGGCGCCATACTGGACTAGTTATTGTTTGGTGGCGGGTAGGACAGACTCACATTATTTATGTCTTGCTTTGCAGGGTCTCAGGCAATCATGATGGAGGGCTTTGTCTTTTTTGCATTTTCTGACTCCTTGCACAAGGTAAGTGTTGTTTTTGTTTACCTTTAGGACAATGGCCGGGCCCACTTTTTCTGGTTGTAGTTTACTCTTGCCAGTATTCATGACCCAGACTTTGTTGCCAACCTCATGTCTGTCTTGGATGGGGACAAAGGCCTTCTGTAGACGCTTCTCTTCTCTTTCTGGTTGATTGCTATTGGCTTGTATGACCTGGGGATCTGAGCAGGGTAGAACTTTGCTGGGTATCTCCAACTTTGGTCCTGATGATGCTTGGGTTATATTAGACTGTATGTTGTAGACTAACTCAAAGGGGCTTTTCCCAGTGGATCTGTTCACACAGGTTTGTCATACAAGCAATGCATTTGGTAGCTACTTATACCAGTCTTCAGGGATCCTGGCAGTGAGCTTGGCCAGGGCTTGAACAAGGCTACCATTCAGCCGCTCCACGCGTCCATTGGCCTGAGGATGGTAGGGTTTTGTCACTGTGTGCTGGACCCCATCTTGTCTGTCAGGCACCCACCTGCTAGGAAGTAATCTTCCTTTCCTAGGTGGTGAATGATGGAATAGGGATTTAATCCAGTTACCAAGAATCCTACAGGCAAGGACACCATTTTGAGATGGAATAATTCTCTGAACACTTGATATCTGCCCAACAGCGGGTTGAAACATCCCAAAAAGAAGTATGTCCCAAGGTAACACAGAAGCCAAGGAACAGAAGACTTGGGGTTCAGGAATTGTGGATGCAGATTGATAGTTCTTGGTCTCCTCTCTGAGAGGTGGGTTATGAGATAAGGGTATAGCAGTATACCATACTCCTGGTATAACCTGGCACCAAGAGCTGTCGAGGAATTGTGCTTCTGGAGAGGTGCCTGAATCTGCGCGCAAACCCATCAAAATGCTGGCCATTGCAGCTGGCAGCAAGATTATCAAAAACAACCATTTATACCCAAGAGACTTCATAGGAGGAGTCTTGGGTAATCTCATGGTCTTGGATTTTAAGGCTTAAGGTCAAGTTATAAAATAATAAGCAAAATGATTCACAGTGGTTGAATGTAGACCTTATTGATTGAACAAGTGGAAGATCAAAAGTTACCAATATCATATAGCATGGAAGATAAAGGATAATCTGGAGATAAAATAAAGGAGACAGAATCTCTTGGAGATGGAGTTGGGGAAATTTGAGAGGAAACTGAAGATTCTGGGGAGATTAAAACTTAAACTAGGATTATTTATATTATTGAAGCAAAACACTAACCTCAGCAATACAAAACAACCATTGAGTGTTTTTAAGGAATTATGTCTTGAAAAGGATCAGCAACAGGAGCCCAGCTATTCCCTGGATAGAACTGGGGAAGGGGAACAGGAACCAGCAACAGAACCAGAGGTCAACGGGTCAAGAAAGGTGAAAACAAGGTTGAAAAAGTTCTGGTTGTCATCAGGGTGTTTAAATAACCCTAACAGTTTGATTGTCATAACTTCTGATTGTCTGGAAGACAGCTTGAAAGGTATTGATTTGATCTGAACCAATTTACTAATTGTTTTGTTAACAAAAATAGGGTCAGGGACAAATGCAGACCTGGGTTCAAATCCTGTTGGCATTAAAATTGACTCCAAAACCTGTTCTGAGCTTAATTTAACAGGTAAAGATAAGCAGATACTGCTAACTAACTCATTGTTTTTAGGGGACCCAACTGAACCCAAAAAGGGAATTATTTCATCTTCTGAAACAAGGAAGTTAAGGTTGTCAGCAATCTCTAAAAGAGAATTACTGACACTTGGTGAGGTATACATTGGTATCTTCAGAGGTCAGTTCTTTGCCTCAGTTGGTTATCAGGAGTTCTGGCTTTCCAAACTTGCTGATGATTTCTTTTCCTAATAACTGCCGTACAGCATTGTGTGTGTGTGTCTTTACTGCTTGTGCCACTGGCCATTGGGTGGCAAAGTCTATTGTGGTAATGATGTATTTCTTTTTTTTGTGCTTTCCTGGCATGGGGACCACAATGTCTAGGGCCCATACCTTGAAGGGTAGTTACAAGCAGATAGGTAGTACTGATTTAGGGGGTATCACTTTTTGTAAATTTCTCACATACTTTGCATTAGTCTAAGACTTCCTGGACATCCTGGTATAGGTTCAGCCACCAAGCTTTATGTTTGAGGAATTTGTAAAGGTGGCAGCTTTTAGTGTGTCCTAGATCTCTGTGGTAACATAGTATGGTGTCAACTTGCTGGTGTGTAGGGATGTAAGGGATTGTGGTTCTGTCAGACATTTTTTGATGAAAGGTCCCATACACACCTATAAATAAGTGTTTGTTCTTAATGACTGTTTCTTTGGTTATGTCTGTGGTGCCAGGGGGGAAGCCTTTGTCCTTTTTTTGGAGTACCAGGAGGGGCCAGTCTGGGTTGAGCCCATTCTTGCCTTTTGTGGCTCTAACATATAGGTGCAAGAGTGCATCTGCCATGGCAAGTTCAGGTCCAGGTTTGTACTGGATGATCATGTTGAATTTTTCTAGAAGTTCTATCCAACATTCTTGTTGGCAGGAAAGGTTTGCCTGTGTTTTAAAGTATATAAGGGATTTGTGGTAAGCTAATGCAGTGAATTCTTCCTGTTGTTCCAAATAACAGCGCCATTTGACAAGGAAGCACAATCTGCTAACAACTCCTTGTTGTGTATGGGGTATTGGCGCTTGCCGTCTGTCAGTTTATGAGACTCATAGGCTACAGGCAGGAAGTTGTTGTCATTGTTCTTGCTTCTTAGTACTCAACTAATGGATGCATCAGAGGCATATGTCTACATTTGATATTCTCTTTTAGTTTGGGGTATTGCATAATTGGTGCCGTTGTGAGTTTCTCCTTAAGACATCTAAAGCAAAGATCACATTGGGGGGCATACAAACTTAGATTTGGTGCCAGTTATGGCAGACAGGGATGCAGTCAGGACACCACAGTTGGGGATGAATTGCCGTAAATAGGCAATAATTCCCAAGAATGTGCAGAGTTCTGACTTGTCCTTTGGAGGTGGCACTTTAAAAATGGCCTGGATTTTCTGGCTATCAGGCTTAATGCCAAAATTTGAGACTACATGTCCCAAGAAGGGTAACTGCTTGCAGAAGAACTGGAATTTGGAGGGCTTGGCTAGCAGTTTGTGTTGTGCCAGATTAGCAAAGACTGCCTCCAGGTCCTTGTGATGTTGTTTTACTGAGGGGCTATAGAAAATAATGTTGTTCAAATATACCAAGGCGTGCTTGCCAATGTTGGGGGCAAATACCTCAATCATGAATGTCACAAAGGGTGACAGGGCGTTTGTCATTCCAAAGTTGAGCAAAACACACTTGTATAAACCGTACTTAGTGCAGAAGGCTGCTTTGGGTATGTCTTCCTCCTTGATACAGATCTGGTTGTAGCCAGCAGTTAGGTTGATCTTGGAGAAGACTGTGGCGCCACCCAAGGCATTGAAGAGGTTGTCATGAGTAGTAGTGGGTAACAATTTTTGATAGTAACTTTGTTTAGGGTTTGAAAGTCTGTGACTAGGCGCAGGGTACCATCTTTCTTTGCTATGAAGAATACAGCAGCACCAAAGGGAGACTGTGAGGGGCGGATAAGTCCTTTCTCCAATGCCTCCTTGAGGTAGGCACATAGTGTCACAGTAGGTTCCATCATGCCAGGAATTATCCGCCCAAGCAGGAAGGCTCAAAAAGCCAGAAACCCTTTACACAAAATTAACCAAGTTAACGGATTTAAATCAAACAGTTGATTGAAAATGGGTTACGGCTGCTCCAGTCTGTCAGCTGAAACCAGCTTCTCCTTGCTTTTGACGTTGATAAATTGGCGTAATTTGAGGGCCATCAAATACAAGCTTGTTAATCAGCATGGTTGTCAGAAATTGGTCAACCAAGGGTTCTTTACAGCCTGGACCATATACTTACTTGACAATGTGGAAGGAATAGGAGACCAAGATTCAGGTGGTATTGCTTAGTCAATTTTGATATATATTGAATAATTTTCACTGTTTCAACTCTAAGAGTTGAGTCCTCCAAAAATTTTACCCAATAAAAATCATTTATCCCTAGTTCTAATTTACTTTTAAAAATGCATCCTGTGGTTGGGTTGTTACAATATATTCTGTACAATCTAATTTCTCAACCAAATCATTTCTGGAAGATGGGGCCCTGCAGTTGGAAATTTGTTGTTGGTGCCGCCCAATGTTAATTTCATGCAAGCCAGTCTTGGAGATCCCCCATTCTGGAAACTGAAAGTTGTGTTGCCTCCCAATGTCCAGAATTTTATTCTGAAGATACATTGATACTTTCTCAGGCCATTTATCTTGGGCTACTTTGGTTAGGATTAATTGTTCTACTTAATCCTAGTATTAAAATTGGAAATTTTACAAAAAGATATCTGAAGCCACATTGGTGGTTAATCATTAATTCTATGTGGATTCAGGTGGTAATTCCCCATCACTTAGAAACAGCTTCATACTATCCTGCAATTTCTGTCACAAAAACAACTGGGTAACACATCTACCAATGGCTCAGTTTGTGTACAACAACCAAGACCACAGCTCTGCTGGTATTTCCCCCTTCAAAGCCAACTACATATTCAACCCCACATGGGATGCCCCTCCTACAGAGGAAGCCAAGAACCTAGAAGGACAAGATTGGGTCAGCAACATCCACGTGTGCCAAGAAGAATGTGCCCAGAACCTGAGAAGAGCATTAAAAGTATACAAGGACTTTCTTGACAAGAAACAAAGCCCTGGTCCCCCAATTGAAGTAGGAGACTTTTTATACCTCAGCGTAAAGAACATCAAGACCACTGCCCTGTGCGCTAGCTTGAGTCCTCAAAAAACAGGTCCCTATAAGGTCTTACAGCATATTGGTTCTGTAGTGTACCAATTAGAACTCCCTCAGATGGAAGATTCATGATGTATTCCACCTCTCCCTGTTATCAAAAAAGAAAGGACCTTCTCTCCTGCACCAGATAGTAAGAACAGCTCCCCCACCCATCAAAGTAGGAAGCTTCACAGAGCACAAGGTTGAAGCCATCCTGGGACAAACTCTGATATCAAAAACCTCATTTCCTGGTCAAATGGAAAGATTACCCCAATGAAGAGAATACTTGAAAACCAGAATCTAACCTGGAGAATGCCACTACTCTGCTAAAAGAATACAAGCCTCAGAATAAAGAGTTGTGCTCTGCAAGCTCAACTATGGTAGGGGATAATGTCAGGGGCCAGAATGCCCTGGACAATCAACTAGCCTTTCATGGAATAGTACATCCAACTGTGTAGAAAACCTTACCAACTGCCTTCCAGAGTGTCATGAATGAAACTTTAATACTTGTATTGAAAGCCCAAGAGTTGAATCTCAGCCCCCTGAAGGCAGATCAAACCCCCTGGACAGTCCAGGACCTGCCAATCCAATAAGTCACAGACTCAAATTGTGGAGTTACTCTGCAACCCGCTGGCCTAACACTGAAGATTTCCTGAATGGTTGCCAGATTGTCACCAAGCCAAGCCACTGAAGAACCTTGCCTACTAAGGTGATGTGGTCTGCCTAAAAGAGGCTGGGGGAAGACCTACCACTAGCCCTGCTGACAAACACCAGCTGTTGCCAGTCTCCAGTCCAAAAAAAGTAATGCAATTGGATAGCTCAGGTGGCATGGTGAACAACGGCAGCAAAACAAAGCATTATCACTCCTGTTCCCCAGAGCCAGTCCAACCAAGACCTGCCAAACCAGTGCCACAGAAGGCCCAGATCTACGCAGAAGCTGTAGCTTGGATGAGACCCACCATTAGCCCTGCCAATAAGCAATAACTGCTATCAGTCCCTAGTCCAGAAAGAGGAATGCAATTAGGCCGCTCAGGTGACTTGGTGAACCAAAGCGGCAGAATTAAGCATCTCTGTTTGCCAGAGTGTGCCAAACCAGGACCTGATGCCCTCCAGACCCCAAGCCAAAATCCATGCCCTATAAGTAAACTGCTCATGGAACTGAAGCTTGCAAAAAGCGAAGAAGCAAATTCACATGGTATATAAACGCTGGCAGTGTGGTGATGACCACATTGACATTTTTGATAATAAAAGTTTATGAACCTCTGGTTTGGACAAATCTTAACCTATCTAGTCTTAGTGATTTTCCACCTTAACTCCAGCCCAGTAGGTAAACAGACAACTAACCCCACCAGAGACCAAACTGCCAAACACCCCAGGCATTATACTGTCTCCCTGGAGCCCCCTTTGGACCTGTGCACTTTACCAAGTACCCTCCCAACCTGGCCTACGCTGAGTTCAACTTGGAAAACATACTACTTGCTGACCCCTTGGCAAGAACTAGAGAAACTGAAGCCATTGGTCAAGAAGGAAGATGGTACGTTAGGCCGCCCAGATTGTTCAAAGACAAGTACAATTACCTGCCAGTGTATTTTATTCCCATGACCCCACCTGTAACCCCTAAACTGGACCGCCCACTGGAACCCACCGCCGCAGCCAAGACCACCTCTACCCAACTGTTTGGAGTACTCTATATTACTTTGACAGGATTGGTGGATTCCATGGTCCTAACTCTGGTCCCTGGTCCTTGATTGGGCAATATGTATCTTACATTATCAAATTAGCACCCATTCTATGGTGGGCCTTACCCGCTGGCTTGGCCACACCACACCCCAAGTTGCCCAATGCCTCTACCTACAACTGGCTTCCTGACACAGAGGGAAATCTCCCTTTTGAATAACAAATGGCCTGGGATTTGAGAGGCCCACAAGCCTCAAATCCCTGGCATTGAATATGATGACAAATCCAGGACTATGTAATATTGGGAAATGGTACATTGGGAGAGCAATTGTTCAATTGTGCAATCAGGCGCTTGATTGATTGCAGGATCTAATAATAGCTGTAAGGGCCCGCTTAGCAGCACCTGGTACAGGGTTTGGACCCCCACACCAGGCCACTAAGCAAAAGCACAGGCGGCTGCAAAAGCCTGCAGGGGGATTAGAACCCCCAACCACCCACCAGGGCAGGTGTGGGCCAATTTGAATTTCCCTGGCCTATTCGGGAAGTTTGGATCAACCCAGGAACAGGTCTAGCCTGGGGCCAGTTTTAATACTGGCCCAGGGGAGCTTGCGGCTCCTGACAGAATTGGAGCACCCAGCCCTGATGCTATAATTGGGCTGAGTGCATCCAATGCCACCCTCAATCATATCTGAGGGTCCTGCAGCAGATCTGTTATCAAACAGATCTTCTGCAGAATTCAACCAGCAGATCTGATGAAACCCAGATTTCTGCTGCTGCTTCTGCAGTAAATTACACTGCTGTTCCTACCACCCTTAATCACCCCAGCTGCACTGAGGTGCTAGCTGATCATCTTGCAGCTACTGGGGCTGCTGTTAACACAGCCAATAAATTGGTTGTGAACAGCACCTCAGTTGAGCTGCAAGACTCAGAAATTCCTGAAGTCAAACCCAAACCTGAGGAATAAATTGCCTCTTCACTCAACCAAACAAAATCTCAGATCAAAGATGCCTGCCAATTATCCACCAGCTGCCAACAGAGTTACCCTGCCCAGACCAAGTTATCCAAACCTCAATCCACACTTCCCAAGCCAAATTTCACTACTTCTCAGAAGCCAGTACCCAAGAGTTGAGGCACCAAAAGCTCACCAAAAGTAGGAAGTAGTATTTTCTAAGGTAGACCAGACAAGTGGTATAAAAATCACTTCCCTACTCTTAAATCAATTGCAGACAACGTCAAATAAAGTGATTGAATCTATCATGTTTGTTTGCTTTATTAGGATTTCAATTTATACATCAGTTGAGCAGAAGTTGGACTAGAAGACTAGAGTACCACCCTAGACCTACACCCATGGACAACCAGCCAGGTCCAGACCCTGGGATGGCTGGCATTCCCTATGATTCCCCTGCTACACCCCTTTCACAGCCCAATAATCACAGTAGAACTGGGATGGTCATCCTGACCATCCTCAGTCTGGCCAAAGTTGTTGTTCTCAACCTTGATGCCTACCGCCTCTTAGCTGCAGGATTGCTTTACCTAACCCCTTCTGCTCCATTCCTCTATTGGGCCCTCATGACACATTATCCAGATGGCTTGAGCTCCCCTTTGGTACTTTGATAAATGACCACCACTGGCCATGACAATAGCTGTGTCACCTCAGCTTGCTGAAGCCCAAGCAAGTTTCTGTTATGACAGCTAATACTGTCAGGAATATTCCTGACACTTATAGTTGTGTAACCAACAAACTATCAACCACTGTCAATGTAAAGGCGCTCACTGCCACTGAGCAGACATCTGCCGCCAACGTGCAGACATCTGCCTTCATTAAGCAGATACACACTGCCACCATGTGGAAGCCTGCCACAACCAAGCCATTGCCTGCCGTCAACGCGCAGACGCCCGCTGCCACCAAGCAGATACATGCCACCACCACGTGGAATCCTGCCACAACCAAGCTGTTGCCCACCGCCAACATGCAGGTGCCTGCTGCCACAGCGTGGGCCCCTGTTGCTACCAAGAAGATACACACCACCACATGGAAGCCTGCCGCAACCAAGCTGTTGCCTGCCGCCACTAAGCAGACTTCCACCGCTTCCAAGCAGATACATGCCGCCACCATGTGGAAGCCCACTGCAATCAAGCCATTGCCTGCTGTCAACGCACCTGCCGCCACTGCGCAGGCCCCTGTTGCCACCAAGAAGATACACACCACCACCACGTGGAAGCCTGCCACCACCAAGCTGTTGCCCACTGCCAACTTGCAGACGCTTGCTGCCATTGAGCAGATGCCCACTGCCACTGCACAGGCACCCGCCACTCTTGCCATCCCCTCCTGTAAGCCATCCTCAAACCAGGCACTCATGAGCCAGCCTGCCACTTGCCTGCCACCTGCCAGCCTTTGCCCTCCCATGCCAGCAGACCAATCCCCATCCACTCCTTTGGGAAATAGCCAAATTGGAAAACCAGGAAAGGCAGTTTTCTCCAAAGCCAAACTTGGTAGGAACTACTGCCCAATTTGGGAGCTTACCAAATGGAGAATAGACTGACAGGCTCTCCAATAGTGAAAATCATGCATCAAATTTATTTACTGAATTTGGATGCATGAAGAAGGCCCAACTTGCACTATGCCAATGCAAACTGGGATCCAGCCAAACCTTCTCAATTGCCAGCCACCCAAGCCAATCCAGAAAAGGGAATAACAGATGCAACTCAGACTCTTGGCTCCCCAATGATATGCCTTCCAATAATCATGCCTTGCAGGTCCACTAGTATAAATAAAGACAAACCCCTCACTGATAGTTTGTGCTATCATTGAGTTAATATCCTTCTCACTACTATCACATTAATCAATCCTTTACCCAGGCTAAGCAAGTAACCTTACTAAACCCATTACCCCTCCCCAAGTCAAAAGATGAACTACATCATCTTCAAAGCTGTCTTGACAGCTTACCTTGGGATAGGGAGCCACCAGCCAACCAATGCTCAGTTTGATCCTGAACCACAGGGACCAAAAGGAATATTGTACAATGAGCCAACTCACCTCAACTCAATGGTTTTGAACCTGTGGACACCTCTGGTGTCATCTCTCCCAACTCCCAACTTGGCTACTTACGTGATTCCTGCAGCTACACTACTGTACCTTGCTGTCAGCCTTATGAAATGTAACATCCTTGCCAAAGCCTTCTGTCAGGCAGTAAACTTCTATCCAATTGTCTACGCCTTGAACGGCTTTGAGCTGCCTAACCTACCATCTTATGTTACAAAGTTTTACCCTCAATACTTGGGTATTAAAAATGCCCATCCATCCCCAGGCTCAAGTGTGTGAATTACTGTCAAAATTGTAAGTATTACTAAAATTGATACCACCAGATCTCTGGTGGCACAAAAGACCACACATTCACCAGTAAGTATAATTAGTGAGGAGAAAAGCCCTCCTCACTATTGACATCATAAAATAAACAACTTTATTCCCAGGACGCATTATTTTCTTGCAGGAATCATCTATTTTTGCACCTATATAATTATTCTGTTTGCATCTATTTGTGAATCTACTACACAATATAACCACACCTATCTTTTCCCTCCTGGTTTTGCTCCTGTCACTTTGGTTAAACCACCTTGCACTCTTGACTTGGAGTTCTTCCATGTCCACCATCTGGATCTCCCTCCTAGCCACCATAGAGTGATCATTCCACCTACTATGAAGGATATTTGTACTACTCCCCCCCTGCCCAGTGTGCCTCCTTCTCAGGATTTCAGAAATTTAGGGTTTGTTTATATCACAGTATTGGGGCTGGCCAGCCAGGTGGTGCCTCATAATAGAAGTTGATATCCCCTAGCTACAGCAGTGAATTACCTGGTCAGAATAGCGCTAATTGTGTACATGGCCTTCTAGGCCCAGCCTAGCTCCCCTGTGGGATTCCAGCCAGACTCAGGCATGAGCTGTGACATCTACAACCACAAAAAAACACACAAATGCCCATCACAGGCAAAGTTACCAACACCAAATACATTGGTATTTAAAAGAACTTTGGTAAAAACAAAGAAAACGTTATCAACTGGCTGGACCACTCAGCCGCTAAACTCTGCGCCAGCCCCATCCTCCACAAAAAATGGGTCCAGGAAGCCAGAAAGTTCCTGTACAAGGCCACAGCTAACTGTTTTGCTACTTGGATTGGCTCATAAACTGACAACCATCTTGGCAACTGGGAAGAGTTCAAAGCTGGCATCACCACAACTTCTGAGTCACTGAATCCCTCCAAGACATTGCAATACAGTTCAGCAATCTTCCTCAGAAGACTACTGTCACAGTTTACGCCAATGAATTTGATAAGATACATTGCAAGATCCAAAACTCAGCACAAGCTGACAACGTGCACACAAGAGCCACATTTATCAAAAGAATGAAACCCTCAGTTGCTGCCCTAATCTTTCCAGAGGCCAACACCTCCATGCCTGCACTCATTGCAGAAGTCAAACACACAGAAAAACGTGCAAATATGTAATATGCTGCATGCAACAGCAATCACTTCTATGATGGCAATATAAGAGATAATTTTAATGGCAACAAACGCCAAAACACCAACCACAACAACTGAAACTCCAATTAAAACAATGGCAATTGCAGCCAGAGCGCAAACTGCTCCTGCTTCAAGAAAGAAGACACTGCCAAAGTAAACAATGCTGAAACAGAAACCTGCTATGAATCTTACCCCACACTCTCTGACCTTGAAGGTCTCAAAACAGAGGAACAGGGAAAAGAGGAAGGGGAACAGGCTTAAGTGCCCCTGTCTTCCCCCAAACCAACAAGAAATTGTACCAAGGCACAAACTTTGCTATGCACATTCCACGTGTCCCACAATCTTCTATCTTTATGAACATAAAAAGTAAAGATCACTCACAACTTCTTGTCTACCCATGCACTTATAAATCACATACACACAAAATTCTATTTGACTCTGGTGAACAACACACTATGGTAAGAAAATCATTTTTAACCAAGTACAAAATATCAGTTGTCAAATCCAACTTTAAATATGGCAGATAAATCAAAATTTCTTTGAAGGCAAAACAACTCCCTTCAGAATTGACTTCCAAGGCATTCAAACATTCATTAAAGGACTTGTCATAAACAATGTAAACTATGATATTGTAGCAGGCATGGACTGGTTCACCTGAGTGAACCCCAGCATATGTTAGAAAATAAAGACCATGACCATCAAACACAATGAAGTCAATTTCAGCATCCTCAAATAACCTAACAATCTCATTCTGAGAGCCACAGTATTTTTCCAAGTCATAAACCAGGACAACTCAGAACATCTAACCAAAGACAGTACACTTCATATAATGAGGTACACAGAATTTAACAACATGAAAACAGCCAAAATATAGTCCCCAGAGCTTGAAGCACTCCTAAATGGATACACTCATGTATTTACAGAAGAGCTAACAGACCTACCCCAAGCAGGAGGTCAAACATGGTATAAACTATGCAATGCCATGCCCAAACCTGCACCTCTCTACAGACTCTCTCACATGGAGACACAAACCCTCAAAAGTCATATTGAGTAAAACCTAGCCAAAGTTTTTATTTGAGTATCAGAATCCCTGTGGGGGCAGCAGTTTTTCTTCATAAAGAAAAAAGGAAGGTCCACTCCATCTAGTAACAGACTAAAGAGCTCTCAATGCAAGCATAGTGAAAAATAAATGTCCTCTTTCACTTATAGAGGATCTGTTTGAAAGACTCTCTGGAGCCAAATTTTTCTCTAAAATTGACCTCACCTCAGGCTGTAACCAAGTAGAGGTAAAAGAAAGGGACATACCAAAAACTGTGTTCTGTACACAATTTGGATCCTTTGAGTGTAGAGTAATGAACTTTGGGATGACCAACACTCCTGCAACATTTGTCACTATGATGAACCAAGCACTGAACAGTCTTTCAAATACATTATTCTACCTTGACAATATCATCCCATTATCAATAAACCAAAGAGGAACACCTCACGCATGTCTGCAAGACACTCAATTGATTTGCAAAGCACAAACTTTATGCAAAACCAAGTAAGTGCCAATTTATGGAAAAGGAACTCCTATTCTTAGGCCGCATTGTCTCTGACAGTGGCATCAAAGCAGATCCAGACAAAATAAAGGCCATAAATAACATGCAAAGCCCCAGCTCCATTAAACAAGTTAGATGCTTTCTCAGAATGGTAGCTTACCTAAGGAAATACATCAAAGACTGCATGAAACCAACTGCACCAATCAATGACCTAACCAAGGGTAATGCCAAAAAGAAATTCATCTGGACACCAGAATGCAACAATAATTTCCAGCTACTAATGCAATCTCTGATTGAAGCGCCAATCTTGCAATACACAAATAACAATGGGTTCTATGAGCTTGAGTAGGATGCCAGTAACGCTGCTATTGGTACAGTACTACGCATCTGCCAGCCAGGGCAGCAAGACTTCCTTCCAGTATGTTATGAAAGTAGAAAACTAACTAACACTGAGCAGAGATACTCTATACAGAATAAGGAGTTGCTAGAAATATACCACATATGCAAGAAATAGAGATGTTATTTATTAAGACATTTAAATTTTTTAATACTAACTGACCATAAATCTTTAATCTACTTTAAAACTCAGAATGCACTTGCACGGCAATAAGCCAAATGGATGTCCTTGCTTGAGCAGCTTAACCTGGACATCCAGTACAAAAAGGGGAAGAGCTGGTTACAGCTGATGCTCTCTCTAGGCTATGTCAGCCAATAGAGGATCACCCTGCCCACCTGAATCCAGATTGGCCAAACCTATACAACACTGAGTACTTTACCAAAGGAAAATATCCCTTGAACCACCAGTTAACTCATGACACACTAGTAAGAAATGAGAAACACTGTTATGTGTTCAATGGTACAATATACTGTATCATCAAGGACAAACACATTCTCTACATTCCCCTTGCACAAAGGGTTGATACCATCTTCATACACAACCGTCTATTGGGACACACAAAAGCCAATAACCTATACCTCACCCTAAAGGAAATAGTATGGTGGCCTGATCTAAAAAAGACGTCATTGACATATTAAATAAGTGCAAGGTATATGAAAAATACTCAAGAACCAAAGCACCACAACCTACAGTCAACCCAGTACCTGACTCAGAGCTGTTTAAGATTTAGGGCCTGGACGTAGTAGGACCTTTCCCAGAAGCCAAAGCAGGACAACACTTCCTAATTGTAGTCATTGACTTTTCAACATGCTGGCCAATCTGCTGGGCAACCAAAGACCACAAAGCTGAAATAATCAACCACTTTATCAATAAGGCAATCATAGAAGACTATGGAACCCAGACTACATCATCACTGATGGAGCCAGGGAATTGTCAGGACACATAGTAAATGATAATGTTAGAGTGAAACAGTAAGCGGTCTTATTCAAGGAAATACAATGAGGATACAATAAACAAATTGTGATTTTCTTGACAAGCAGGAGACCAAATTGTGAGGAAAAATTCAACATCTTGGATCCTGGAGTGGTGTAACACAGGATTGAGATGGAAGTTGTCAGTAGGCAAATGATTTGCAGGGGAAAATTGGAGAAAGAATCAGAAGGGATTGGCATGTAAAGAGTGGTCCAGGATTCAGCCATAGAGTCAATGACAATGTCAGGAATGCTTTTTCAGACATTACTGACAGCAATTTATTCCTAAGCAAAAGGGGAGATTTGTTCTCTCCTTCAGCTTCTTTTGGAGCTCCTAAAGGGGATGGGTTAGTATGTAATATATGTCCTTTATTACCTATTGAACTGGACCTGGAATTGCTTCCTGAGCCAGTATTATCATCAACAAGATTCTACCTGGGTCTTCTTCAGTCCTAGACGCTCTTTGACCTAAAGAAACAATTAGTAATATTTTAAACAACAAATTGTTACTTTTCAAACTTGCTTCTAGCCAATCAAAGTTTACATTGATCAAATCAATGGATTATTTTTAATCAATTTGATGACAAAAGCAACTGTTTTGACCTTGTCCTTGCTTTGGCTTGCCCTTTGGCTTCTGGTTCCATTGTTGGCTCTTGTTCCTCTATCCCAGTTTTAGCTGGGGAATAGCATGGTTTTGCCTGTTTTTCCTGCCTTAATGGCAAGTTATTTTTATAACAATTATCATTTTTATATTGCTGAGGTCAATTTTATCACTCCAGTACTGCAAATAATTCCAGTCTTAAGCTAACTGCCTATGATCCCCAGATTCCCTCCAAATTTCCCCACTTCCATCCCCAAGAGATTTGATCTCCTTTATTTTATCTCCAGATTATCATTCACCTTCCATGCTATATAATGCTGGTAATTTATGATCTCTTACTTGTTCAATCAATAAAGTCTACATTCACCCAAAGTGATTCATTTTGCTTACTTATTTAACTTGACTTAAGCCTTAAAATCCTAAACCATGAGATTACCCAAGGCTCCTCTTATGGAGTCTCTTGGGTATAAATGGTTGTTTTGGATAATCTTGCTGCCGGCTGCAATGGCCAGCATTTTGATGGGTTTGCACCAGATTCAGGCACCTCTCCAGAAGCACAATTCCTCGACAGCTCTTGGTGCCAGGCTATACCAGGAGTATGGTATACTGCTGCACCCTTATCTCATAACCCAACTCTCAGGGAGGAGACCAAGAACTATCAATCTGCATCCACAATTCCTGAACCCCAAGTCTTCTGTTCCTTGGCTTCTGTGTTACCTTGGGACATACTTCTTTTTGGGATGTTTCAACCCGCTGTTGGGCAGATATCAAGTGTTCAGAGAATTATTCCATCTCAAAATGGTGTCCTTGCCTGTAGGATTCTTGGTAACTGGATTAAATCCCTATTCCATCATTCACCACCTAGGAAAGGAAGATTACTTCCTAGCAGGTGGGTGCCTGACAGACAAGCTTGACTGTAATAAAGGCTAATCTTTCAAAGACAGGGGCAAGCAGCCCCAGATGAGCAATCATTTTTGGGTGCACTTTCTTTTATTTGAGGGTAATTAATCTATCTAGAAACAGGTTTTTAGAGAGGAATGGGGAAAGTCTTAAGGGAGTTCAGAATGGGGGAGGAGGGAATTCCATGGCATCTGATTGGCTGGCAAGAATATTTTCAGCAGTTGGAGGTCCTGCATTAAAATTTGGGTCAATGACATCATAATTTGGTAATTTTCTGGTGGCCAGCGGGTCAAGCACTGCCATCCCCAAATAATGTATAACCTATGATTTTCTTGTCACAATTATTTGGATAAAAATATGCAAGTCCAGATTTTCCTGGCCTATTTGAGCAACCCCAGCTTTGAACCATTTTTTCAATGACAGCATTTAAGTTATCTGTTTCTCTTAAGGGTTTGGTGGTAGTTCTTCACTGGTTTCTGGCTTTATGGCGTGCGCTATCTCTTCCATTTGGTTTTCTACCGTAACAGATAATCTGAAAACAAAGAACATCAAACGCTCCACAACCTTGCCTTACAGGCCACAATCCAGCAGCAGAGTTGAACGCCTAAACAGCAGCTTCATCAGAACCCTGAAGAAAATAATGAATGGCAAAGCCAGAGACACATGGACACTATACTTTAAATTCAGAACCTAAACTTAAAATTTGAGATTTTAAAATCCTTGATCCAAATTTCAAATCACTTTTGCGGGCAACTCAGCTGAGTGAAAATTAAAATATTTAATAAAATCAACCATTTAATTTGAATTTTTTGGTTTATTTAAATTGATAAATTTCAAATCTCTTAAGAAGATAACTCAACTAACAAAATACAAAACACAGCAAAAAAATACGGGATACATGAATCAGAAATGCAGGATTCTAATATACAATAAGTATTTCCTGTAAGTCTAACAAATCATAGACAACATGTAAAAATTAACAAATCTGAAATTGCAGAATTGTCAAATCAAAGAACCAGATTTCAAATAAAAAAGGAGGTGAATTTGAAATAAATATAATTTATGGGTGTCTCAAAAAAGATGCCAAAGGATCTAGAGTGAATTTGTGCTGATTCTTTTAGGAATATAGGCATTCTCAAAAATCACCCTGTTTCATTTTAGGGCAGCTAATATTTAGATCCTACTATATACTGTCAAGTATATACTTTTGGGAATTATACAAACAAGATAAAGGGGAAAATCAAGAAGAGAATGATACTTTATTGGATATAATATAGGATAATTTATAGTATTATGGTAAGCCACATACTGTTCATGTACGTCATGGGGGTCACAGGGCTTATCTGAGTAATGTTCCTCATAAGTCACAATACTTACTTAAGTTGTGTTCCGCTTAGGATATGGATTATTTGATTCCTGTAATATATGGTTGAATGATAGTGATACCCCAACTTAATGTCTAATTGGTGAGCCATTTGGTGACTCATTTGGTGAACTACTTGGGGTGTTAATTCTCTGAGAGGGAGTAATCAAAGATGTTGCAACAACACCAACTTAACATACTTAACAATTAAATTGACAAAAAGTACACTCCTCTTTTTGAGTTTAAAATTTTTAATAAAAATTTATTATGTCTTCTTTCAACAACAACTAAGTCAACAAGCTGTTCCCTGGCCTTGACAAAATTATGCAGGGCTACACTGGGTCTCCTAACAGTGAAGCATCTGTCTATGGTCATTCTCAAACTACAGGCCACTTCCCAAGAACTACCCAAGAGTGTGTTCTTTCTCCTGCATCTTCAAGAATAGCCCTGTTTACCCATCCTAACTGGCAGCTGCTAACCCAAATCACACATCAACAATGGCATCTGGAACCAGCCAATTGAGCCAAGGAGTCACCCAGGAAGCCATAATCCAGAAACATCCAATCAGATAGTACTGTCTTGTTCCCAAGAGAGACATATCCCACCTCCAGAAAATCAGCCTGCAAGACACAGAAGAAAACTGATTACCCCAGAAGTTGTTCTCAAAACGGTTGAAAAGCGCGGGATGCTTATATCCCTTGGGGGAATTGCAGCTGTGATGAGTTTTGCAAAGTCCACGGTAGCTAAAACCCTGTGAGCCCATGACAACTGTGGCCCCTCTCCCAAGAAGACCCTAACTGGTGTTTGTACCTCAAATTAAGGTAAAAATCCCACCCTCTCATGATGGCTATCATGGAATGTGACCTGCAGATGCCCCTGGTCCAGGTTTGTCTCCAACTGGGACTCCATGGCATTTTCACAAATAAAAGAACAGTCAATTTGTGGATGCACAGAGTTGTGGTTGCTGCTAGAATCTTGTTCAATCAAGTTCTCATTGGTCCCAGTTTGGTGGATACCAATCCCTATGAGCCTGCTGTCATAAATCTTATCAAAGGGAGGGAAATGTGGATGTGCAATGGCATCATCTTAGTGTCATATGCCAAAATTTCTGCAAGCATCCAATATTATGGAGAAAATTGTATCCAATCTGGTGTCTATAAGCGCGGCCCAATCTTGTATTGATTTGTTGGGTTTTTTGGCAGTTTCCCCATTGGGTGTCAATCATTACTTGGCAATAACAAAAACTGCAGATGGGTATGCCTAACAGACGGAGCTCAAGGACATTCTGGAGGAGTGGGCTACCCAACAAGCTGTGTACACAGTTGTAATGAGTGCCGAGATGGAACAGCAGGAATAGGCAACCAAGGAAATTATGGCTGTGGGCATACCTGTTGGTCCTACCCCACAAACACGCTGACATGCATCTTGCAGATGTATTTCTTTACAATTTTGATTTGGCTCTCAGGCGCTTAAAGCCTTCCACCTACAATGAACTATGCACCCAGATTGAGAAGGGGTATGAGCTTTTCCCTTCCATATTTTTCCAGGCCCTATCAGATCTTGCCATATTCTATGCAAGTGATTGTGATAAGTCAAGAAAAGACTCCTGCCTCCCCCCACACTCATTCATTTGGTTTTTTAATCCCAAATACATGATGGAAGAAGAATTTGAACAATTGAAGAAATCAGCTCTTTCTGCCTCTTCCCAGTCAGCAATCCAAGCCTCCCCAACTCCCCCATCAAACCAAGCCACCTGCCTTCCAACCCTGACCCCCAAGCCACCACCCAATCCCTCCCCACTACCTCTGATGCTGTCTCTTTTACGGGTGCAGATGATGGCAATGCACATTCTCCCCATTCCCTCCCCTACTTGTCCTTTAGTGAGGAAAATAAAGCCTTTCTATGTAACAACTTAATAAATTGATATTATTTCTTCCAATTCCCAATTAATAATACATTTTTTATTATTGACATTTCCCATAATTAATAAAATGTTGTACATTTGATGTGGTAACATATGATTATTTTCATTAATATTTTTCATTGTCAATAATAAATTAAGTACCACAAATGTAAATTTTATATTAGAACATTACAGGTATGCTTAAATCTTGATATTTAGATATTATGTGCATAGCTCAATGCATTCTGTATAATAAAATTCATTGTAAACAAGGCCTTTTTCATTTTAATTTATGTAAATGGACTGTGTTTATATTAGGGAGCCATTAACACTTAGTACAAATATTGATACATAGTGAATTTTACAGCCTGCATATTTACCTATTGATAATTATTCTTTAAAAATCAAACCAGATTTTGTGTATTAGTAATAATTCAATGGATCAATAAATTACTGTTTATTACCATTAATTGGCTGATTTTCTTTGCTGTGGCAATTGTGCATTTTATGATATTTACACACTGGTATCCAATTGGATGTGAAACCAATCAATTGGATACTAGTGCGTAAATATCAGAAAATGCACAATTGCCACAGCAAATAAAATTATCCAATTAATGATAATAAACAGTAATTTATTAATCTATTACATTATTATTACCTCACAAAATCCAACTAAAAATTTTATAAAATTATTACCAATAGATAAATATACAGACTGTAAAATGCACTATGTATCAATATTTGTACTAAGCATTAATGGCTCTCTAATATAAACATAGTCCATTTATATAAATTACAATGAAAAAAGCTGTTGTTAATACTGCTATTCACACTGTTTTGATTTCGCCTTTGATGGGTTTTTTAGGACAAATCCCTCTTTTTTGCTTTTTCCCTTGAAATGAGTATGTATCCAAACTGAGAATACAATTGTTTGGTTTCCTGATTCTGCGCAACTCACTCACCCCACTCATGCTTGTGGCAAGTGATCCTACTGTCCATGTACTGTTTTGTGGTAAAGCTACACAGTATATATTCCCAATCTTTATACCCAATAAAAATTAAGTTCTATTCACATTTTTGTCTTTGTGTCTCCAAGTACTTTGGCGCCTCTCTCTATCCACACCTAGTAGAGATTATTCATTCAGGACCACAAGGTAATTACATAGCCTTCCCTGCCATCTGACCAAGACTTAGTACAAATCCAACCCTAAGGTTATGATTCCCTGTTGTGTGTCTGTGCTATGCCTCAGAACATAACAAAAGCCCTGTTTATAATGAATTTTATTATACAGAATGCATTGAGTTATGCACATGATATCAAAATATCAAGAGTTAACGTCTAATTGCACTATTTCATGCAATATTTACATTTGTGGTCCTTAATTTAACATTGCTAATGAAAAATATTCTTGTGTTAAAGGTAGTACTATAAAAACCAGTTTTTTGATGTAATTCAAACAAAATGTCAAATATGTACAGCTTTATCAATAAATTAGAGTCAGCCCTCCAAAAGGTTGTTTGCTCAAACATAACATCAGGAAAATTTTAGTAAATCTGCTGGGAAATGAGGGAAGGGCTTTGGTCCAGCAAAAAAAACTGCAAAAAATAGCCTGGGAACAATAATCAAAGAAGAACACAAGGAAATAATTTTAAATCTATAAAAGGGAATACTCAAAACATTTAAATTTCAATAATGAAAGTTACAACTTGTGGGAATTTGCAAAAAAAACAACAGAAAGAATACTCAAAATTTCAAATTGATTGAGGGAACTGAAATTCCAAAGGAAATTAATACAAACAAAGAGGAAACTGATCAAATGGAAACAGATAAAAATGAAGCAGAATCAAGAAGCAGAAGCGCCACAAGAAACAATGAAAATTTATCAAATGAAGATCTAGAGGAAGTACAAGTAGCATGGAAAATAAGGAAGATCAATCCCAGGAAATCAAATGAAGAGCAGCCAACACTCATGAAGTTTGCTGAAGGAGCGCCTGTGGCTGAGGAAGCCACAGGAGAAACAATCAGTAATTCTATTTATGTTTTACTTAAATTTACTTTAGTTATAACAAGAAATGGGGATGAGGTTGCAGAAGTGGCGGCTTTCACACCAAGTTGGTTTCACGGGGGTTACCAATCATTGGTAGCCCCTGTAAAACAAATAAATCAAAATGAAATAAATAAAATAATTAAAATGACCATAAATGAAGTTGTAAATAAGGAAGCAAAGAAAAAGGAATACTTGGCACTCACAGGGTGCTTGCTGTGGGTTAGGGAAGCCTATGAAGTAGGTGCAAGTATCAATTTCAAAGGAATGATGGATATCCAAATAAATGTCAACATGAATTTTGACAATATATCTTTGAATGCCTTTAAAAAATTCAATTTTTAACTATGAAAGCATATGAAATAAACCTGAAAAAGTCTTTTTCAAGTTCCACAAGAAAACATCAAAGCTGCAATCTTCAATAACTTAACAAAATCAATATAAAATCAGATAGTCAATGCATTTTAGTCAATAAGATGAAACCTTTATTCATATCTTTTGCAGAGGCATGGGTGGTGGATCCCTCCAAAATGCCTAACTCTCCTTTAATCAAATTTTTAAATACATCCTATAAAAATAGATTGGTTATTATATACAAGAAATTCTGCTTATTTGCGGAGATCTATACCTCACAGCAACTGCATCTTGCTGTTTACCTCAGGGTAGTACTACACTGCATTATGAAGGCCAACATTAAGAAGCTGGATGATGTCCCCCTTCAAATGGACGTCTGCCAGCTGGCACTGGATAAAATGAAGACGCTGCAGGGCTACTAAACCATAGAGCATGTCCTATATGACTGTTTTACATTAGCTTTGTTGTACAGGTACACAATACCTCCAGAGAACCAACTCCTTGTTAATTTGATTTTTATATTGCCTCTTATAAGACGCTCAGTCACTACTGGGGTGCAGAGCGCCACCCCTCTAGCAGTTGGCGCCAGAGTCATCCACCTTGTACAGAAGAGTATGTGATCACAATTGGACGCATTAGCAGAAAATATAATTTTGGGGAATAATACCCCAGAATAATTGCATCCCCCCTAATAAATCATCTTCCCTTGCAACTTAAATTTTATTTTTGTAATTTTTTATTTTAATTATTAAAATTTTAATATTGAAATATATAATATTATAATTTTAATAGTAAAATTATAATTTTAAATATTTTAATATCTAAGTTTTAATATTCCATATTTTAATTACTAAAATTTTAATATTAAATATTTCAATATTAAATAATTCACAATTAAATAAAAATATTTAAACTTAAATATATAAACTTTAATAGATGGATTTTAAGATTTATAATTATAATTTTACTTTTAATATTTTAAGATTGCTTTAAATTTTAATAAGTAAATTATAATAGTAATATATCTAAATATATTACAAGACATTAGTTATAGTTGCAACCACGTCAAATAACAAAAACTAAGTTAAAAATGTTTTTATTTACTAGCTTGTTGAGTACAGGTTCATTTATTACATAGACAAACAACAAGAATTGAATTTATCTACATCATGTGGTCTGCTCCACTATTGTTCTAAATAAGTGATTGTTTAGAACTCAAATTACCTTTCCCTTGACATATGATTTGATAAATGATCAATATGCTTGACCCGCGTCCTAAGTACTAATTAGTAAGCAATACATGAAAATCATTGGTTTCCGTGTTGTGTGGCTATAGTGGCACTGAAATAATAAGGATCATATGATGACCTACAAGGTCCAATTTGTGGCTTAAAAAAGCCAAAGTACCAACAAGGATTCACAATTGTTTAAATAAAATTAATTTATTTCTATCTTTTTCAATCTATTTATTTGTTAGCTCAACAGTCAATACAATATTTAGTGCATTAAAATAAAAATATGTGTCTCTACATCTAGTATAATTAATTTTACTTAATTTTTGTATGTATTTTTATATGTCTATAATACAATTCAACATCAAGTCATTATATATAAATAATCATTTTTGAGTCCTAATAAAAACAAATATATAAGTAAAAAATTAAATCTGGAGCGCCCATTTATCTGATTGGCTTGGAGTTGAGGGCTTTAGGAAGGAAGGATTCTGAGTGCTTGTAAAAAGCTGCCACCACATTGGGTGGCATTACAAATTGACTGACCTCAAGGATGTTGAAGAGATCTTTAGTGTCCTGTGAGTGCCCTAATTTAAACTTATTCTTTATCCATCCAAAGACCTCCTCAATTGGGTTAAGGAATGGATAATATGGGGGGAGGAAGAGGAGTCTCATTGGGCAGTCAGCCAGGCGGTGGCTGGCCAAATGGCTATTTTTATCTATTGGTGGAAACTCTGATACAACCAAATCCACCTTGTGGAGCTCAACATTATCCAGCACAAAAATGTTGTTTGTGCCGCTGTAATTGATCCAGAGGTACTCCTTGACAGCTCTGAGAAAAAAGGAATGTCCTGCTATTATGGAAACCCTTAATCATCTGATATTGATCAAACCTGCAAGGACCAAGAAACGCAACCATTGAATATGTCTGGGAACAGACAGCTGCACAATGTGCTACACCATCCTTGGACCCCTTCTCAACCCACCCATGCTTAGACCTGAGTGACAAAGAAAACAAAAATCTGTTGACATAAAGGAACTGGATATTACCAGTCTTCTTAAGAGCCACATAGGTCTTGGCATAAATGTGTCAATCCTCAATGGTCTTCTCACTGTTTCTGTTGTACAGAGAAACTCCCAGCACCTTCCATGAGAAGCCTATGTTGCAACTGAACCAATGAGAGTTCAGTATTTGAATTGGGGAAGATAACAGTCCAATAGAAAGGACAAGAATGAATAAAATAAGGTATTGTTTATTGTAGAATATTGTGACTAATATACTATATGGGGAAAGCCACAAGACCACAAGGAGGTGGCACATTGGCATGTTTCATTTAAGGTTCAAAGACAAGGAATAACTTGTGCAGGGATCAGCAGGTCAAATTAACAGCGCTCCTAATTAGGAGAAAGTGCCAGAATTTGATATTGTCATCAGATTGGTTCATGTTGTTAGATATGTCAAGGGGCAACTCCTCAAGCTCCCCCTGTGTATTATAATATGTGTTAGCAGGTAAGTCTGGAAACTTGGTTGCAACACCCAAATCAACCATTGCTTGGTAAACAAGGGTTTTGGAGACAGAAAGCCCAAACTCTGTGGCAAGCATTGATTGGACAGCAAGTGTGTCTAGGTGGCAATACTTGGTTACCCACTGCCTTATTGCCTTGATATGGATGGACTGAAGTAGGTGGGTTGCTGCTTAGCCTTGGTGAATTTTGCAACTTAACCAGTGTTGCTGTATTTGATGTTAATGTTGCCAACATATCTGGCTGTGACACCAAATTGGGACGCAATATCCTGAACTGCTATTTCTCTGTTCAAGTAGTTGAGGAGAGCTTCACATTCACTATCTGTCAACCAAGGCTATCTCTTGGCAGGTACAGCAGCATCCTGGCTAGCAGGCTCAACACAGGGGATGGGGACCTTTGTGTAGAAGGTGGGATCACGCTTACTTGTGGTGGCGCCATCAATGGTTGAATAGATCACAGGCGCAAATGGCTCTTCAGTGGTGGCCAATGGCTCATATGAGGTGTTGAAAATGCAGGGGCAGGAAGTGACAACTCTGGGGTCCAGAGTGTGGGGCCAGGTGACAACTGGGTACACAGTGGAGGTGTCAGTAACCTCATTGTTCCTGATGACCTTGATATAGGAGACTTTGATGGCAGGCCTTGAGAGTGGCTTCTGTCTGGGATTCAGGCTGCTGTTCCTGGCTTGTGATGCAGGAGGTGATTAGCTGGAGCTGACGCCTTGGGAGGCCTGTGTGTCAGCATTACTCCCCTTGAGTTATGTTCTGGGTCTATTATTAGACCCTCTGGGACGCCCTTGTGGACAGGCTGCCCCACAGGCAGGTGTAGAAGCTGGTTGGGAATGTGATTGTCTGTCCATAAAAATAAAATAAAAAATATATTTAGATTAAATATGGTTTTATTTAGATTTTTGGTTTAGTTGTGGGTAGTTGTTTTCTCTTGATTTAGCCTTGAATAGTAACAGAATCTCTATATCTGTGATTTGAAGTGTATAACATTGTATACTTTCTGGGTTTGGGTAATTTTAAAGTTTATACACTTTTTATGTCTAAACATGGTTATTGATATTAAATTTTTAGTTTGATTTTAGTTGTAGTGGTGTCAGGATTCTCCTTTATTATTTTAGCTGCTAGTATTTTTCTCCCTTTGGACATCAATTTTATCTTCAAAGTCTTTCTTGGTTATGTTCACCCATTGGCTTTCAAAGACATTTCCTTAATTTTACCCTCTTGACTGGCTAAATTCTATCTATTTAACGGTTAGTTTCAAGTTCAAAACTTACCTTGATTCCTGGATGATTCTCAAACCGCGGATCTATATGTTAGTTTAAATTAATCAAGTCCAAATTCATTTTACCTTTTTGCTTTTGCCCGCTTACGCCAGCAATTTTGGACCAGGTTTTCCCCGCTCTTCTGCTTTTTTTGCTTTCACATGTCTGCCAAAGCAATCACTGTTCCCCTTGTTCATCTCCTTTACCTTGGTGTTAACTTTTTAAGTTTAAACTACAAGAAACATGTGCTTCTGTTTTTGTTTTTCAACACCATGCTCACTAACCAATCTTGGTTAATCCTATCACCTCAATTCTGCAACTCACAAACCAAGTGAAATAAAGAAGCTTGGTTTTCCAATCTTAACAGTAAGTTGAGATTGTTTGACTTGCACCCCAAAAAGGTACTTGTTAGGTTTTGTGGCTTGTGTTTCTCTTCAATTTTAGTTTTAGTTTTAATCTTTGGTCCCATGATTCCTTTTGACTTTATTCTTCACCAGTTAGGTAGTTTTTATAGTAGCACACACAATTTAATTTTTGATATCTTTAATCCTTCCACTAGTGCAGACCATTTCTCAGACTTAGATATTGACTTTTTAATCAAATCATTTGTCATTAAGACTGGTCTCTATTTTATCTTCTTAGGGCTAATAAACCGCCTTAGTCCTTATTTCACCTTGTATAAGCTTTTAGGAGCATTAGTTCAGTTGCTATTGCAGACCTTACCCACCTTTTTATATTTGACTAATATAAATATCACTGGGTTAAAATCTTTAGTTTATAATCATCTTCCCCAGACCATGAGACCTTACATGTAGAGCTTCTTGATTTGGGTTGGTGTTTCCTAGTTTCTTACTGTACATTCAATTGGATTCCAAAAACTGCAATTAATATTTGAGTTTACTAGTGGCATTCAAAAGGGATTTGAAATTTGATTCTTGGATTTGAAAATCCCACAATTCCAAAAAATATAGTAAACTTAATGAAAATGGTTGATGGATTTGAACACTTCAAATCTGATTCCAGTTAATTCATTTTGTTCATTGGAAATATACAATTTGACTGGAAATTTTCAAAGTGTCTATGAGTTCCTGCATTTTTAAAAATTCAAATAAAAATACAAAAAAAAACAATTTAATTAAAAAAGGTCATACCGCAAAAGTGATTCAAAATTTGGACCAAGGATTTGACAATCTTGCATTTTTACGTTTAGATTCTGAATTTAAAGTATGTGAAACATACATTATTAGTATCTTGGATTCACAATAACAAAGGGACAGGCTACTCACCATTTAAAATAGAATATAGATACAAACCAGAAATATTCACCTGCAATAACCAACTCTATGTGAATATTCCCTTGGGGAAACCCCCTACAGTGGAACAAGTCCCAGCACTACAGCACATATGGCTCAAAGTCAAGATAGCAGAGAGCAAGAGACTCAAAACAAAAAAAGTAACCTCCACTAAAGAACCACTCCTGATCAACTCCCCTGTCTGGGTCCTTGCTGGAAACAAATAAATTAGATTTGATAAAAAGAGAATCTGCAAGGATTGTCAAATACAGACCAGACAAAATAGCTACCTAGTCAAGTTCCAAGGCACCAAGGACCTTATCACCAAAAAGTGTCACAGATCCTGCCTTTGCCTCAGCAAAGGGGAGCACTTGACTTGACTAGTACCTACTATCAAACAACTTCAGGAACATCAGGCAGCAGCTGTCAAAACAAAGCCCCCTCCTGATGTACCAGAGTAAGCCCTTAAGGGAGGGGTGTTTCAAGGATCTGGATGTACTGGTATTTAGGCTGTTGCCAATATACATAACATCCAGTCATTGCCAGGTTTGGGGCTAATCCAATATTCAGTTCACCATTCCAGAAATGGCAAAAAACCAATATCACATGACTTGTCCAATTATCCAGCAATCCAAATCCAACTCATACATGACCTCCCCTATCTTTGATCTGACTTAAGTCCCTGCCACAGCGCAAGCTATATAAGTCTAAAGTATTATCCAATAGAATATACTTCTTTCTTCTCTAAATCTATATTTGAAGCTTCCCCAAAAGTTGCTCCTCATTAATACTATAAAGTCTAAGAAATTTGATTTAATTATAATTATGAAGCAACCATGTAAAATAAAACTTTTAACTGAAACCATACTGACCCTCTTTATTTGATTATCTCAGAAGTAAGAACCTTGGGAATGAAGAATTAATAGTACTTAAAAAATCTTCCACTGTGCCAGATAGCATTGAGAATTTCCTGACTTCAAGGATACTGAAGAGATCCTTTGTATCCTGCAAGAAGCCTTTTTCATATTATTCTTGATTTATCCAAATGCCTCCTCATTTAGATTATAAAATGAAGAATATAGCAGAAGGAAGAAGAGTCTCATTGGATAGTCAGAGAGGCAGTGGCTGGAGGTGTGGCTGTTTTTTTATTGGTGGGAGCTCTGACACAGCCTAATCCACTTTGTGGAGCCCAAAATTATCAAGCACAAAATTTTTGGCTGTGCCACAATAGTTTATCTACAAGTATTTATTGACACTTTGGAGAAAATTAAGGAAGATCCCTATATTATGAGAACCCTTAATCATCTGGTATTGGTCTAAACTTTAGAGACCAAGAAGCAATACCATATAATAAGTTTGGACCAGATAATTGCATGATGTGCTACACCATTCTTTGACCCCTTATTGACCCACCCATGTATAGATCTGAGCGAGAAGGAAAAAATATTTATCCATGTATGTCATGAATGATATGTTAATACTTGTATTGAAAACCTGGGGATTGAACCATGGGTCTCAGAAAAAGCCTTGTTATGATCAGGGTAGACAGGAGCCATCCAGATTGCCAGTTGGGCCAAACCCTGGACTGCCAGAGATATCTTGCCCCAACCAGGAGGAACAGAAAACTGCCAAGTGTCAGGACTGGAGGTTTGAAATCAACATTGGAAACCCTGGAATCAAATCCTGACCCTCCAAAGGCTACTTGTGTCACACAAAGGGAACAGGAGCCCACCAACTTGTTAAGTTGCAGACCCAAGTTGTTGAATTACTCCAAGACCTGCCATACTCTTGAAGATGTTTCCTTGAATGGACATCAGATTGCTATTTACTGTGTGTCACCAAAGACCCAGACCTATGCTGAAGTTGTAGCTTGCCTAAAGGAGGTTAAAACAAGATCTCCTGCCAGTCCCGCCAATGATCACCAGCTAATGACAGCCTTCAGTCCAGAATAGGTGATAAAATTTGACTGCTCAGGTGATGTGATGAACAGTAGCGGCAGAACAAAGCATCACCTCTTCTGTTCATCAGAGCAAGCACAACTAGGATCTGCTGCCTGTGAAACCAGAAGCCAGGGACTGAGCCCTTCCAGTGAACTGTCCCCAGACCTGAAGTCCGCAAAAAGCAAAGAAGCAAAACCACCTGGTATAAGAACCCAGCGGTATGGGGATGACCCCATTGTTGTTTTCAATAATAAACTTTTATGAACCTTTGGTTTGAAAAAATTTACCTTGTCTAGTCTTAGTTATCTTCCATCTTAACTCTGGCCAAGTAGACAATCAGGCAACCACCTTCTCCAGAGACCAACCTGGCAACCCTCCTCAGACATTATACTGTCCCCTGGAGCCCCCTTTGGACCTGTGCATTTTACCAAATACCCGCCCAACCCCGCCTACTTGGAGTACAACTTGCAGACCATCCTCATTGCTGATCCCTTGGCAAGGACTAGAGGAACCAAATACATAGGACACAAAGGAAAGAGAATCAAGGTGCTGCCCTTATTGTTCAAAGACAATTACAAGTATCTGTCTGAATACTTTGTCCCCATGACTCTGCCCTTAACCCCGCAACCTTACTGCCCAATAGGACCCACCACTGCTGCTGAGACCATGTCCACTCAACTGTTTGGAGTACTATACATTACCTTGACAGGATTGGTGGACTCTGTGGTGCCCAACTGTGGCCCCTGGTCTTTGCTTGGGCAATCTGTATCCTATATTATCAATTCAGCACCAATTCTATGATGGGTATTACCCACTGGCCCAGCTGTACTCTTTCCTGAGTCAACTAATGCCTCTACCTATGCCTGACTTCCTGACAGTGTAGAAGAACTGGACATCACCAGTCTTCTTTAGGGCCAGATAGATTTCAGCGTAGATGTACCAATCTGCAATTGTCTTCTTGCTGCTTCTGTTATACAGAGAAACACCCAATACTTTTCATGAGAAGCCCAAATCAACCACAGTTTTTTACACAAGAGTCTTAGAAGCAGAAAGGCTGAACTCTGTAGCCAGCATTGATTAGACACAGAGAGAATCCAGGTGAAAATCTTTGGCTACCCACTGTTTGATTGCATCTATATGCATAGGCTGAAGGAGTTTAGGATGTTGCTTGACCTTTGTAGATTTTGCAACTTGACCAGTATTGGCCTATATAGTGTTGAATTGGCTAATATATCTTATTGTGACACTAAATTGGTACGTGATATCCCAAACTGTCATTCCTCTTGTTAAGCACTTGACAACAGCTTAACTCTCACTATCCAACAACTGACACCTGCCCTTGGTGAGTACTACAACATTCAAGCTATCATGATTGATACATAGAATGGGACCTTTGTGTAGAACACAGTATTGTTCTTGTGTGCAATGCCACTGCCAATTGTGAAATACACCACAGGTACAACTGGCTCTTCATTGTTATCAATGGCTTATACAAAGTATCAAATACTCTGTAACATGAACTGGAACCCTTGGATCCAGAGTAAGGCTGTGTGACAAGTGAATAAACATTGAAGGAGTAGGTAACCTTGTTACCACTAATGACGCTGGTATAGGAGACTTTAGCGGCAGGTTGTGAGAGTGACTTATGTCTGGTATTTAGACTGCTGTATCTTGTTTGAGTTTTTGGGGTGGTTAACTGGCACTAACAACATGAAAGGCCTGTGGCTCATGATTGATCTACCCATTCAGTGCTCTGGATCTATTTCTTAACCCTCTGGGATGTTTTCTTGGACAGGCTATATGATCTCCTCTTATGGAAGCTAGTTGGGTATGAGACTGTTTGTCCATAAAAATAGAATAAAATAAATATATTAAATATGTGTTTTGGCTTTTTTTGATTGTTATTTACTCTTTTTATTCTTGAACAGTATTACAATTTCTATATTAATGATTTTGAAATTGAGACATTATATTTGTTAATCTGGTCATTTCAAAAAACATAGTTAAATTGATGAAAATGGTTGATGGATTTGAACCATTCAAATCTGATTCCAGTTGGTTCACTTTTTGCACTGAAAATATGTGGATTGACTTGAAATTTACAAGTATCTATGTAATCTGCAATTTGAGATATTCAAATGAAATGCCAATAAATCAATATAGTCAAGAAAAAAGCTGAAATGCAACTGTGACTCAAAATTTGGTCATAGGATTTGATACCCCTACACTTTTCTGTTAGGGTCTGGATTTACTTATTAAATAGTTTGATACATTCTCTAAAGTTTACCCCCAAAATAATGATTTATGTCTTTATTTTATATTTCTTCTTCTTATTATACACTTTGTTTTTGGATGGCCTGGCACCATGGCTATACAAATTTATTTAATAATGGGATGATCTTTTATGGATTGGGTTACAACTAAAAATATTTATTGGTTCAAGTTTTATATATCACACCTGGTTAAATTTGCCTCTAAATTGTATAGTGCTATAGTATCCTTTATTACTCTCTCAGGAAAGCATTTCTCTGTAAATGACTTGCTAGTCAAGTAGGAGGCGTCCCAAGGTTTAATCCATGTATCCTACTAGGATCAATCCCTTGATTTTGCAGAGGGATCTCCTCTTTTAAAACCATATAATCTACATGGGTACTGTCTGGTATAATTTTGTATATATAAAAGGCATTTTCCTATTCCAAAAATAATATCTCTCTTATTAATCATTTTCTTGTATAATATACTTCCAGGGAGTATATAAATATCACTAGTAAATATAGGTAACCCTGGATGTAAGTAAAACTGCTTTGTCCAATTTGTTGATTGTGTATCATTCCAGAATACTTCATTCTTGTGTGTCTGGGCTTCTGTATGATCAGCTCTTTTTGGTATTTACAGTCACATCCCTGGCAACTAGATGTATATTTTACACAGCCATATGCTTTTGTTCTAGTCTGAGTGGAGTATGTTCATCCTGCAACTATGAAGATCACTGCATCTATATGCCTATCAATGTCACCTATCTGAAAAGGTTGGTAACTTTCTATAGCATTTGATTAAATTTGTTGAATATGTCTCTAATGACTAGCTCCAGATCAATAATTAACTTGCATCAAATTCTAGTACCCTGTTATTTGACATAGAGAGTGAAGTACAGTCCAACGACATATACTTTAGTTTTACTGGCTAGCTCAATCTGATAATGGGTCAGTTCACTCTGCTCCCTTTCAGCATAGCACTCATCATATAGAAGGGTAGGTTTCTTGTGATGGTTCTTCATAAAAAAGCTTCTATAATCTCAGATATATCTTCATTGCTTCACCTATACTCCTGTTCCTATGGCCAAGAGACTGGAGTCACAGCAAAGTAAAACACTGGACCTTTATTTTACAAATTATTTGGAACGGGTTCCTAATTGGGCTAAAAGCTGGACCTAATGAAAACTTCTAAAACGATACAATTAAAGTTTATATACTATTTCTTGTTTCAAACTTAAGGAATCCTTAAGATGAATGGAGTTAGCCCCAAATTTGAGGGCAATAAAACAAGAAAGTTCCGATCACCCGGGATCGAACCAGGGACCTAAGGATAATCGAAAATTACAGTCCTTCGCTCTTCCAACTGAGCTATGATCGGATCTTAAATTTAAAGAGTTGGGACTTGTATTCCCTAATAAAAGCTCTAAATAAAGAGAATGTGCTGAGCTAAAAAAGTGTTTTCTTTGTTCAGCTTATAATTCCCTTAAAGATTAAGGTTTTTATTGTTAAGAAAATGATTTATTTAAAGACTGAAAAATGTTTTTTTTTTTCATTTTTAAGTACCAATGTGTCACAACATCTTTAATTACTCCCTCTTGGGAAATTAATGCCCTGAGCAGATCACCAAATGGTTCACTGGTCAGACAGTAAGATGATGGAACCATTATTAGTCAACCATCTATTAGAGGGATCACCCAATCCACCTCCTAAATGAAACACAACTTGAACAAGCCTCATGACCCAAGAGGAACATTGCTCAGATAAGCCCCATGACCCCCATGACATACATGGACGGTATGTGGCTTGTCATGATACTTACAAGTATATGCTTCTGGGAAGTATATTAAATAAGATAAGGAGAAGATTTAAGAAGAGAATGGTAATTTATTTGGTATGAATATAGAATAATATATAGTATCATGACAAGCCATATACCATCCAAGTACCTCATGGGGGTCATGGGGCTTATCTGAGAATGTTCCTCTTGGGTCACAAGGCTTGTTCAAGTTGTGTTCCATTTAGGAGCTAGATTGGGTGATCCATGTATTAGATGGTTGACTGATAATGGTGCCACTAGTTTACTGGCTGGTTAGTGAATCATTTGGTGAGCCACTTGGTGATCTACTTGGGGCATTAATTCCCCAATAGGGAGTAATTAAAGATGTTGTGGCATCTCCCCCTGGGGTGTTGAAAGGAGGAGCCTTGAGAGTTTTCTTGAGAGTGTTGGGGATTTGGGCTTGGTATTGATCCAGTTTGGCATTGGGAACAGGGAGTCTGGAATTTTGTTGGGCTGTTCTTGCTTTGCACAGGCAGAGTTGGTTGTGATGCATGAGTTTCAGTTCAGTTCAAACTCCAATTCCTTTGATGAGGTAGGTATTGTTGGGCTTAACTTCCATGACAATGCCTGGTCTTCTTAATCCTGGGTCTAGTTTGTGTTGGTTGTGATTGACAACCCAGATTTGTCCCCAGCTTGGAATCTTTCCTATTGTAATGGGATTGCTTCCCTCTCAACTCTTTGGAGCTCCATTTCTTCTTGGTCTTTTCTGGCTTGTAGTACTTTTGGGTCACTACTGTCTGGTATCTTCTTTGAAAGTGGCAGTTGTGGACCTGAGGTTGTACTGACAAGCGTGGGTTTCTGCCCATAGACAAGTTCATATGGGCTTTTGCCTGTATTGCAGTTGACCCGTGTTCTGCAGACCATAAGGGCTGTTGGCAACATGTCAACCCAGGCCTTTGGATTGTTAAAAGATAACTTACAGAGGGCTTCTACAAGCACGCCATTTAGTTGTTCTACTTTTCCATTTGCTTGGGGGTGATATGGGCTGATGTGATGTGTTTTATACCATTTTTGGCAAGGTAGATAATGGTGTCAATGGCTTTAAGTTTGGTGCCTCCATCTGTGATCAGGAGGTCAGGTTCCCAAACTTGGCTATGATCTCTTTTCCAATGAATTGTCTCACATCATTGCCTTTGTGTTCTTTGGTGGCTTGTGCCACAGGACACCTGGTTGCATAGTTGATAGCTGTTATGATGTACTTCTTGTCCTTGTTCTCACCAGACATTGGCCCCACAATGACAAACAACCATACCTTGAAGGGTTGGGTGATGGATGCAGGTACCACTGATTTGGGTGGTGCTTTGGTTTGGGCGTACTTCTCACAGACTTTGTATTGTTCCAGTACTTCCCTGATATCATCTAACATGTTGGGTCACCAGTAACGGGTCTTGAGGTATTTGGGAAAGTTCCTGCTATGGATGTGCCCCAGATATCTGTGATATTGGAGGATTGTGTCAATTTTTTGTGTTGATGGGATGTAATGTACGGTGTCACCACTTGAAAGTATTCAGTGCAGAGTGCCATATATGTTTTTGAACAGATGTTTGTTCTTGAGGACCTTCTCTTGGAAGTCCATTGGTGTGCCAGGTGAGAATCTTTCCTGAAGATTTCCATGATTAACATGGGCCAGTCAGGGTCGCCATTAGTGCAGAGGACATGTTTGCTGTATAGCCTTGACAGGGCATCTGCAGTAAGCATTTTCTTGCCTGGCTTATATTAAATTTGCATGGGGTATATATGTATGAGACTCATCCACTTTGCTTGTCTTCTTGATAGGTGTTGCTATATTTTGAAGAATATTAGCAACTTGTGGTTGGTGAGTACTTTGAACGTCTGGGCCCCTTCCAGATAGCATCACAACTTCATGAAGCAGTTTATGATGGCTACCAACTCCTTGTTGTGTATGGAGTATCTTTGTTTGCGTCAAATAGCTTCCTTGATTCATATGCCACAGGGAGGAAGTCTTTTTCTACTGTTTAGATACAGAGTACTCCTCCTATGGCATAATCAGAAGAATCAGTTTCTACCTCATAGATTCCCTTGTAATTTGGGTATTAAAGGATAGGGGTGGTGACCATTTGCTCTTTTAGTTGGCAGAAGTGTTGGTCTCATAGCAGTGTCCAGACAAACTTAGTTGTTTTTCCCGTAATGGCAGACATGGGGGCTGTTAGGAAACCCCAGTAAGGGATGAATCTTCTTATGTAGGCCACCATTCCAAGGAATGAGCAGAATTTGCTCTTATTTCTTGGGGCTGGCATTCAGTTATGGCATGTATCTTGTCTGGATCTGGTTTGATTCTGTCCTTACTGATAATGTGACTGAGGAATGAGAGTTCCGCTGAGAAGAATTCACACTTTGAAGGTTTTGGGATCAATTAGTTTTCTTCAAGGGTGCAGAGGACCAGGCAGATGTCTTTCTAGTGTTGTTCCAGGTTGGGACTGTAGGTGATGATGTTGTCCAGGTAGATAATTACTTGTTTTCCAATGTGTTCTTTGAAAACTTTGTTCATAAAGGTCACAAAGATACTGGGAGTGTTTGTCATACCAAAGTTGAGGACAACACACTCAAAGGACCCTTACTTTGTTCTAAATGCAGTTTTTGGAATGTCTTTGGATTTCACAAAAATTTGGTGGTAACCTGCTGGCAAATCAATTTTTGTGAAGATTTAGGACCCCCCAGGGTGTCAAAAAGGTTGTCAATTAAGGGCAGGGGATATCGGTTTTTAATTATGATCTTTTTGAGCGCCCTGTAGTCTGTGACTAGGTGGAGACCACTGTCTTTCTTTGCTACAAAGAAGACAGTAGCACCAAAGGGCAATTTGAAGGTCATATGAGTCCTTTCTTGAGGGCTTTTTCAAGATAATCTTTCAGTGCATTGTCTTCTTAAGGTGTCAGGTGGTAGATAGGGTGTGCCTTTGGTAAACTTCCTTTGAGGTTGATTTTGTGCTGTATGCCACGGTCAGGTGATATTACTGGTAGTGCTTCTCAGAAAACAGAGGGGAAGTTGCTCACTAGCTGGTCTCAGATGTGGTTCTCTTTACATTGATCTCCATATTATTAAAGTGGATAACCTCATATATGCAGGTGCTCCAATTGATCTTGCTAGGGTCAGTTTTTCTTCTGTTTCCATGATTTTCATAATTTTGGCCCCTCATAAGTGTATCAAGGTGAGTTGGACAAACATGGTGATGCACTTCTCCTTGTTGTATGGTGAGAGTAGCACTATCCCAGTCAATGTGAGATTTGGTCTTTCTCATACAGTCCAGGCCAAGTATAACATCATACTTGGGGATTGGTATTATTGGGTCACTGAGCGTGGTTTGCACGTCTCCAATTTGGGTGCAAAAAGGTTTTGCCTCTTTAATGACTGGTGTGCTTCTGTTATCTGCCATTGTGACTCTCCTGATACTGCTTCAGGTGGTAGGTAGTTTCATGAGGTCAGCGCATTTCTTGTCAATGAGAGATTGATCTGCTCCAGTGTCAAATAGTGTAGTGCCCTGATATCTGAAAAAACAGAAAGGATAAGTGAGGAGTTTATTTCCAGTTTGGGCAGTAAACAGTAGAGGGTTGCTGGAGGGTACTTGGATCATGCTGATTGAATCCACATCTTGGTCCCTGTACAAGTCTTGTAGGTTGGGGAAGGGCGGCTTGCCTAATTGCTCCCTTGAGCCTTTTCCTCCTTGTTGGTGTCTTCAGTGCTTGCCTGGTTGGCTTGTGCAGTGTGATTCCCAGTTCAAGGATGGGTGTTGTTGGCTTGGTTGTTCTGCTTATTGGGCCAAGGATCCTTCTTAGCTGTAGGACTCTCCTTGCGCTTGTTGGTTGCATGTAGATTGTCAGATTTTTGAGCTGCGCGTTTTCCCTCCAAGAACACATCTTCAAGGTTCTTGCAGCGGGTTATGTCAAACCAACATCTAATGTGCTGGGGAGGCCATTATAGAAGTCCAAAAATAGCCCAGGTTCTTTAAAGTTGATGGTGTTGGGCGTGCAGTCACATAGGTCTTCATATGCAGCAATGTACTCCTTGATTGTTCCTGTCATCTTGAAGGTTTAGAGTTTTGTCATAATCACCACATGGGATCTTTCATGGAGAACTTTTTGAGGAATGCAGCTTTGAATACCTCCCAGTTTTCCTTCTGGTTGGGGTGCTGGTTTAGCCACTTGCTTACAAAATGTGAGGCAGTTCCTGTGACCCAAAGGGCAATCTCACTGACTCAGAGTCTTTAGGGGGTAGTCCACTTGCTCAAAATTGCTCTGAGTACTGTTGATCTAGAGAGAGGCGTTTTCCCAACCTAGTCCAGCAAAAGCGCCAATTTTGGCTATACACAGGCGTTGGAATACAATATTGGGTATCTTTGGCTGTTGTGGTCCTGTTGTGGTTGACGCTATGGGTAACAATCTGCAGGCTTTGAGAGTGGTGTACTGTTTGATGGGTACAAGGACATTGTTGTAGATAACAAGGCCTGCAGGAACATCTTGTCCTTCTTTGTAGTCTCTCCAGCTGTTAGGGAGTACTCTTGCTTGGGTCCTTTTCTTAGGAGGAATTTTTCCTTTGATTTGAATAGGTATGAATAACCTACCTGTACTACAACTGTCAAGTATATACTTCTGGGAATTATATTAAACAAGATAAGGAAAGGATTTAAGAAAAGAATGATACTTTATTAGATATGAATATAGAATATCATATAGTATAATGAAAAGCCACATATTTTCCACATACATCATGGGGGTCATAGGGATTATCTGAGTAATTTTCCTCTTAGGTCACAAGGCTTTCTCAAGTTGTGTTCCATTTAGGATCTGGATTAGGTGATCCCCATAATAGATGGTTGACTGATAATGATGCCACCAGTTTCCTGGCTGGTTGGTGAATCATTCAGTGAGCCACTTGGTGACTTAATTGGGGCATTAATTCCCCAAGAGGGAGTAGTTGAAGATGTTGCGACAATACTATATAATATTCTATATTCATATCCAATAAATTATCATTATCTTCTTAAATATTTTCCTTATCTTGTTTATTATACTTCCCAGAAGTATATACTTGACAGTGATTTCACAGGTAGGTTATCCATACCTATCCAACTCAAAGGAAAAATTACTCCTAAGAAAAGGACCCAAGCAATGGTACTCCCTAACAGCTGGAGAGACTACAAAGAAGGACAAGACGTTCCCGCAGGCCTTGTTATCTACAACAAAGTCCTTGTACCCATTAAACAGTACAATAATCTCAAAGCACACAGACTTTTACCCACAGCGCCAACCACAACAAGACCACATCAACCTGAGATACATAATATTATATTACAGCGCCTGTGTACAGCCAAAATTGGCGCTTTTGTTGGACTACGTTGGGAAACACCTCTCTCTGGATCAACAGTACACAGAGCAAGTTTGAGCAAGTGGAATACCCCCAAAGACTCTGGGTCAGTGAGATTGCCCTTTGCGTTACAGGAACTGCCTCACATTTTGTAAGCCAGTGGATAGCCCAACACCCCAACCAGAAGGAAAACTGGGAGGTATTTAAAGCTGCATTCCTCAAAAAGTTCCCCATGAAGGATTTCAATGTGGTGATTATGACAGAACTAAAAACCTTCAAGATGACAGGAACAATCAAGGAATACATTGCTGCATATGAAGACCTATGTGACTGCGCGCCCAACACCATCAACTTTAAAGAACCTGGGCTATTTTTGGACTTCTATAATGGCCTCCCCAGCACATTAGATGCTGGTTTGACATAACCTGCTGCAAGAACCTTGAAGATGTGTTCTTGGAGAGAAAACACACAGCTCAAAAATATGACAATCTACATGCAACCAACAAGCTCAAGGAGAGTCCTACAGCTAAGAAGGATCCTTGGCCCAATAAGCAGAACAACCAAGCCAACAACACCCATCCTTGAACTGGGAATCACACTGCACAAGCCAACCAGGCAAGCACTGAAGACATCAACAAGGAGGGAAAGGCTCAAGGGAGCGCTTAGGCGAGCTGCCCTCCCCCAACCTACAAGACTTGTACAGGGACCAAGATGTGGATTCAATCAGCATGATCCAAGTACCCTCCAGCAACCCTCTACTGTTTACTGCCCAAACTGGAAATAAACTCCTCACTTATCCTTTCTGTTTTTTCAGATATCAGGGCACTACACTATTTGACACTGGAGCAGATCAATCTCTCATTGACAAGAAATGCGCTGACCTCATGAAACTACCTACCACCTGAAGCAGTATCAGGAGAGTCACAATGGCGGATAACAGAAGCACACCAGTCATTAAAGAGGCAAAACCTTTTTGCACCCAAATTGGAGACGTGCAAACCACGCTCAGTGACCCAATAATACCAATCCCCAAGTATGATGTTATACTTGGCCTGGACTGTATGAGAAAGACCAAATCTCACATTGACTGGGATAGTGCTACTCTCACCATACAACAAGGAGAAGTGCATCACCATGTTTACCCAACACACCTTGATAAACTTATGAGGGGCCAAAAATTGTGAAAATCATGGAAACAGAATAGGAAATTGACCCTAGCAAGATCAATTGGAGCACCTGCACATATGAGGTTATCCACTTTAAGAATACAGAGATTCAATTTAAAGAGGACCACATCTGAGACCAGCTAGTGAGCAACTTTCCCTATGAAAACTTGGGCCCGGGAGCAGGAATTGAACCCCGACCCTAGACCCCCTGGGCCGCCGGGCCTGTTGACTGCAGGACTGTCTACCTGCGCCTTTCTGGGATCAAGCCCCCACAAGCTGATACCAAGAATGTTGGACCATGCAGTGAAACAAGCCAAACCAAGGAAATTATTGCACCAAATGGAAGACTAATCACAGCGCCTAATGAAGATAAAGATTTGGCAACTATTAGCTTCATGAACTTGAATTCTACACCAGTAACAAATCAGGAGCCAACCCAGGAAAGAGGCACAGGTCCGCGGCCCAGTCTCATGGCCACAACACTAAAGCAAGATAATCAGGTAGCCAAATCAAGATTATTGGCCAATGAAAGAAGTACCAGGCCAAGTGCCATTTTTCTGCCTTTGGACCTAAGCACCCAGTTCCCCCGGCCCTGCCTTTTCCAATGCCCTGATGAACCCCCCATAGAAAATGTTAAGTTTGGAGGTGGGGTACTATATAGACCAAAGGACCCTGAACTCCAAACTTATTGCCATTTTTGAATAAAGGTTATGTTATTTTGGCTCACACAGCTATTGCCTTATTTTGTATTTGATGTCTATCAATTCAGTTCAAGATCTCCTGGCCTGCCCCACCACCCACTGTTTTCTGTTCTTCTGGTTTACCCTTTAGACCCGTCCATTTTACCAACTACCCTCTGAAATTTGAATACAAGGAATACACCCTGAAAAAGATACTCAAACTCAATCCTTTGGCCCACATACAATCTGCAATTAGATACAGCTGACAAGGCCCATGGATATTTTCAACACCCAAGTTGTTCAGAGGGAAATTCAACTATCTCCCTGCTTACAACCTGCCCATGGAACCACCTGTGACCCCAAAACCTATGCCTGCTTCCTCACCTGACCTCCCAACCAAGCATTCTGGTAAGCTGGTTAGGATTGCGTACATCATCCTCACAGGGGTGATTGACACTATAATCCTGGCCACCGGCCTGTGGTCCTGGATGGGAAAGTCTGTCTCCTACCTTTTTAAGTTAGCTTCCCTCTTGTGGTGGGCATTGCCCACAAAAAACCTGGCCTGAATTACCCCTGAAAATGACAGACTGGCTGCTCAAGACTGGATCCCTGACACCAGCTAGTGAGCAAATTCCCCTCTGTTTTCTGAGCAGCACTACCAGGATTACCACCTGACCGTGGCATACAGCACAAAATAAACTTCAAAGGGAGTTTACCTAAAGCACAACCTATCTACCGCCTCACACCACAAGAAGATGACACCCTAAAAGCTTACCTTGACAAAGCACTCAAAAAAGGACTCATACAACCATCAAAGTCACCTTTTGGTGCCATTGTCTTCTTTGTGGCAAAGAAAGATGGAGGACTCCACCTAGTCACCAACTACAGAGTACTCAACAAGGTCACAAATATGAACAGGTATCCCCTACCCCTAATTGACAATCTTTTTGATGCCCTGGGGGGTCCCAAATCTTCATAAAAATTGATTTGACAGCAGGTTACCACCAAAGTTGTGTGAAACCTGAAGACATTCCAAAGACTGCATTCAGAACCAAGTACAGATCCTTTGTTTGTGTTTTCCTTAATTTTGGTATGAAAAACGCTCCCAGTACCTCTGTGACCTTCATGAACAAAGTTTTTAAAGAAAAAATTGGGAAATGAGCAATTATCTACCTGGAAAACATCATCATTTACAGTCTTAACCTGAAACAACACTGTAAAAACAACTGCCTAGTCCTCTGCACCCTTGAAGAAAACTAATTGATCCCAAAACCTTCAAAGTGTGAATTATTCTTGGCAGAGCTTCCATTCCTTGGTCACATCATCAGCAAGGGCAGAATCAAACCAGATCCAGTCAATATACACACCATAACTGAAATGACAGCCCCAAGAAACAAGAGTGAGCTCCACACCTTCCTTGGAATGGTAGCCTACGTAAGAAGGTTCATCCCTGACTGGGGTGCCCTAACAGCCCCTCTGTCTATCATTACAGGCAAAACAACCAAGTTTGTGTGCACACTGCTACAAGACCAACACTTTCATCAACTCAAAGAAACACATGATACCACCCCTATCCTTCAATACCCAAATTGCAAGGGAATCTATGAGGTAGAAACTGATTCTTCTGATTATGCCATAGGAGGAGTACTCTGTATCCAAATAGCAGAAAAAGACTTCCTCCCTGTAGCATGTGAATCAAGGAAACTGTCTGATGGTGGGAAAAGATATCTTATACATGACAAGGAACTGGTAGCTATTGTTTACTGCCTCATAAAGTGGCAATGTTACCTGGAAGGTGCACAAATATTCAAAGTGCTAACCAACCAAAAGTCATTGATATTCTTCAAAATGCAGCAACACCTATCAATAAGACAAGCTGAATAAATGAGCCTTATACAGAGGTACCCCATGCAAATTAAATACAAGCCAGGCAAGGAAATGCTTACTGCAGACGCCTTATCAAGGCTATACAACAAACACATCATACACACTGATGGGGATCCCAATTGGCCCATTTTAATCATGGGGAATCTCCAAGAAGGGTTCCCAACTGGCATGCCAATGTACATCCAAGATAAGGTTCTTAAGAACAAACATCTGTTCAAAAACATATATGGCACACTACACCAAATACTCCCAAATGGTGACACTGCACCTTACATTCTGTCAACACAAAAGATTAACACAATCCTCCAATATCACAGATATCTGGGGCACATCCATAGCAGGAACTTTCACAAATACCTCAAGACTTGTTACTGGTGGCCCAACATGTTAGATGATATCAGGGAAGTACTGGAACAATACAAAGTCTGTGAGAAGTACGCCCAAATCAAAGCACCACTCAAATCAGTGGTACCTGCATCCATCACCCAACCCTTCAAGGTATGGTTGTTTGTCATTGTGGGGCCAATGCCTGGTGTGAACAAGGACAAGAAGTACATAATAACAGCTATCAACTATGCAACCAGGTGGCCTGTGGCACAAGTCACCAAAGAACACAAAGGCAATGATGTGAGACAATTCATTGGAAAAGAGATCATAGACAAGTTTGGGAAACCTGACCTCCTGATCACAGATGAAGGCACCAAACTTAAAGCCATTGACACCAATATCTACCTCATCAAAAATGGAATAAAATACATCACACCAGCCCATATCATCCTCAAGAAGATGGACAAGTAGAACAACTAAACAGTGCGCTTTTAGAAGCCCTCTGTAATTTTATCTGCTAAAAATCCAAAGGCCTGGGTTGACATGCTCCCAACAGAACTCATGGTCTGTAGAACACAGTTTAACTGTAATACAGGCAAAAGCCCATATGAGCTTGTATATGGAGAAAAGCCTGCTCTTGTCAGTACAACCACAGGACCACAATTACTTCTTCCCAAAAAGGTGCCAGACAACAGTGACCCTAATGTACTACGCGCTAGAAAAGATCAAGAGAAAATGGAACACCAAGGAGTTGAGAGGGAAGCAATCCCATTACAACAGGAAAGATTCCAAGCCAGGGACAAATCTGGGTTGTCAACCACAATCAACATAAGTTGGACCCAGGATTACACAGACCAGGCATTGTCATGGAAGTCAAGCCCAACAATACCCACCTCATCAAAGGAATTGGAGTTTGAACTGAACTGAAACTCATGCATCACAACCAACTCTTCCTGTGCAAAGCAAGAACAGCCCAACAAAATTCCAGACTCCCTGTTCCCAACGCCAAACTGGATCAATACCAAGCTTGCATCCCCAACACATTTAAGAAAATTCCCAAGGATCCGCCTTCCAGCACCCCAGGGAGATGTCACAACATCTTCAATTACTCCCTATCAGGGAATTAATGCCCCAAGCAGATCACTGAATGGCTCACCAAATGGTTCACCAGTCAGCCAGTAAACTGGTGGCACCATTATTGGTCAATCATCTATTACAGGGATCACCTAATACAGATCCTAAATGGAACACAACTTGAGCAAGCCTTGTGACTCAAGAGGAACATTACTAAGATAAGCCCCATGACCCCCATGACATATATGGACAGTATGTGGCTTTTCATGATACTATATAATATTCTATATTCATATCCAATAAAGTATCATTCTCTCCTTAAATCTCCCCCTTATCTCATTTATTATACTTCCCAGAAGTATATACTTGACAAATGTACCATTATTAACTGTTCAATTCTTAAGTACACATTTGGAAATCTATTTTGCGACCCCTAAACAGGTTACTATCCTCACTCATGTCCCAATGATGACCATAGACACTCAGACTCTAAACTGGCAGTTACTTAATGAAGCATTTTGAATGAAAGTAATATTTTCAGAGAATCATCTTATTTGATAATGTGACCTTTGTGCCTCTTAGAATGCAGATGTCAGGGACCAAAATGCCCCAGACAATCAGCTAGCCTGTCTGGGGATAGAACAACCAACAGTGTGAAAGCCATTGTAAACTGCTTTTTCAGAAGAAAATTCCTTTTTCTGATCACAAATGGCCAGGGGGTTGCAAGGCTCACAGGCCGCAAACCCCTGGAATTGAATTTAAACATAAAACTGGGTCCCTTTGCTATCAGGAAATGGTAAATTGGGAAAGCAATTATTTGATTATGCAATTGAGCGCTCAATTGCTTGAGGGCTCTAATAATATCTGTAACATCTTGGAATGCTGCAGCCAAATCCATGGCCATGAAAAACCAGCCAGTGCTCTCCCCCTAGGTCCTATGCGCAATTTTTAAGCCATTTCACAAGTATCACTGAAAACAATACCACCAGGCCTCTGGTGGCACAAAAGGCTAATTATTTTTCAGTAAGTATAATTAGTGAGGAGGAGAAGTCTTTCTCACTGTTGAAATCTTAAAATAAACAGCTTTATGCCCAGAGCCTATTATTTTCTTGCAGAAATAATCTATTTTTGCACCAATATAATCATTCTATTTGGATCTTTTTGTGAACCTACTACACAATACACCTACAACTATCCTTTTCCTCCTGGCTCTGCTTTGTTCACCTATTACACTTCTTGCACCATTGACTTGGAGTTCTTCCACCCTCATCACCTGGATCTTCCCCCTTGCCATTCAGGCCCAGCCTGTCTCCCCTGTGGGAGTCCAGCCGGACTCTGGTATGGACTGTGACAGCAGACCTAGAACACAAATTCTTTAGATGTGTGGTAGAAACTTGCTTCTGGACAGATGTTCTGCAACTGAGATTAATTCCTGCCCACTAAAGTATCTCACAATACATAGGGAGTGCTCAACAAGGTGCCTCATGATGTGAATAACTATATGGAGCAATCCGGGCACAATATTGAATTGCAGACACTATCTTCCAATTAGGAGCGCTGCCAATTTGACACAATGATCCCTGGCTCAGCTCATTCCTAACCTGAACCTTATGTTGAACCTGCCACCGCGTCACCCCCTGGTAGACTTGTGGCTTCTCAATATATATTAGGTACAATATTCTTCAATAAAACACATCTTATTCCTATTCTTGCCATTTCTATTTAGACTGTTGTCTTCCCCAATCTAAATACTGAACTATTATTGGTTCTGTTGCAGCAGTGGTAGCAGAAGTAGGTTTGATCAACAAACTACCTATAAGAAAATTATCCCAAGAAAGGACAAAGTGCTGGCCATATGAATATATCTTACCAAGAGACCTTCCTCCTCATCCCTGATGGGGACATCCCTAGGGTTATGTTTTATACCAGGATCAGTTGGTTATTACCAGCGTTTACAGCCAACTCTGCCTGGGACAATATGACATTAGCGTCACCCCAGCCCCAGTCAGCTCTGTCACAGCGCATGCTGAATCTATAACTGGAATCCTTCACAGGTGGCATGAATGGAGCCAACATAGTAAGTTGGCTACACTCCACATAAGCCCAACTCCACATATGTCAAGTACCTGATACCATGTGGGTTGCCATCATGTCAGGACACCTTACAGGGCCTGCTGCAATACAGTTCATCAACTGGGCTGATAAATAACACAAATTCCCCTGGGCAGCCTTCAGGGACTCTGAAAAGTACCACTACAGTTAAACTTTTCACCCATTGTAGTTGGGACCCCCTTGATTGCCATCAAACAAACAGGAAGCATCCCAAGTACCTTACTGCTTGGCAGCAAGCGCTTGCTGCCGCCCCAGAAGCCATCACTGACAGAAACACTATGCTTCTCACCCTTATCATCAATGGGTTAAAACCTTATATCTGTAAATGGGTGCCCATATGGTGCTGCATCTCCATCAATAATTGCTATAAAGCCATTGTAGAAGCAAACAATCAAGCTACAATGGGCTTCTGCAGATCCAATGATGCACACCCTCAACCTTGCCCTGCACCTGGCTGTGTCCACGGTCAAGTAGGTTGCCGCCAGTCCTGTCAGCAGGAGAATGTCAATAAGCGCCTATGTTAGGGGAGCTTCAACTAGTAAAAGTTGAAGATTTGGGAAAAGACTGGGGGTTGTAGACACAAGAGGCTCTGAAACCCTGCTTGACTCATACTCCATATCTCTTCTTGTTAAAAATCCCTGTGACTACAATGTGCATGAGGTGGAAACCCTAGACGTGTTCTAAGTACACAGTGATAACCCTGCCCTCCAAGCCAGTCATTTATCAAATAAAATCACTTGCTTGGCATATCCCTTTTGCTTCTGTGGAAGCACCCACAGGCTCCTGGTAGATACTAGGGACAATCACACCATGGTCAAACAAGAATATGTAGACTTCCAACAGTTAGACTTAATTCAACCCCTTCAAGGCAGTACGTGTGGCCAACTCCCGCAGAGTGACCATCATCCATGAGACTGTTCCCTTCTTAGTAAGAATGGGAAATATCCAGGTTAGGCTCTCTAAGCCATAATGAATGGGCTTAGTAACAACGTCATTGCTGGGCTTGACAGATTATGTCATAACTGTCCTTACATTGATTGGGATACTTCAGTAATAACCCTCAATAGGAATGGGTTAGGCTTTCAAATTTACCCAGTTGAAATGAATAAACTTCTCCACAACACCGTTTTTGTATGCCTCATAGAGACAGGATCTTATGACTTCAAGGGGGGAGACTCAACTTCAACAAGTGTTTGGTTAAAGTCATTTATGCCAAATCTTTTACCTCTCCCCCTTGAATAAAAAACCCCACCAGCATTAGTAGCACTCCTGGAGGAATTTAAGGACAACTTCAGCAAAACAGGGGACAATTACTCCTCCACAAGAAATACAACATTATGTGCAACTGCAAGAATTGCTATCAAAATCACACCCACTTTATTGTCTGACACCCAAGGAGGACAAAACACTCTTCCAGTACCTTGTGAACGCCTTGGACAAGGGTTTCATCTGCTCATCACTATTGATGTATGGAGCTGCAGTATTCTTTGTAGCAAAAAGACGGCTCACTCTGTCTAGTTACCAATTACTGTGCCCAAAGGGGATTACTGTTAAAAAATATCCCCTGTTGTTGATTGACAACCTGTTTGACATTCTCATAGGTGCAAAGATCTCCAGTAAGATCAATCTCACTGTGGCGTACAACCAGGTCTGGATTGCTCCAGGGGACAAGGCAAAAACAGCCTTCCACATGCGCTATGGGTTGCTTGAGTGCCAGGTCATAAACTTTAGTATGACTAATTCTCCCTCCATCTTTGCCATGCCTATAAATAAGGATTTTGAAGAATTAATTAGCAAGTGTGTTGTTGTGTATCTTGATGACATCATTGTGTTTAGTCAAGACCAAATAGCATATATCCAACATCTTTGTACCATATTAGACACTCTCCAAAAGCACCAGTTGAAAACAAAACCTTCAAAGTGCAAATTTCTCCAGTCAGAGCTACTATTACTTAGGCATACAATCCCTTCCCAAGGGATAAAGCCTAACCCATCAAGATAAAAACAATCAATAATGTGCCATCACCCACCAATGTGGGCCAGGTGCGCACATTCTTGGGCATAGTTGCATATATGCATAAGTTAATACTCAACTGTGAGGAGCTGATCACACCTCTCACCAAACTGTTAAACACCAAATAAAGTTTTCACTGGAAACCTGATAGAGACCAAGCCTTTGAAACAGTGAAACAAAATCTCACCACTGCTTTCATACTACAGTTTCCCAATTGGAGCCGCTAGTACAAACTTGAAATTGACACCTCTGAAAGGGCTATAGGGGACATGTTGCAAGTAGAAAAAAACAGGGACACCTTAATTCTTGTAGTGTACAAATCCATGAAGCTTAATAACACAGAAAGGCACTACCATATACACAACAAGGAGTTAGCAGCAATTGTACATTGTGTCAAAAAAGGACAATGCTACTTGAAAGGAGCTATCTTTCCTCCTTGAGTCCTGACAGACCATAATTATCTCCAGTACTTCAACACTCAGTCATATCTGACCCAGCACCAAGAAGGGTGGATCAAACTTCTGTTTCCATATCAACTCTTCATTTAATACAAGCCTGATAAAGAGCTTCTCACAGCTGATACCCTCTCCAGACTGTATGTGGTGTCCATCACGGAGGATAATGGGCTAGACCCAAATTAGCCCTTGATCTACCTACACACCAGATCCACCTTTTACAAGGGGCTCAATTCAGCAACCATTTAAAAGCTGAAGGACAGCCAGAGCCAGTTCACTACAGACACTGAGAACGTCTGCCACCAGGCAAAGACAGGTGAGAAGATGTCCTAAATCCCACCTCCCAACAAGGAGACACAATACTGCACTACCACCACACTTTAGGCCACATTGGAGGCTGTGACCTCTTTGAGATCATGAAGCGTAAGGTTTGGCGGCCCCAAATGAGCCAGGACATCTTAAACCTCCTCAAAGTGTGCATGCTATGTGAATAAAACTTGTCTAAACCTACCCCACCAAGTCATCTTTACTAATCAAGGCCATGTAACTCTTCAAACAATGGGCCCTTGGCATTATTGGGCCCCTACCTGAGGACAAGTTGAGCAAGAAGTACATCATCACAGCTATCAACTACTTCACCTGCTAGTCAGTGGCATGAGTAACCACTAATTATACTGCCACAATCATCACTCAGTTTATTAGCAAGGAGATTGTGGTACACTTTGGCTGCCCTAAACGGCTTATCACCAATGAGGGACTTGAACTTGTAGGCAACATTATGAGAATATAGTGCGTCAAAAATGACCTTGAGCAAATAGCCACTACCCCATACCATCTTTGAAAATCCACATGGAAGCGGGTTTACAGGCAAGGGATGATTTGGCTTCAAATAAAGACTCAATGCTGGAAGTTGACAATGTATTGTGATTTTGAGACAGGTAGAGGCCCAGTAGGGAACATTGGCTGCTAGGGGTGCGGAGTGTATCAGCCTGATGGATAACACAGGCTACAAGGGCTGGTTGATGTTGTGACCCTGGCGGGTAACACAGGCTGCCAGAGAAGGGAGGAGCTGAGATAGCTCTACATGCTTTTGTGCACTTACAGGAGGTCTGTGAGCAAGCACCTTACCTAACAGACTGGTAGGATGTCCTTGTCTGTGTTTCCTTGGGGGCTTTGGGGAGGTCCTAAAGCTACCATTGGGGACATGGATATGCTCAGAGATGTTATCAGGGTAGCTGCTCAGGGAAGCAGTTGCAGAACTTGGTATGATCAGGTCTCTTGGAAGTAAGGTTTGTTACTTTGCGCCTGCAATCTCAGACTTAACCACCTTAGTGAGTAAAGATGGCTGCACAGATATGAGGACTGTCTGTGGTTGGATGACTAAGTGGAGGACACTTCCAAGGGCCTATTCAAACGCCAGTAGCCTTGTAGACTTATTGCCTGAGTCTGAAGTATTGGTAACAGGGACTGACAATGGAACCACAGTGGTTTATAGTGTAGAATCAACTGTGAATACTAGTAAGAAGGACTGTATGATCACAGTGAAGACTAGTTGTGTAAATTCATTGCCACCTTTGGCCTTGGATCAAACCACTTTTCCCTGCTGCACCAAAAAAGGGCCAAAAATAACAGCCAAGCCACTTAATTCTCTAGGAGATTTAGCCCATACTGTTGATGAGAGATTTGTCCTAGCCTACCCTGAAGACCCCCAGCTCCAGTTGTTCTGGCCTGGGAAGAAACACTGATTGATTTGGACTATTTGTTGGCATGGTGTTGCCCTCTCTTAAAAACTATCAGGAACGCTCAATCAAACAACGCCACATTCAGAACCAGAAAGTCAGTTAAACCTGAGCTTGTTGAGGAGTCTCCCAGCCAATCAGGTGGAGCCGCAGAAATTTCCCTGAAACCCTCCAGCACCCCTGGCTCTGGCCAGCAAATTTTCTCCCTTGACCAATCAGATGCAGTATCTGTGGTCATGTGATTCCCTTCTGGCAACACTCCCCCTTTTTACAATGCCAGGGGACTTTGAGCCCCCTGCTTGTCAATTTTTCAAATCTTTAAACCCTCTGGAAACAGCTGCCTATATTTTGTTTAAATTAACTTGGTTGACTCTGTTTGGGGTCTTCTGTATCTTTATTCAAAGTGTTAGTCAATTTCACCTTAAATCTTACCTTATTGCCGTCCTCTTCAAACCTGGTTGCCCTTTCAAAGCCTTTAATCACAAGCCTTTACTTAATTGTTGTCTCTGTGGTTTACGCTTTTGAAAGCCCAGTTCAAACCCCAAACTCCATTTAAAATTTTGTATGAATCTTACTTTAAATTTGAGATTTTCTTTATTTTATTGATTTTGAACCCTCTTTACATCTTTATAATTGCCCAAGCTACCTGAAGTTGTTGCCAAGGTCCCCACTTGATTTCTGCTGCTCTTGACCAGTTTCTCTTGTGGCTTACCTATCCCTCCAATCTTTTAATACTTTGAGTATCAAAAATTGCACTGTTGAGCACCAAATTTTGTGCTCTTTGCAACTATGATCCTCCCAGTCCTAAAATGTGTGGTGTTCACCTTGGCGCCTTTTGTGATCCTTCTCTGGACAACTGCCCCTGATTTGTGGTCTCAATTTCCTACTTCTGCACGCCTTATGGGTGCCAACCCCTATGGTCTCCTGCACCTCCCTGGTGAACTACTTGTCTCAGGTGAGACAACTGTCAAGGGTCTCACTTGCAATGATTTGGAATTTTCTGCTGTAGACAACACTGTGCCTGCCCCCTCTTTGGAGGAAATGTTGGTGTCTACCCCTCCTAGCTTGGAGGTGAACCACTTGGCACCCCACCAAGCACCTGTGAAGTTGCCCTCTGCCCCCACTCATACGCCCTAGTTGTTTGCCAGGCTAGAGCTGATGGGGCTGAATGCCTACTTCCCGTGGTTGTCTCCTGTGTCCTCTCTTCCCCCCCCTCTGAGCGGCCATCCCAGTACTCCACTGGGCGGCATCCTGGTGGTTCATCTCACTGAGATGGGAGCCAAACTTAGTTAGTTTAGCCCCCCCCTCTCACAAGTTGAGGGACTGGAAGATCATGGTGAGGAAAGGAACTGAGATGGTTCATAGTGAGGACTGGAACCAAGATGGTTCATGGTGCAGATGGAACCTAGGTGGTTTATAGTAAGGACTAGTTGATGGACTGGAAAGGACTGGCTGATGAACTAGGAAGAACTAGTTGAAGGACTAGAAGATCATGGTGAAGAACTGGCTAAAGGACTTGAAGGTCATAGAGAAGGACTAGCTGAAGAACTGGAAGTTGACTGAGAAGGACTAGCAGGAATGAATGCAGGAGCTAGGATGCTTGATTTGAACTTGTTGCAACCAAGTTTTCCAGACTTGCCTGCTAACATATCTTACAATACACAGGGGGCGCTCAATGAGTTGCCCCTTGACGTATCTAACAGCATGGATCAATCTGATGGCAGATATCAAATGGCAGGTAATTCATCCTAA
>QTSX02007159.1:0-215781 GCA_014839935.2 Entomophthora muscae | reverse complement strand
TGTTATCCCAGACGCCCTGGTCCTGGCTGGCATCTAGGGGTTTGCAGCCCAGCCAAAAAAAGCTGCTGCTCCATTTCCATACCACTATCCTCCCTTTTACTAGCCGCCAATAATACTTCCGGCAGGGTGTATCCACTGGGCCAACAGTGGCAAAATTGACTGTAGGAAAGTACAAGTGAGAATTCAAAAGTGAGAATCCAAAAGTGGCCATGTCAACACTTAAAACTTTAAAATTAAATTAAAACAGCTCATCTGAAATTAAAGTTTATTATGGTCATATAAAATACTTTTTATTCATTCTCTCAACTAAAAAAGTCAAGAAAAAGTAATTACTTTATTATAAAAAGCCATTTTAAAAATTTAAAAAGTGTTGACATGGCCACTTTTAGATTCTCACTTTTGAATTCTCACTTTTACATCCCTACAGTCAATTTTGCCACTGTTGTCCATCCACTGTACACAGTGTGGCAATGGAAGTTGTAAGCCACCTCCATTGCAGGGAGAGTACATACTGCCAAACCCACTACAGGCGCTTTTAATAAATTTTATCTTCCAATAAATTTCATTACAATTTATATTATTTTTATTATAATAAAATTTTATAATTATTATTTTAGCAAACAGGTTTTGCAAAATAAATCCTGGAGAAGGTCATCATATAAGCATAAATATATTTACTTTAATAAAATTTACTTCTATTGTATACACTTTAAATTTAAATTTTTTAAATTTGATTTTTATGTTTATTTAACAAAAGTGATATAACTATATTTGCATAATCCAGTACAAGTGTTTTGGATAACCTCAGATCCATAATAGAAAAAATTAATATAAAATAAATAAATTAAAAACCTTCATTGATGTTCCCACTGAATGTGATTGTGGGCTTAGAAGCTTCTAAATATAAAATGATAATTAATAGATCTTAAATAGTAAATTAGAGAGTATAAAAAAGTTGGACAATATAAGCCTTTAATTGATTGGCTGTTTGGCAAGGCAGGCAGGGATAAATAAATCAGCGTGGCCATAAAATTTGGCCACGGTCTCAGCTGGGAGGATGTGAATTCTGGCCTGCAGCAAATCAAAGAGGTCCTCGGTCCCAGTTGGCGTCCCTTGCTTGACAACTTGCTTGAGCCACCCAAAGACTTCCTTGATGGGATTTAGGAAGGGAAAATAAGCAGGGAGGAAGAGAAGGCACAAATTTGCCGTGGCCAATTGCTGGGGGCCCACTGCATTCTAGTGTCAATTGATGGAAATTCCTCAAGAATATCTGCCACCTTATGGAGACCAACATTTTCCAGCACAATGACGTTGGTGAAGCCCAGGCTTGTGCTCCTCAGGTGCTCCTGGACCAATTGGAGGAATGACAGAAAGGTATATCTATTGTGAGACCTAATATCATTTGATACAGCTCAACCCTCTTTGGACCAAGGAGAGCCACTATTGAATAGGCTGTGGCGCAGACTGCAGCACGCCAAGCTACCCTGTTATTTGAGCCTTTTGGGACATACCCATTTGCATTCTACATAGACAAGGCAAATGCTGATTTGTCAATGTAATAGAATTTGACTGTCTCCTTGGCTTTGAGGGCAGTGTACAACTCTGTGTATTTTTTCTGGACGTCAATGTTGTGAGGGCTGTTTCTATTGTAGAGGGATACCCCAAGGTTTTTCCATAAAAACCACATTCCCTTTACCAGATGGTAGTAAAAGGAAATTGAAGCCTTAAACCCAAAAGTAGACTTGATCATTGCCTGTAGTTTTGCCAGCTCAAGATAGCAATTCTGGGGTATCCAGTGGCAGATTGCCCATTTGTGCTCCTTGGTGAGCATGGTGAAAACGCACAGGGATTTCTCTGCGGCAAGGACTTGACCAATATTGATAAGAGATGTTGAATGTCTTTGAGGCGTACTTGGGATCCACTCCAACAAGAGCCACAGCCGCCTTGTAATCACCAGATTCCTGCATTAGCTTAAGCAGGATGATGCATTTGATATTGGGGATGCACTTTTGAGCGGGCTTTTTAGCGGTGGGGATTGGCTTGTTGGCATTGGGCACAACACAAGGCACTGGTACCTTGTTGTAGAAGGCTGCAACCTATTTGAGCACTATCTGTCCCTCATCAGTTTGGTAGAACTCAGGCTTCTTGTCCTCTTCCTGGTTGCCATTACTAATGTAGGGCTTGTAGCTAGTATCAAGTACAGGCTTCACCTTCTCCAGCATGGCTGACAGGATTGACTTGTGTCGGTACACAACATCAAACACATACAAAGTAAGTTCTACCTCCTTGTTTCTAACTGTTTTTGTTGTGGTAACCTTGGTGGCTTTCCAGACCAGCTTGGGGACCCAAGGGTTGATGCTCCGCACCCTAGCAGCTTGTGCTCCTCAAACTGGCTGTGTCAGTGCAGCGTCACTATTAAACTCTCCTCTCCCTTCTCCTTCCTGAGTAGGCACTTGGGTTGCACTAACTCTGTTCTTTGACCCGCGGGGGTGACCACAACTGCAGCGCACAACAGGTGCATTGTCACTCTGGTGTTTTGTACCTTCCATTTTAAAATTGAATAAAATACTAAATAAGACTCAATTAAGTTGCTCCTTTTTTAATTTTTGCTTTTATCTGAATATGGATATTTCATTAATATTTTTCCCACCCAATATCCCAATTATAGAGTTTTTATTTCTTAATTAGTTGTTTTTGGGTTTACAACACCCATTTTAGAATATTCAAAAAAATCCACCCATTTTCCCAGATTTTACTGCCAAATTAAAACACCCAACACAATATTTTTAAAAATTTGTGTTTCAGATTATGTGCCTTATTTTAGATACCTTGGTATCATTCTTGATTACAATCCATTGTACACAACATTTGAGTGATTTTTTTACATAGTGAGTTGCTATTGTGTTTTGTTTTTGGATTGAGTTTCAACTCACCTTACTTGGGTGTATTTTTTCACCAATTCACATAGTAAGCATATGTATACCAAAAGTCAACTCATACCATTTTTTCTGTGAATCAATGTATTTTGGTCTGTATTTTGAATAGTTTTGCTTTGTGCGTGAGCACTTCTTTGCTGTGTTAACCCATTTTGCCCATTAATGCTAAAAATACCTGTTAACAGAGTGTACATTTTAACCTGATAGTTGGATTTTGTTCAAATCTGGAATTATTTTGTATAAATCTGAGGTCAACAAACTCTTGGAAGTAGATGTGTTGATAAGAAAGAAGCAGTAAAAAAATTAATTAATAATTCCAAAAAGATATGATAAAAAGATTGGGATAATTATCATATAGTGAAAAGAAAGAGTGAAAAAAATAGCTTGCAGTGTTTACACTGTGAATTTATTAAGAAACAATTGAGTGGAACCAGAGCTAGACAGGCTGGAAACAGTATGGAGAAACTGTTAGGCAAAGGCTGGAGTTTTGCCAAAATGGTTGTGAGAGGCAAAAAGCAAGCAACAGGCAAGTTCAAAGTGTGAAAATGTGAAGAAAATGCAGGGAAACCTGGAGAAACGTTGAAGAATTGAAGGTTAAAAAATCCCTTATGTAAAACATATGTGGAAGTGCTTTAGTTTTGCCAGAGAAATGTGACAGGAAACACAGCAAAATTGTTCAAAATGTGGAGCAGTTGTTTATCTGGAGTGAGACAGTGCCAGGTTTGAACCATGATCAAGAGCAAGTCACTCAGCTGAACATTTTGGCAAAACTTTTTAATACAAGCGTTTGATTGGCTGAAGGTCAAAGCCTGTTTGATCAGTGTTTTGAGGGATTTAACTAAAGAGTTTAAATCTAAAAAATGAGGGAATGGAGCAGAAAACCCAGTGTTTTAATTGGCTCAAGTAAGATAAAAGGTTTAATATATTGTAGAGAAGAAGAGACTGGGTAGTTTAAGATTTGGAAACCAAGAGTTCTGAGAGAGAGCAGGGACTGGAACAAGGAGCTATAAAAGGAAGATCTATCTAAAGCTTCTCAGGGACTGATAAAAGTGGATTACAAAGGCCACAAGGACTACACAGAGAGCTGAAGCCCAAGATAAAGGAGTTGGAGCTGGAGATAAAGAGCTGAAACTGGAGCAAAGTGCAGGCGCTCAAGACTCAGGAGCAGGAGTCCAAGACCAAGTACAAGGAGTCCAAGATATTGTTGGAGGACTCCAAGGTATTAGCAAACCCCTATTGTTTCTCAGACACCTAGGAAATATACCAGAAGGTTTCTAAGGGGATCTTCCTTCTGAAAGTGAATAAAAGCCTATTTTGACCTCTGTCCAAAGTTCTAAGTAGTACAGATAAGCTCTATGAATGAATTGTCCCACATCTTTTACCCTGGTCAAGGGTAAAAGATACCTATTGTCAGAGTTGTAGAAAGTTTGTCACTAGTGATACCTCCCAGGAAGAGTGGGAGAGGTTGACTAGACACCTTGAAATGATAGATAGGGGAAGAAAGTTCATTGATAATGAGTTTACTAGTTTGCTGAAAGACTGGCACAAGCCTACAGAAGATCTATCACCAGCTGAAGTACAAGTGCATGGTGGGGATGCTTGCCTAGTGATTAGAAAAGTATTAAAGAGTTTGAATTAATGCAAGTCAAGTATAAACTTCTAGCTATTCACCTCCCTCTACTAGGAAATGATGACTCCTCTAAGCTGGTCCCTGGCTATGACCCAGGACACACTATGGGGACTGGTGAACAGGAACCCCACACCACCCTCAAGCCAACAGGTGCATTGAGCTCTTAAATAGCTCTTTTTTACAACTGATTGCCAACATATCCCAGAAACACCCAAACTCTGACTGGACTGAGCACCTCCCCACTGCCTTGCTTATCTTGCAAGCTAGAATCAACTGTGGTACGGGCTTCAGTCCCAGCGCCCTAGCATTTGGGACCCCTGATGGTTTTACAGGAGTAGAGAAGAGGAAACCATGGTCCACTGTTCCAGAGAAACCCTCTTATAACTACCCCATCACTAACCCAATGGTGCGCCAAGGCCTGCAACATAGAATAGGTGTCATAAACTGCCATGACATTGTTATTTCCAAAAGTTGCATTTTAACTACATGGGCTGATAGAGCAGATCTTTGCCGTCAAAAAGAGCCCTTGATGGCCTCCCTAGGTGAACTAGTTCAGAAGTTAATCCGAGTTGAATATTCAGCCCAGGAAAACTCATTGATACGTCCCGAAAAGGAAATGCAATTAGGTATTGGGCCTACAAAGACAACAATCAACGCTGCACGGACAAATACTAGTGTATATCAGCTGATACTGATCAGATTTGGACGTTTTTACGCTCAAATGGAAGCCACAAAGCAGGAGCTTTGATTTGGGCTATTTTTGGACAATAAACAGAAGTAAAGCGTGAATTTCGAAGATTCTCAAAGGAATATGATGCCATACAATCAGCTGATGTCTCAGACTCACAGAATGAGCCCCCAGATGAAGACCCAAGAACATCTGAGAATGATACAGAAGAATCAGATTAAATGGTATAAAAAGAGCTTGATTCCCCTCCCCTTCATTTGTGGTCATTTTTGGTCCTTGAAATAAATAAATAAATCAAATACATCCAATCTTCAATTTAATGGTTCAGAGTCAAAAGCCCTTGGGCCCTGACAATAGGAAAAAATCAAGGGGGCAGCTAAACATTCCAAAGCAAGGTATGTTGTGAGTGGTCCTGCCTATGCCCTCAATCCTAATTCTGCAAAAATTGACCCCAGCCACCTCAGGCCACTCAAGATAGTTGCTGTCTATGACAATCACACCTATCAACTTAAAGAAGCCCAAGCAAACACCAAACAACTTCACCATGATTTCTTGCGCTCCTGTTGTGATATCCCCACACAAAATCTCTTTGTGTGTACCTTTCCAGACCTCTCACAGGTTCTAATCCTGGTGCCTGATGACAAGCAGGGGGAAAGGGGGTGTTGTAACTGAGATCAATCCCCTGCCTGCTAACATACCTTACAATACACAGGGGGTGCTTGATGAGGCGCCCCATGATATGACTAACATTATGGAGCAATCTGAGCACAATGTCAAATTGCAGGCACTATCTTCCAATTAGGAGTGTTGCCAATTTGACACACTGATCCCTGGCTCAACTCATTCCCAACCTGAACCTTATGTCAAACCTATCATGTGCTACCCCTGGGTGGACTTGTGGCTTCTTGATGTGGTGTATTAATCACAATATTCTCCAATAAAACACATCTTATTCCTATTATTGTCCTTTCTATTTGGACTGTTGTCTTTCCCAATCTAAATACTGAACTGTTATTGGTTCAGTTGCAATAGAGGTTGCTGTAATTCTTGATTTATCTGTTAGATTCAGTCCAAATTTGACATCCTTTTCATTCCAGGCCAGAGAAAAGAACCAATAGTGGTAAGAGGGGTAGGATACCACCTGGATTTGTGGACCATCCACACCACCTGAATTAGTGTTATCTTTGACAATGGGCCTAATCAGGTGGTAATTATTAAAGAGAAGGATCAAACTCTGATACATAATACAATGATGAGGATAGATAAGTTTGGACACACAGTCCAAGGTAATAGGAAACATATGAACACCATTGTTGAATCTTCCTGGCTAGTAATAGGCAGAGAAATTCAATGGAAGGACAGGTACACAGAGGGCCTCTGATCTGTAACTCCACTCTGTTAACAACCCCACAGGGCTGCATCTCTTTTAGATGCCACCTCTGAACTTTAATAAAATCTGTGTTCCCTTAAAAAAGGAAATCTATTTTGATAACTACGAGGAGATACTTTGGTATGCATTGTGACTGTATGTGATCTACTCTCCATGCGGATCTTCGTTTTTGTTCTTTTATCGCTGCCCTACATATGTTTTAATTTTTATTATAAATAGCTAACCCGTTTTTTATTACGATCATTCCTTGATGTAGTAAACATCTGGCGGAGAGAAGCCATTGAAGCGCGTACTTGAAGAATTAGTATATGCCCCCATGTTTTCAAAGATGAACCAATCTCCGATAAACAACTCAGGTAGTGGGATATCTTCAAGGATTATGTCTACTACATCACATGTAGGTCCCCAGACACAGCTGGGGATAGTATCACGTGAAGCGACAGGAACAAGGGCATTGTTAGAGACACGCAGCAGTTCATAAACGGGAGTGTAGTGGTCAAAGTACATGCAATTGAAGCTGCCATAGATGCCGTCATTGATGTAGTACATGGCTTTGTTGTTGCGGATATCACGTTTGGAACACACCCGCGTGGCCAGAGTGAATGCGCTTGTGACAAAGTAACGCCCAGGCTCTGAAATAATTTCAATCCCAGGGAAGTCTTGGAGATATAAGGTAATTGAGTCTCTAATGACTTTGGCAAATTGGGAGAAGGTTCCTGATTTGGAATTGTGCCCATTGAATCCGCCACCAATATCCAGGAGGGATGGGGAAAACCCCAATTCGGTTGCCATCGCGAGGACAGTGGCAGCATCACGAATAGCTCCATGGTAAGCATTGGCGTCGCCACAGCCACTTCCGACATGAAAAGCAACTCCAATAACGTTGATTTTCAAATCTCTGGCGGTCTCCAGCAATCCTTTAGCATATTCCAGCGGTACACCATATTTGTTGCTAAGCTGATACGAGGACATGCTATCATCAGTTGCAATGCGCAAGACAAGTTCGGCTTCAGGAAAGATGTGGGCTATCTTGGATATCTCAGCGCTATTGTCAAATGTCATTCTCGTGACACCAACCTCTTTGGCAAATCGAATGTGAGTCTCTGGCTTACAAGGATTGGCAAAGATGATGGAGTGGGGAGGAACACCGAGGGAGAGTGCGAGTTCAATCTCAGCTTTGCTTGCACAATCAAAGCCAGCACCACCTTGTGCCAACGTAGAGACAACCATAGGATCTGGATTGCATTTGACGGCGTAGAATGGTGTGATTGAGGGAAGTTCTTTGTGCCACTGCTCCAAAAGGGACTTGACTTCTCCAAGGTCAGCAATGAAGAAGGGCTCCTCTTGGCCGGACTCGAGAATACGTTTGGGAATGGCAGACTGTTTGACATGCTCATTTACTAAGTTTAAGATTGTCAACATGCTGTAATGCCATTAAGAATACATCTATCTATACCAGGCTAACATCAGATAACATTTGAATAATTGTTTATTTTCCCTGTCTCATCCAGCAGTACGTTGCCTTGGTCAGCCTAAATAAAGTGGCTTAATTCGATGACGGTTGATTTTCAGGCGAGGGGAGTTGATCTGATAGTGACATCTCGGAAAAGATCTCACCCGAAATAATCAACATCAAGCCATCGATTTAAACCAAATACTGAGTCTTCCAATCCCGGCCAAATATGGGTAGTGATCACAAAATAAGGTATTAAAGAGGTCTAATCCAATTAATTCATGTATATTAGCTATAACAAGCTCAAAAGGGCTTCACTATGAAAAACCTGATTGTTCAAAATCACAATTTAAAGGAAATCAAGAATTACAGCTGCACTTCATAAAGTGTTTACTTTGGACAGTGTTTTTCCGCTGCCTCTTGTGTAAATATAATCTGATAAGCACATGTGATCTCAAGAGATGTAGCTTGACCTTCGCTATTTATATCGCAAACTAGGATCGGAATTAGATGATTTAGAAATCAACAGCGATTTGATATCGAATAAACCCATGTCATTGACTCAAATGATACACCAGCAGCGGGATATATTTGTGGGGTGCAAGATCCAATAAAATACCAAAGATTAAAAGCTGCTAGCTTTTTTAAATCTAAATTTAAAATTTAAAATTTATATGATGCTTCCATTGAATTCCGTCAAATCCAGGCTGGGATTAAAGGGTTCGAAACAAAAGGCTTGCGTTAATTTCTTGAATCCCATGCTTGCTTTGTAAACCCATATCATCTAGACACCATGTATAATCCCACCACCAATAGGAAGGAACATCTTATTTCCAACACTTTTATTTGGTAGTATATACTATCTCAAAACGGTATATCAAATTATGCCATCTCAAATTAATTTTGAGGTGGCGTTTGTTTGCACTTGGAATATTGAATCACTAAAAAAATAAAAGTGTCAAGGGTCTGGATGTACAGGCATTCTGGCTACCGCCAACTTGCTTAACATCCAGCCATCACCCAATTTGGTGCCCTTCCAATATACCGTTTGACATACCAAGAATGGTAACCAAGCAATATCACATGATGATCCAAGTATCCAGTGGCTTGAACCCATCCCGCACATGACCAACCCCTATGTTCAATCTGACTAAATCTCCGCTACAGCCCAATCTATATAAGTCTAAAATATTATCCAATAAAAGATACTTCTCTTCTTTCCTAATTCCATATTTGAAGCTTCCCCAAAAGGCGCTCCTTATCACCGGTAGCAGTTACGGTTTTTTTACCACACCCATGAAAGAGAAAATGACTGACCAAAACCCGCCCACCTTCACTCACATACTCAACCAGGCCACATCCCAGGAGACCTGGAAAACATACTTCTGCGCCCACGACATTGACAAAGATATACCTAGTGGATGCACCGTATTTGAAGGTCTGGTAATGCCCAAAGCATGCACCAAGATAATTCAATACAGTCGCTCTCTTCAATCACAAACAAACGTACAACCACCTATCACAGGTGAAGTTACCAACACCAAATACATTGGTATTGACAAGTTCTTTGGTAAAAACAAAGAAAATGTCATCAACTGGCTAGATCACTCAGCCACTAAACTCTGTGCCAGCCACATCCCCCATGAGAAATGGGTCCAGGAAGCCAGCAAGCGCCTGTATGAGGCCGCAGCTAACTGGTTTGCCACCTGGGTTGGCTCACAAACTGACAACCAGCTTGACAACTGGGAAGTGTTCGAAGCAGACATCAACACAATTTCTGCGTCACCAAATTCATCCAAGACATTGCAATACAGCTCAGCAATCTTTCTCAGAAGACCATTATCATAGCTTACGCCAACAAATTTGAGAAAATACACCGCAAAATCCAAAACCCAGCACAAGCTGACAACGTACATACCAGAGCCTCATTAATCAACAGAATGAAACCCTCTGTTGCTGCCCTCATCTGTCCAGAGGCCAACACCTCCATGCCTGCACTCATTGCAGAAGCCAAGCACACAGAAAAATGTGCAAACATGGAATACGCTGCACGCAATGGCAATTGCTCCTCAAACGGCAATGGCAGAGAAAACTCCAATGGCAACAAACGCCAAAACACCAATCATAGTAACAGCAACTCCAATTGCAACAATGGCAATTGTAGCCAAAGCGCAAACTGCTCCTGTCCCAAGAAAGAGGACACTGTCAAAGTAAACAATGCTGAAATAGCAACCCGCTATGAATCTGACCCCACATTCTCTGATATTGAAGGTCTCAAAACAGAGGAACAGGGAAAAGAGGAGGGGGAACAGGCTTAAGTGCCCCTGTCTCCCCCCAACTTGACAAGAAACTGTACCAAGGCACAAACTTTGCTGCTCACATCCCATGTGTCCCGCAATCCTCTATTTTTATGAACATGAAAATCAAAGATCACTCACAACTTCTTGTCTATCCATGCACTTATAAATCATATACACATAAAATTTTATTCAACTCTGGTGCACAACACACTATGGTTAGAAAACCTTTTGTAACCAAGTACAAAATACCAGTTGTCAAATCCAACTTCAAATACACCAGAATGGCAGATAAATCAAAGGTTCTACTCAAAGGCAAAACAACTCCCTTCAGAATTAACCTCCAAGGCATGCAAACGTCCATCAAAGGACCTGTCATGAACAATATAAACTACAACATTATAGTAGGCATGAACTGGTTCACCCAAGTGAACCCCAGCATATGTTGGAAAACAAAAACCATGGCCATCAAATGCAATGGAGTCAATTTTAACATCCTCAAAGAACCCAACAACCTCATTATAAGAGACACAGTATTTGTCCAGGTCATAAACCAAGATGACTCAGAATATCTAACCAAAGACAGTACCCTCCATATAATGAGGTACACTGAATTCAATAACATGAAAACAACCAAGATCCAATGCCCAGAACTTGTGGCACTCCTAAATGAATACACTCATGTATTCAAAGAAGAACTCACCAAGTTACCCCCAAACAGGAGGTCAAGCATGGCATCAACCTATGTAAAGCCATGCCTAAACCTGCACCCCTCTATATACTCTTTCTCACGGAGACCCAAACCCTCAAAACACACATTAAAGACAATCTAGCAAAATGATTAATTCACCTGTATGAATCCCCATGGGGGGCAGCAGTGTTCTTTGTAAAGAAAAAGAAGGCACTCTGCGTCTAGTAACTGACTACAGAGCACTAAATGCAAGAACAGTAAAGAATAAATACCCTCTTCCACTTATAGAGGATCCGTTTGCAAGACTCTCAGGAGCCAAATTTTTCTCTGAAATTGACCTCACCTCAGGCTACAACCAAGTTGAAGTAAAGGAAAAGGACATACCAAAAACCGCGTTCTGTACACAATTTGTATCCTTTGAGTGTAGGGTAATGAACTTTGGGATGACCAACGCTCCCGCGACGTTTGTCACCATGATGAACCAAGCGCTGAATGGCCTCTCAAACACATTATGCTACCTTGACAATATCATCATATTCTCAAAAACAAAAGAGGAACACCTCATGCATGTCTGCAAGACACTCAATTAATTTGCAAAGCACAAACTTTATGCAAAACCAAGTAAGTGCCAATTTATGGAAAAGGAACTCCTATTCTTAGGCCGCATTGTCTCTGACAGTGGCATCAAAGCAGATCCAGACAAAATAAAAACCATAAATAACATGCAATACCCCACCTCTGTTAAACAAGTTAGATGCTTTCTCAGTATGGTAAATTGCCTAAGGAAATACATCAAAGACTGCAGGAAACTAACCACACCAATCAATGACTTAACCAAGGGTAATGCCAAAAAGAAATTCATCTGGACACCAGAATGTGACAAGAATTTTCAATTATTAAAACAAGCTTTGATCAAAGCACCAATCTTGCAATACCCTAATAACAACAGGTGCTACAAGCTCAAGTCAGATGCCAGTGACACCGCCATTGGCGCAGTCCTGCGCATCCGCCAGCCAGGGCAGCAAGACTTCCTGCCAGTATGTTACAAAAGCAGAAAACTGACCAACACTGAGCAGAGATACCCAATACACAATAAGGAATTGCTAGCAATATACCACACATGCAAGAAATGGAGATGTTACTTAGAAGGACATTTAAACATCAAAGTGCTAACTGACCATAAATCCTTAATCTATTTCAAAACTCAGAACACACTTGCACAGCAACAAAACAAATGGATGTTCCTGCTGGAACAGCTTAATTTGGACATCCAATACAAAAAGGTGGCAGAGCTGGTCACAGCTGATGATCTCTCTAGACTATGTCAGCTTAGAGAGGATCACCCTGACCACCTGGACCCTGACTGGCCTAACTTGTACAACACTGAGTATAAAACCAAAGGGAAAGACCCCTCAACACATCAACTGACCCACAATACATTAGTAAGGAACAAAAAGTATTTCCATGTATCAAATGGCACTGTATACCAAATAATTAACAACAAACATGTCCTGTAAATCCCACTTGCACAAAGAGTTGACACCATATTAAGACATCACTGCCTACTAGGACATACAAAGGCTAACAACCTATACCTAACATTAAAAGAGATAGTATGGTGGCCCAACCTCAAACAATATATATTTGATGTTCTGAAAAAGTGCACAGTGTGAAAGAAATACACTAGCACAAAGGCTCCCCAGCCAACGGTCAACCCAGTACTGGACCCTGAACCATTCAAGGTTTGGGGGCTAAACGTAGTGGGGCCCTTCCCAGAAACAAAAACAAACCAACATTTCTTAATTGTAGCTATCAACTTTGCCACACGCTGGCCCATCTGCTGGGCAAAAAAGGACCATAAAGCAGAAACCATCAACCAATTCATTAAAAAAGCAATCATAGCCAACTACAGCACTCCAGACTACATCATAACTGATGGAGCAACCAAGCTATAAGATCATGTAGTAAACAACAACTTAAAATCCAAATCCAAAAACATTAAACATTCCACAACCTCTCCATACAGGCCACAGGCCAACGGCAGAGTGGAACACCTAAATGTCAGCCTTATCAAGACCCTAGAGAAAATAATGGATGGCAAAGCCAAAGACACATGGCCACTATATGTGAAACATGCATTACTAGTATCCCAAGTCCGCACCAATCAAGGAACAGGCTATTCACCGTTTGAGCTAACCTACAGGTACAAACCAGAAAAAATTACCTGCAAAAAGCAGCCATACATAAAGACCCCCTGGGGAAATCCCCCACAGTAGAACAAGTACCAAATCTACAACACATACGCCTCAAAGCTAAAATAGCAGAAATAAAGAGGCTCAAAACACAAAAGGTAAACCCCACAGAGGAGCCACTTCCCATCAACTCCCCCATCTGGGTTCTAGCTGGCAACAGAAAGAAACTAGACTCAGTACACAGGGGACCAGGAATAATCATCAAGTACAGACCAGATTACAACACCTATCTAGTAAAATTCCAAGGTGCCAAAACCCCAATTGTCAAGAAATACCACAGAACCCGTCTCCGCCTTAGTAAAGGAGAACACTTGACTAGACTGGTTCCAACTAGTAAACAGCTCCAGGAGCATCAGGCGGCAGCTGTGAAAACAAAGCCCCCTCCTGATGCACCAGAGTAACCCCTTAAGGGGGGGTGTTGAGGGTCTGGATTTACAGGCATTCTGGTTACCACCAACTTGTTTAACATCCAGCTATTGCCTGATTTGATGCCCTTCCAATATACTGTTCAACATACCAAGAATGGTAATCAAGCAATATCACATGACAATCCAAGTATCCAGTGGCTTGAACCCATCCCACACATGACCAACCCCTATGTTTGATCTGACTAAATCTCTGCCACAGCCCAATCTATATAAGTCTAAAATATTATCCAATAAAATATACTTCTCTTCTCTCCTAATTCCATATTTGAAGCTTCCCTAAAAGGCGCTCCTTATCAAAATTAAAATAGTTAAAATTTAAATATAAATATAGTTAGGTATCTTGATTTTGTCATTTTAAGTCAAATTAATAATTCCTTATTTCACCAACTTTATTTATATATAAAGACACTTAGTATGTGGTATTTTTACACCATCTCAATACAAACCAATTGCCACATAACCAAAAAAAGCTCATATCAGCACTAAATCAAAGCCTTTTTATACTTCCAGAAGAGGTTCTCATAGTATTAATCCAATACACTCATAGTAGGGATAGCCTAAAACAACATCACTAAGGTATTCCTAACACTGACTATCACTGAAATTCAAAAAATCCTTTGATATATATTATTCCTTATATATACAGGGATATATTAAAAGAAATCTTCACAATAAAATATTTTATTGATAGTTTTAACATAGAAATCAAGAGTTATGCCATCTCAATTTACATCATTTCAAATTTCACTGGAGTTCATACCACCCAATTGTTTTGGTGTGCACAATCCATAGGAGAAAATAAGGAAATTTATCCATGGCACCATAGGACATAATATTGACTCTCTAATCCCAATTATTGGCTTCCCCTTTTCAAAATGATAGTCCATTACCAAAACCCACTTAATTGAAAGTGTAAGAAACTATCTGAAACTTTGAATACATTTATTTTGATCTCTAAACAGCTAGGTAATTTTTGGCTCCAGTTGTATAAGCTAGTGGTTGAGGCATATAATTACACTTTGGCCCAGTTATGATGGCTTTACTGTGGATTTTTTAACTTTAAGGATTTTAAAATCTCCTTATGTTCCCCTACTGCATCACAGCTATGGCATCTCAAATACTCCATCTTGACTGCAGGTTTATACTCAAAGGGTTGCATACTTGCGCTGGAAGAAAGAAGTATTTTCTGAGATAAAAAATAATTTTTTGATATTATATTGATGAGAGGAGGCTTAGGGAAAAGGATATTTAGAAGAGAAATATATATTTTAATGAAAAATCATGTTGGTCTATATTAGAGGGGTATGAATCAGGAATGTGGTATCAATCCTGGTAACAGGTTGGGATTGTATTTTGAAATGATAATGCATGAGATCAAAAATCAGGTTTTGTCTTGTTAGCCAAGTGACAGCCATGATACTGGAAATATATTATTTCTCTGTCTGGATGCGCATTGTGAAAATATTTTTTCAGCTATTTTTACAATCATGTGTAATTTTTTATACTTTTATATTGACAACTTTCTTGTTTTCATCTTCAAGAACTTTACTGTAAATCCAGAACCTAAAGATAAAAATGCAGGATTGTCAAATTCTTTTGCATGAACTCACTGATTTAATGGTGTAATTTTCATCCCAGAAAAACCTACTTTTTTATATAAAAGGATGAAAAGTATTCCAGTAAGTTGATAAGTTTATGCAAAAGAATTTGACAATCCTGCATTTTTACCTTTAGGTTCTGAATCTACAGTACCCAAATTCAAACATTTTTTTGATACTAATTCATCTTTAGATACATCCCAAGTCTACATTCAGAGCTTCATCCAAGGCTTTAAAGGACAAAAGAAACCCACCTAAGGTTAAAAGTCTAAGTCTACCTCCAAAAAGCAGCCTGCTAAAGCAAAAGCACTTCCTAAGAGAGACAGGCAGATGCTCTGTCAATTTTTGTTCTGTTGACCAATTTTCTGTCCACCAACAAAAAACAAACCAATTTTCTATCAAAAAAATAAATTCAATTAACTGCTAACTTTGAAAGTTAATAAAATCATAAACTACATATTAAAATAAGCTCAAATTTAGACATCAAATGGAAAATAACCAAAAATCTTAATTTTTAATACTGTAGATTCAGAACCTGTTGGGAAAAATGCGGGATTATCAAATTCTTTTACGTAAACTCACCAACTTACTGGAATATTTTCCATCCTTTATACAATAAAGTAAGTTGTTCTGGGATGAAAACTACTCCATCAAGTTGGTGAGTTCATGCAAAAGAATTTGACAATCCTGAATTTTTCCCAACAGGTTCTGAATCTACAGTAAAGATCAATTTAAAATCCTAAACTATAAAATTTTATTAAACCAATAAAGAATAACCAATTATTTTTTTTAAAAAAATATAAGAAGGCAAGAAAATACTTTATTGTTTGAAATATTATCAATTATCCAAACCCAAAGTTCATGGCATTCAAGACCCTCTTCAGGTATTCAAGCATTCCATCCCTTTTGTAGCCCCTATGTACCAGATTTACATTGTGTCCTTCTTCAGTTCATACTGGATTTTCTTGAAGGGGGGAGGGACTCCATTTTCAATATCTCTTAATATCTTATCAGCTCTATCTTTTGACTTCTTAAGGCCCACAAACAGCTTATCAAAGGATAGCTTTCTAACCCCTAATAACTTGTCAAAGTGGTTGTGCCATCCTTCCAGGGAAGATGTGGTCTTGGCACCTTCAGTCAGGACAGACTTCACATAGTTCCAGCTGATCTTGCTCTTCCCTGGCCCATATCTCTTTTCCACAAACTTCCCAGTCCACTGATCCTTAAAGTAATCAAGGAATCCTGTCATCAGATCCTTATTATCCACATTTCATTCATATGCATCCAGTAGCTTCACTGCCTTCAATATATCATCCTTCTTCAGAAAGCATAGAGCAGGGTACCTTCCAATCATCTGCTTGGTAATCCATGAGGTATCTGAGGTGTACTTATTATAAAGATCTTTGAAGGTCTTCATCTTTCTAAGGCAGGCTTAGCAAAAATGGAAGTATCATCCTTGGGCGGCACATCCAAAGATTTCTCTGAATTCTATAGATTGGGCGGCCTTAAAGCCAGGAAGGGCTAGCTTTAGGTTATTGAGTCTTATTGAGGCAACATGATCCTTGGGTGGCCTTCCTGCTGTTGTGAGCCTTATTTCTTGCTCCTCAAGTACTATCTTCTGTATTTCTTTCTTGATGACCTTCAGAGAGTGCATATAGCTCTCCTTCTTGGTTCCAATCATGAGGCAGTAGATGAGAGGCACCACTCTCTCCTTTACTTATGCATGTATGACCCATAGCTGGTTAAAGATATTGGGGCAGCTGGCAAAGGGGGCATCAGATAGCCAAACCTCCTGATTCTTAAGCACTTTAAGATGGCTCTTGGATGCATATATTATCATCCTCTCCTCAATATTATTAGGATATCCATGAAGAAAGAATATGGACTCATCATTGGCATACTTGACTTGATCATCAATGACTAAGTCTCTTGCTTTTTATGGATTATTGACTTTAATTGAATCATCTATTCTTTTGTTAGTTATGAACCTGATGAGTTGATGGTAGATATGAACCATGAATTGTTTAGAATCACTTAGATTTGATAGGGCATGTGTGGCTATGTCAGAGGAGGGCATATTTGATTTCAGGAGGAGGTTGGTGAACAGGTATCACTCCATTAGGCACTTGAACAAATCTTTTGGAGGAGGATGCTCATGATCTTCAGGTGGAGTTTTTAGGGATTCAACCCTGTTGGTGGCAGCCATTGAGGGACATCCTTTATGCTCACACTTGGATTGCTTTAGGGCACCTGATCTTAATATGTTATTGCTATAGAAGTAATAGCTCTCATATAGAACAGCTGGCCTCTCCTGGGCAGTCAGCATGAAGAAGAATGTGGGAAGCTCATCAGGGATGGTGAAATTTCCATCCTTGCCACAGAAGTTCTTGATTCTCTCTGGCTCAAAGCCAGGAACATCCTTCTTAGCCTGCCTTTTGATTGATCCTTTCTTTATTGGAGTTGAAGTTGGCGTAGGCTTTGGGTGGTCTTGGGGGAACTCTTTTCCTTATTCTGAGTATCATCTTCATTTGAACCATCTTTCTCATCATCTTTTGGTGTTTTATCTTGGGCTTCTTGGTTGGTCTTTTCTGCAAAATATTCCTTCTTATTATTATCTTCCTTTGACTTGTGGCTTTTGATAGGAGTATCATCCCCTGCACTATTATAGAAGGACATGTCTGAGGAGCTGCTAGTGGTTTTATTTGATTGCCCTTCTTCAGAAGATTGGGTGACTTCTTTGTTTTTGGCACTAGCTTCCTTAGCCTTGCTGGGTGACTTGAAATGTTTTCTGTGTGACATATCTTAATAAAAATATTTTTAAAATATTTGAATTTTTAACAAATTTTATTTTTTAATTTATTAGTTTTTGTTTTTTCTTGTATTGTTTTTATTGTTTTGTTCTCATAGATTTACTAGTAAAAGATATAGTGTTCCTTGTTAGCTTCAAAAGTTGGTTTTTTGAAGATGGTTTTGATTGATGATTTCAGGAGTTTATTTTAAGATATTTTGATAAATTAAATAGGGGGCTTAGGGGGCTTTTATAGTAGAATTTTGGGTGTTTGATATTGGGTTGTTTTGGTTTTAATTAAGTAAGCCTTCTAAAGCTTAATTGATTTAGAAAATAAAATGCTAATATTTATTTTGGTCCAAATTTTTTGCTGACAGAAAATCAGTCTTATATTTAACTAGTCTAAAAACCCTTAGCTGGATAAGGATTTTGAGGCTTGGAGCAGTTAATCTCTATAGTTTGACAGAAAAACTGCTCCAGAAAAGCCAAAAACATTTAGTTGGTACCAAAAAACATGATGTTTGGACCTTATGGTTTAAGTTTTAATCAATGAAATTCATTGCTAATATCAATATACTAGTACAAATAATATAATAAAATTATTAATAATTTATTTTCATTCTAATGTAAAAAATAGTTCTTTTTATTGTATTGAATTTAAACAAATGTTAGACATCAAAAATTAAAAATAATTAAGTATTTGTATTGTTTTATCAATGTGGGTTAGAGGGAAGTTCAAATTCATTAGGAATGACAGAAAGTCTGCCTGTTTTTAATTGTTATTAAATTACATTTTGTTTTTTGACTCTACTTTCATTTCCATATAAAAAAATAAAGTAAAAAAATCAAAATTTAGCCAGTTGACAGAAAATGGCCTGTGGAATTTTCAAAAATAGGTTTAGCTCAAGTTAAGCATTATTAAAACTAAGATAATCAAAAGAAAAATAAACTATAAAATTATTTTGAAATGAGTTCCATCAACCAATTTTCTGTCATTTTGACAGAAAATTGGTCAACAGAACATCTTCCTGCCCCTCCCAAGACCCCCACACCCTCACCTGAGCCTGAAAAAACTTGCCCAACCCCAACCCCTCTCCACTCTCCCTTGTCTACTCCCCATCTGACTCATAAATGAGAATGTTTAATTTTAACAAGCACTCTGACCCTACCTCATATTCAGATTAAGAGGAAGAGAAGCAGCTTGGTACTGATTCTCCCACTGGGACTGAGATTAACCTAATTGATTTTCATGACATTCATAATGTCAGGGATCCAGTCTTGGGCAGCCAGTTTGTCGTTTCCAGGGGTGACCCAGGCTGGGTTTTTTGCAGGCAATGCCCACCACAAGAGGAGAGCCAACTTAAAAAGATAGGAGACAGACTTTCCCACCCAGGACCATGGGCCAGCAGCCAGGATTATAGTGTCAATCACCCCTGTGAGGGTGATGTACACAATCCCAAACAGCTTGCCAGTATGGTTGGTTGGAAGGTTGAGTGAGGAAGCAGGCATAGATTTTGGGGTCACAGGTGGTTCCATGAATAGGCTGTAAGCAGGAAGATAGTTGAATTTCCCTCTGAACAACTTGGGTGTTGAAAATATCCACAGGCCTTGCTGGTTGTATCTAACTGCAGATTTTATGTGGGCCAAAGGGTCAAGTTTGAGTATCTTTTCCAGGATGTAGTCCTTGTATTCAGGTTTCAGGGGGTAGTCAAAAAAATGGACGGGTCTGAAGGGTACACCAGGAGGACAGAAAACTGCAGGTGGTGGAGTAGGAGGGCCAGGAGATCTCAAACTGAATTGGTAGATAGCAAATACAAAATTAGGCAATAGCTGTGTGAGCCAAAATAACATAACTTTTATTCAAAAATGACAATAAGGTTTGAGCGCAGAATCTATAGGCATTTATAGCATCCCTCCTCCAAACTTAGTATTTTCCATAAGGGCTTCATCAAAATATTGGGAAAAATGTGAGCAGGTGGCCAGGAGGCCCAGGTGCAGGAGCGGCAAAATGGCACCTTGGTTGGATGTTCTCTCATTGGTCAGAACGTCCAAATTGGTCACTTGATTTCCTTGATTTTTGGCTGTGGTCACAGAGTTGGGCCTAAAGCCTGGGTTTTTCCTTGGCAGTTGAGTTTGATTGGTTACTCAAGAGGACTTCAAGCTCATGAAGTTCACAGGGGCACCTTCTCTGCCTCCATTAGGCAATTTGAGAAACTCCTCCTTGGGAACCATCATAATTGAACCTGTACTGGTATTCTGAATTTGGGACTTAGCAGGGGCTTCAGCTTGCAGGGGCTCAATCTCAGAAAAATGCAGGCAGCGGGCAGGCTCTCAGTCCATGGGGCCAGCGGCCCACAGGAATTTGGGTTCAGGGTTCAAATCCTGCCCTTGGGCCTGGGTTTTGAGGGGTAACAAATTGTCAATCCTAACACATAACCTCTTCAGTAGTCATTTCACCTTTCTGTGCCTACCAAGCTCTCTGAGAGCTACCTTGTCATGTCTAAGAAGGGAGTGTAGGATTAATTTATCTGGGCTACTTCTTCAGCTGTAATGATAAAAAGTAGATGATGTATCAACAAAACTTCAAATTTACAACCTTGGCTGCCTAGCAAGAACCATCATATATGGTCTCAACAGATTCAAGGCCCTTGATGTAGAGCATGACTTTACTGAGCCCTTTGACTCTTTTACCAGATGATACACTGGTACCTCTTCCAGGTTATTCCCACTAATGAGGATGCTACCTCTTCTGAGGTTGTAATGTCACCCTTTTAAATATAAATGACTCTCAATTTTCCCTGCTGGTAATTAATCCAAAATAAAAAGGTAATTCACTGAGACATAAACTATCCTTCTATGAATAGTGCTCCATTCTTTATGATGATATAATAAATTACAAGGAGAGGATCATCTTCTTTGCCACCAACCATTATCTACATAACCTCCTAAAGTGAAATTTTTGACCAGAAGATGTGAAATTCTCCACTAGCCCAAAGCTCTTTAGCTATCATGAATGATATTTTAATACTTGTATTAAAAACCTGGGAATCAAACCCTGGGTCTCAGGAAAAGCCTTATGTTGACCAGAGTAGACAGGAGCCTGCCCAACTTCCAGTTGGGTCAAACCCTGGACTTCCAGAGATAGCTGACCCCAGCCAGGAGGAACAGAAACCTGCCAACCTGCCAATTGTCAATACTGGAGGTTTGAAATCAACATTGGAACCCCCGGAATTGAACCCTGATCCTCCAAAGACTACTTGAGTCACACAAAGTGGATGGAAACCCACCAACTTGTTAAATTACAAACCCAAGTTGACGAGTTACTCCAAGACCCGCCAGTCTCCCAAGGACAATTCCCCAAATAGTCACCAGATTGCTGCCACCTTGTACCACCAAAGATCTCAACCTATGCAGAGGCTGTAGCTTGCCTAAAGGAGGTTAAAAAAACCTACTGCTAACTCCACCAATGACCACCAGCAGCTGCCAGTCTTCTGTCCAGAATGGGTAGTACAATTGAACTTCTCAGGTGATGTGGTGAACAGTAGCGGCGGAACAAAGCATTGCCACTTCTGTTCACCAGAGCAGGCACAACCTGGATTTTCTGCCCTCAAGACTCTAAGCCAAGATTCATGCCCTGCCAGTGCCTTGTCTGCAAACCTGAACCCTGCAGAAATCAAAGAAGCAAAAACCCCATGGTATAAAAACCCTGGCGGTATGGCAATGACCATATTGTCATTTTTGATAATAAAGCTTTATGAACCTTTGGTTCAAACAAATCTTACATTATCTAGTCTTAGTGATTTTCCATCTTAGCTCTGGCCAAATAAACTATCAGGCAACTGCCCCCTCTAGAGACCAACCTGCTGACCCTCCCCAGGCACTATACTGCCCCCTGGAGCCCCCTTTGAACCTGTGCATTTTACCAAATACCCACCCAACTCTGCCTACATGGAGTACAACTTGGAGACCATCCTTATTGCTGATCCCTTGGCAAGGACTAGAGAAACTGAATATATAGAACGCAAAGGAAAGTGGTACAAGAGGCTTCCAAGATCATTCAAATACAAGTACAATGATCTGCCTGCCTACTTTGTTCCCATGAATCTGCCCTTAACCCTGCAACCCAACCGCCCAATGGAACCCCCCACTGCAGCCAAGACTACGTCCACCCAACTATTTGGAGTACTCTACATTACTTTGACGGGAATGGTAGACACTATGGTGCCCAACTCAGGGCCCTGGTCTTTGCTTGGGATATATGTATCCTATATTATCAAGTTAGCACCCATCCTATGATGGGCATTACTCTCTGGCCTGGCTGTACTCTGTCCCAAGTCAACCAATGCCTCCATCTATTCCTGGCTTCCTGACATTAGGACAATCTTTTAAAAACATGGTAACCTGGGCCCCAAGATGTTGTTAACACTTGGGGAAACTTGTATGCTTTTTTGTGATAATCACTTATTGCACCCATAAGGCAATTACCTCCCTGATACTCTCATGGATGAAGAACCAAGCTGCCCAAGAATTAAAAGACCCTGCACTTGGGGCAGAGCCCCAGAACCCAGCCATGTCACAAGTACAAAATATGATAGTGAACCAGACCATGACCAAGGTGGACATGTCCCAGATAAGCAAACTCACCTTAGAAGAAGCTTGCCAAGCCATGCCTGTCCTCTGTCTTCACTTCCAAGCCAACGCCAACGCCTACCCCAGTGGCACTGAGAAGGTCCTGGGGGTGGCCGCCATGCTGTCAGGAGACGCACTGGATTGGTTTGGAAAGGCCACTGCTGAAGATGTCAAGTTTTGCCTTGATTACTCCCAATTTGAAAGTGAATTGATGGCCACTGGAGACAACCAAGACACCAGATACTATGCGCTGAACTCCCTGTTGGAGATCCAACAAGGGAACCACACTATCCAAGCCTATGTGGATGAGTTCCTTAAACTAAAGACTTGCACCCAAATCAAGGATGAATTAGCCACCATTATCTTCAGAAAAGGAGTTAATTTAGCCATGAAAGGCCTGTTGAAGCACCATCTGCCCGCAATGAGCCTGGAGAAACTACTACCCCTATGCAAAGGACTGAGCTTAAACCAAGAAGGTCCAAACCTGTACCCTACCTGTGTTGGTAGAACTGCGACGCCAAACTAACCAGGAATGTCCCCCAAAGAATTATAACACCACTATTGAGATGGGTTGTGTTTCTACTGCCATGAGGCAGGGCATCTCACCAGAGCTTGCCCCAAAAATAATACCTCTCATGTATCCTTGGCATAAATAAACACCTCTGTGCAATCTTAAAAATTCATCCAAGTGACCATGGAACTATTAGGAATCAAGTGCCAGATTAAAGCCTTTATTGATACGGGAGCTGATGAAAGCTTCATTGACGCCAGCCTGGCAAAGGAATTAGGCTTGACAGCCTCAGAACACAGCCTACAAGTAATCATGGGAAACAGTTCTCTGAACACTGGTTACAGATGCAAACAAGAACTTTCCTTGACAATTGGACAGAACGTGTACCCAACCCCCTTGATCCTCTTGCCAGGTTTACCCCACCCCCTAATACTGGGCAACTCCTGGTCTGAAAAACATGGCTTGATCCTGAACTATTGTGAAAAGACTGCTACGTTGGGACAACCTGAATCTTGTGACACTGTTCCCTTCTGTATAAGCCCTGGCAGAACACTGTCCAACAAACTCTTAACCATAAGGATAGAGACTAGCGTCAGGATACTACCTACCCCCTACAGAAATGGGATCATGTGTTTAGCAAAGAAGCAGCCACAAAACTACCCAGCCATTCAATCTACAACCATGCCATAGACCTGTTACCAGGAACCCAATCACACCACAGCCCCATCTACAGCTGTAACCACCACAAACAAGTAGCCTTGGAAAAATACCTAGAGGACATGACCAAAAAGGGTTTTATCTTTGTGTTGAAGGCCCCTTGCTTGTCATTCATGCTGTTTGTAGGAAATAAAGATGGCAGAATGTGTCCATATGTAAACTACCAGAAACTGAACAACATTACAGTGAAGAACCGCTATTCCATCCCCAATGCTGATGACCTCTGTGACATACTGACTGGAGCCCAGGTGTACTCAAAAATTGACCTGAGAGACGCCTTCAACCAGATCTGAATCAAAGATGGAGACAAATACAAGACTTCTTTCAAAACCATATATGGGCTGTAAAAATACCTAATAATGTCATTTGGTCTGTGCAACACCCCCAGCACTTTCCAAAGGATGATCAACACTGTCTTAGGCAAGTACCTTGACCAATTTTGTGTTGCATATTTGGGCAACATCCTTATATATATCAAGTCACACAAAGAACACCTCTAACACCTTGACCTTATACTGGAAAAACTCTCCCAGGCCAACTTACACGCCAAGCTGAAAAAAGGTGAATTCTTTCAGTCCAAGGTCAAATTCCTAGGATATGTAGTGAAGACCAGCAGGTTTACCATGGTGCAGGAAAAGGTAGAAGCAGTAACAGCCTGGCTGGTTCTCAAATGCAGAAAAAATGTGAGAAGTTTTTTGGGCCTGGCAAATTATTGCAGGGATTTAATCCAAAAAAAATTCTCAAATTATGCTACCCCAGACCTGTCTTTGCTCTGATAAGGTCCTGTTTGTCTGGATCCCAGAATTCACTAATGCCTTTGAAGCCTTGAAGCTTGCCTTCACTTCTGCCCCTGTCCTGGCCATGCCGGATCCATCCAAGCCAGTTGTACTGGAAACCAACATGTCTGACTTTGCGGTGGGTGGGGTCCTTCTTCAGGAAGGAGGGGATAGTATGCTACATCCTGTAGCATATTACTCCAAGAAGATGCTGCCAGCCAAAGGAAACTACCTAATCTACAATAAGGAGATGCTCACAATAATGAAGACCCTGAAACATTGGTGTTGGTACCTATGTAGTGCTGAATTCCCAGTAAAGGTCCTAACCTACCATAAGAACTTGGTTTACTTCTTTAAACCCAGACAGCTGAATCAGAGATAGGCCAGATGGGCCCTAGAACTGGATAACTACACTCTGAAAATTGACTATAAATCTGGGAAAGTCAACATAGTACCTGATGCACTGAGCAGAAGAGCAGACTTGATTTCCTCCACATCTGAGACCAAAGACCATAACGCCCATGTACGTCTTGACCCAGCCAGCTTAGGTATCCAGCTGATGTACATGAAGATAATGGCCTGTAAACCCAATATAATTGAGGTGCATAAATTAGACAAATACTCAACAGAACTTATTGCCAACTTGACCTCAGACCCCAAGAGCTACCATCACAAGAAAGAATTCTTGTTGAAAGGAACTACCCTGTTACTACATAACCAAATCTATGTACCAGAAGGCAAAACAAGAACCAAAGTACTCATAGACTATCACAACTCAGAGATGGCCAGCCACCCTGGAAGACTCAAGACAATCCAAGGAATGAAGAAGAATTATGCTTGGCCCCAAATGGACAAAGACGTGGCCGCCTATATTGAGGGCTGTGAGACATGTGGAAGAACCAAAACCCGTAGATATAAACCTGAAGACCTGCTAAGACCACTAGACATACCAACAGGATCCTGGCAATCTGTTTCAATGGACTATATTGTAGAACTGCCCCCTTCTAATTTTTCAATGCCATTTTAGTCATAGTAGATAGGTTTACTAAAATGTCATATTTTGTCCCTACCACCACCCACTGCACTGCTGCTGAGACAGCTAGACACTCCCACAACCGCATCCTGACCCAACACAGCACCCCAGCAGAAATCATCACTGATAGAGGCCCCCAATTCACCTTTAACTACTGGATTCAGGTGATGAAAGACTTAGGAGTAAAGCACTGTGTATCCACTTCCTACCACCCACAGACTGATGGTCAGAATGAATTAGTGAATTAAATACTTGAACAATACCTACAATGCTACGCCAACACCAACCAAGATAACTGGGCCAAAATGCTACCCATGGCACAGTATGTCTACAACAGCAAAGACAACACATCTACCAAAATGTCCCCCTTTAAAGCAATTATGGGTTTGATCCATCATGGGACCTCAGCATTGGCAGTAAAGAGAAAAACACGTCAGGGAAAACCTGGATTGAATAGATACACAACACCCAAGAAACCTGTCTTAAGAATCTGACCTGAGCTGTCCAAACTTACAAGGCTTTTGCCGACAAAAAAGGATTTCTGGAAAGCCATTGAAGATAGGGGATGAGGTATACTTGGATTTGTGAAACTGCCTCTGACAGTTCCCTGCTGGAAGTTAGCCCACCAAAGGAGAGGCCCCTACAAGATCACCAAGCTAGTGGGCAAAGTAGCATTCAAACTAGAGCTATCCCCCTTGTGGAAAATACATAGTGTCTTCCACCATGTGCTACTATTCAAGAAAGAAGGAAACTCCCTACCCCACCAGAAACTCAAGACTGACCCTCCTCCCATCCAAGTAGGACACTCTGAAGAATACAAAGTTGAATATATTCATGGAGACTGTACCCACTACAAAATGCCACAGTACTACTTCAAGTGGAAGGGATATCCACCTTAGGAAAGCACCTGGGAACCATTAAGCAACCTACCCAACGCCCAACAAGCAATCCAACAATACCTTGGGAAGAAGGCCAGGAAGGAAGGGACTCCCAGGAGGAAAGGGGATGATGTCATGAATGACATTTCAATACTTGTATTGAAAACCTGGGAATCAAACCCTGGGTCTCAGGAAAAGCCTTATGTTGACCAGAGTAGACAGGAGTCCGCCCAACTTCCAGTTGGGTCAAACCCTGGACTTCCAGAGATAGCTGACCCCAACCAGGAGGAACAGAAACCTGCCAACCTGCCAATTGTCAATACTGGAGGTTTGAAATCAACATTGGAACCCCCGGAATTGAACCCTGATCCTCCAAAGACTACTTGAGTCACACAAAGTGGATGGAAACCCACCAACTTGTTAAATTACAAACCCAAGTTGACGAGTTACTCCAAGACCCACCAGTCTCCCAAGGACAATTCCCCAAATAGTCATCAGATTGCTGCCACCTTGTACCACCAAAGATCTCAACCTATGCAGAGGCTGTAGCTTGCCTAAAGGAGGTTAAAAAAAACCTACTGCTAACTCCACCAATGACCACCAGCAGCTGCCAGTCTTCTGTCCAGAATGGGTAGTACAATTGAACTTCTTAGGTGATGTGGTGAACAGTAGCGGCGGAACAAAGCATTGCCACTTCTGTTCACCAGAGCAGGCACAACCTGGATTTGCCGCCCTCAAGACTCTAAGCCAAGATTCATGCCCTGCCAGTGCCTTGTCTGCAAACCTGAACCCTGCGGAAATCAAAGAAGCAAAAACCCCATGGTATAAAAACCCTGGCGGTATGGCAATGACCATATTGTCATTTTTGATAATAAAGCTTTATGAACCTTTGGTTCAAACAAATCTTACATTATCTAGTCTTAGTGATTTTCCATCTTAGCTCTGGCCAAATAAACTATCAGGCAACTGCCCCTCTAGAGACTAGCCTGCTGACCCTCCCCAGGCACTATACTGCCCCCTGGAGCCCCCTTTGAACCTGTGCATTTTACCAAATACCCACCCAACTCTGCCTACATGGAGTACAACTTGGAGACCATCCTTATTGCTGATCCCTTGGCAAGGACTAGAGAAACTGAATATATAGAACGCAAAGGAAAGTGGTACAAGAGGCTTCCAAGATCATTCAAATACAAGTACAATGATCTGCCTGCCTACTTTGTTCCCATGAATCTGCCCTTAACCCTGCAACCCAACCTCCCAATGGAACCCCCCACTGCAGCCAAGACTACGTCCACCCAACTATTTGGAGTACTCTACATTACTTTGACGGGAATGGTAGACACTATGGTGCCTAACTCAGGGCCCTGGTCTTTGCTTGGGAGATATGTATCCTATATTATCAAGTTAGCACCTATTCTATGGTGGGAACTACCCTCTGACCCGGCTGTACTCTATCCTGAGTCAACCAATGCCTCCACCTATACCTGGCTTCCTGGCATTAGCTAACATTGGAAGATACATGGCCAGATTGGCATCATGGTTATTTCCTGGCATCTGCCATAATTAACACATTCTGCAAGTCAACTTACTATATGTTGACAATCAGAATTAAAAATACTTTAATGTCAACAGCATTGGAAAGTCAGAATTAAGTTTCTACTCATGTATACTACTAAATGTCAAAACTTTTTTAATAAGCAGAAACCTGTTTCCTGAACATTTTATTTAAAAATTAAGCTTCAAGATACTTTTTAGAGTAATATGATCATGTAGAATCCAAAAATAAAATAAAAATTAATGCAAAGCTATCTAAAAATATAAGAGAACCCCACTTCAAATATAATTCACTATGAAATTAGCTATCTTTACTATAAAATATTTTTCCACTTATAAAGATAAAAAATTCAATATACAAAAAGGTACTACATAAAATTTTTACATATTTTAAAAAATATACTAATCAAACAGTAATATAAAGTTTTTTCTATATTGAAAACTACAAAAAACATATAATTTATTATTAAAATACCAATATAGACCTTAAAATACAACATAAGGCATCAAACTATCTATAAAAAGTCAATGATTGTATAAAAACAGTATTATATTATTATTTATGATTAATTTAGACTGTCTATCATATAAAAATATTAGAATGAACAAATAAGAACTATATATGTGTTAGACAATAATCAATAAATTTAATTAAAAGCTAGACTGTGATCACCTGGTTGCCATTAAGAACTGTGGCAATCTTCTTGATGTATTCCCCAATCTCTGAAAGCTTATATTTGGCCTGGACAACTTCCTTGATCTTCTCTTGATATTGTTTCTCTTTGGTGGTTCTCTTCTTCTTGGATGGGTGATTCTCAATATCTCTTATGGATGCAACAGTCTTTCCCTGTTGTACTTTGAGGTACTCATAAAAGGTTTTGTATCTGGGCTTGATTCAAAAGGAGGACTTGATATGCTTATGCCAGCCCTCTAAAGATGAAGTAGCTTTCATCTCATCCTTAAGAACTGCCTGGTAGCAGTTCCAGTTGGCTTTAGCTCTGGGCTTGCTCTGGTGATTAGTGACCCTACATCCAATCCACTGTGGTTTGTAATATTCAATGAAAGGGTGGAAGGCATCCTCATGTTTCTTGGCATATAGATCCTGACATAGGAGGTCAAAGGCTTGTTCAGTATGCTCTGGCTTTACAAAGGCTAGTGCTATAAACTGCTGAATTAAGAACTTGAACTTTCCTGATGTATCTAGACGGTGGAGCATGCTAAGCTCAGTTAGACCCTTTAGTTGCCTGTTGACAGCCTATCAATAATGGAAAAAACACCCCTGGACCTCTCCATCAAAGGTGTTTACAAAAGCGTTATACTGGGCAGTTTCATATTCCATGATTATAGTTGAGGGACCAAGTGCTTTATCATGAGCTTCTTGTTCTGCAGCAAGGGTGGCTTCATCCTTTTCATCATCATCTGGATTGGCTCTAGTGTTATGGCCAGGGGGGGCTCTTTTTATTACTGGGTAGGGCCTTATGCCCTCCTGAAGGATTTTAAAGGCCTTTGTATATATCTCTTCTGTTGCCCCAGGAATCTGAAAGTAGGCAAATGGGAGAACCTTGCCTTCAATATGGAAATGTACACCCCATAGTTGGTAAAAAAGGCAGGGGCATACTGCAAAGGTACCATCACATAACCAGGTCTCTGAATCTCTTAACTGCTCCAGGTTCTGTTGTGTATAATAGCATATGTTTCTTGCCTCTGCTGTAGGCCCATCATCATGTAAAAGGAATACATCATTGTCATTGAACATCTTTAACTCCTCTGTCAAGACTAACTCTCCTTGGACCATGGCAGATTTCTTATGGGGGAATAGATCACAGTGTTTGTCACATATGTACCTTACTAACTAGTTTCAGTCAGGGATGAGCTTCAGACTCTCATTACTTAGGTGAGTGGTGGCCTTAACTGCCAGATCAGAAGCCTTGGCGTCTTTGGAGACTGGGACTATTTGGTAGAGGTACCCCTTTAGAAGCTTTTCAATAAGATTGATTGGAGCATTGCATGTGTGCTCTCCTTTTTCACTAGTGATTTTATCCCATCCTTCTGTGTTGATCCTGGCAGCGCAGCTTCTATCTTCACACACATATTGCTTGCTTCTTCCTGCTCTCTTATGATTGTTGCAATTGAAAACATAGCCATCCCAGACTAAAATTGCACCTCCTTTGACAGAAATTAGAGGGGGAAACTGAGGGAACTTCATTGGGAGCTTAAGCTCTCTTTTGACGTTACATACATTGTTAACCTTTAGGGGATCCCATTGTTGTAACTGTGCTGTTTTAGTAGAGTTACAAGGGGAAAAATTATTTAAAAGCTAGATAATAATCTTTATTGAGAGATAGTGATTATATAGTTGTTGTGAATCAAGTATAATAGGACCATGATTGTGTTGATCATACAGCTAGATGGTGAAGGGGGTGACTTGATCCTGGTAATGAGTCAAGCGCCAAAACAAGGTATCCACCATAAAGGATCATCATCTGTTCATGTTGTTGGATTTGGTAATTTGAGTTGACTTCCTAGTCTGGCTTTGAGTGGCTGGGTAATTGGATTGCAGGTCACAAACCTGCTTGTTTGGAACCTTGCTGGCAGGTTGAGCCTGCTGTTTTGACACCCCCAACTGAAGATTGGCCTCCTCTGGGGGTAGGTTGTCAGGGAGGTTGTCAGGAGCCTGGGTGCCGTACTGGACTAATTGTTGTTCTGTGGCAAGCAGGGCAGTTTTGCGTTGTTTTTGTATTGCTTTGCAGGGTCTCAGGCAATCATGGTGTAGGATCTTGTCTTGTTTGCGCCTCCCAAGTCCTTGCACAAGGTAAGTGTTATTGTTGTTTACCTTTAGAATAATTTCTGATCCTACTTTCTCAGGTTGAAGTTTGCTTTTATCAACGTTCATGACCCAAACTTTGTCCCCAACTTCATGTCTATCTTGGATGGGGACAAAGGTTTTTTACAGACGTTCATTTTCCTTTTCTGTTTGCTCACTGTTGGCCTCTATAACTTGAGGGTCTGAGCGCGGGGGGACTTTACTTGGGATTTCCAGTTTAGCTCCTGTTAATGCTTGGATGATATTTGGCTGTGTGCTGTATACCAACTCAAAAGAGCTTTTTCTGGTGGATATGTTCACTAGGGTTTGGCACACAAGTAGTGCAGTTGATAGCTGCTTATACCAGTCTTCATGTCTCCTGGCAGTGAGTTTGACTAAGGCTTGCACGAGGCTGCCATTTAGTTGCTCTATACAACCATTGGCCTGTGGGTGGTACAGTGTTGTCACATTATGTTTGACTCCATTTTTAGCAAGGTATATGTTGGTGTTTTTGGAGGTCAATTCTTTCTCTCCATCAGTTATCAGGAGTTCTGGCTTTCTGAACTTGCTGATTATCTCTTTTTTAATAAATTGTTGTACGTCATTGCCAGTGTGTGCCTTTACTGCTTGGGCTACTGGCCATCTTGTAGCAAAGTTTATGGCGGTGATGATGTATTTCTTGTCATTGTGTTTTTCTGGCATGGGGCCAACAATGTCAAGAGCCCATACTTTGAAAGGTAGTTGTGTTCAGATAGGAAGTACTGACTTATACAGGGTTTCACTTCTTACAAATTTCTTACATACTGCTCATTGGTCTAGGACTTCCTGAACGTCACAATATAAGGTTGGCCACCAGGCCTTGTGCTTAAGGAACTCATATAAGTTCCAACTCTTGATGTGTTTGAGGTCTCTGTGATAGCATAGGATGGTGTCTACTTGCTGATGCGTGAGGATATAGGAAATAGTAGTGACATTGAACATTTTTCTGTGCAGGGTCCCATACACATCAGCAAATAGATGTTTGTTTTTGATAACTGTTTCCTTTGTTATGTTGGTTGTACCAGGGGGAAAACCCTTGTCCTTTGTTTGTAGTACTAAGAGAGGCCAGTCTGGGCCAAGTCCATTTTTTCCTCTTGTGGCACAAACGTATAGGCGTGAGAGGGCGTCTGCCATGGCAAGCTTGGGGCCAGGTTTGTACTGTATGAGCATATTGAATCTCTCCAAGAGCTCTATCCAGCAGGCTTGGTGGCAAGATAGATTTGCTTGGGCTTTGAAATATATGAGCAAATTGTGGTTGGTTAATGCTGTGAACTCTTCCTGCTATTCTAGATAACAACATCATTTGACTAGACAGTGAATGATGGCCAGAAGTTCCTTGTTGTGGATAGGGTATTGACGCTTGCCATCTATCAACTTTTGTGATTCATAGGCTATGGGCAGGAAGTCACCATCACTATTTTTGATTTGTAGTACTCCCCTGATAGATGCATCTGAGGTGTTGGTTTCCATTTGGTGTTCCCTGTCACATTTGGGGTATTACAGGATAGGAGCTGTCATGAGTTTCTCCTTGAGGTGTCTAAAATAGAGGTCACGTTGGGGGGTCCACACAAACTTAGATTTGGCGCCTGTTATGGCAGATAAGGGGGCAGTCAAAACGCCACAGTCAGGTATGAAGCGGTGTACGTAAGCCACCATCCCCAAGAAGGTGCAGAGTTCCAACTTATCCTTGGGTGGCAGCATCTTGTATATGGTCTGTATCTTTTGACTGTCAGGTTTGATGCCGTCCTTTGAGACTATGTGTCCCAGGAAGGGTAATTGCTTGCAGAAGAACTGGCATTTGGAGGGCTTGGCCAACAGTTTGTGTTGTGCCAGGGTAGCAAAGACTGCCTCAAGGTCTTTGTGGTGCTGTTTCACCAAGGGGCTGTAGACAATGATGTTGTCTAGGTAGACTAGGGCATGCTTGCCTATGTGTGGAGCAAACACTTTGTTCATGAAGGTCACAAAGGTGGAAGGGGCGTTTGTCATGCCAAAGTTGAGAATCACACATTTGTATGAGCTGTATTTAGTGTGGAAGGCTGTTTTGGGGATGTCTTCCTCCTTAATATAAATCTGGTTGTAGCCTGCAGTCAGATCAATCTTGGAGAAGACTGTGGCATCTCCCAATATTTCAAAGAGATTGTCAATCAGTGTTAGTGGATAACAATTCTTGATGGTAACTTTGTTTAGGGCTCGGTAGTCTGTGACCAGATGTAAGGTATCACCTTCTTGGTCACAAAGAACATGGCAACCCCAAAAGGAGACTGTGAGGGGCAGATAAGTCTTTTCTCCAATGCCTCTTTGAGATAGGCACATAGGGTGTTGTCTTTTTTTGGGGTCAGCCTGTAGATAGGGCGTGCTTTGGGGACAGCTCCTTTGAGTTGGGTGGAGTGTTGGATATGCTTCTCAGGGGGCAGCCCAGGTAGCGCTTCCTTGAAGATTTCTGGATGGCAGGCCACAATTTTGCAATCCTGAGGCGTGGAGGTATCCTGGTGATCTTTGAAGTGTATGCTCTTGTACTGGCAGGAGTCCCAGTCAATTGCCTTCAGGTTTTCTTTCTTATCCAGGTTCTCTGTGATGCGCACAAAGATGTGGTTGTGTAGGAGTTGGTCCACTGAGTCAGGGTAGATCTGGTGGTTGACACCTTCTCGCTTGATGGTCAATACTGAGGTCGCCCAGTCTACATGAGGATTGTTCTTTTATAACCAGTCTAACCCCAGTACAATGTCAAACTTTGGTAAGTCAATGCCGGGGCCTTGGATGGTGGAGTGTAGGTTCTCAAGCATGACGGAGAAGGGGTGGTTTCCCTTGTCACGGCAATGTGGTGTTCATCAGCCAGGACCACATTTTTAATCTGCAAAGGATTAGTGATTAGCTTGAACTTGTCTAAAAAGCTGCTGTTGACTAGGGTTTGATCTGCATTCAAATCCATGAGTGCTGAGCCTGTGTAACTGCAAAAACAGAAAGGATAGGACATCAGTTTATTGGGATGTCTGGCAATGGTGTATAGTACCAGGTCCTGCGAGGGTACTTGGATCATTGGACATTGGTCCACGTCCTTGGGTTTATACTTATCATTGGGCAAGTTGGGAGTTGTGTGGGGAGAGCTTGGCTTGCTTAATGCTCTCCCTGGGCTTTTCCCTCATCTTGATTGCCTTGCGTGGCAGTGATACAGAAATGGGTACAATTTGACTGGCTGTTGTTTCCATTCCCATGTCTGTTTGAGCTTGTGGGCTTATGGTTGATTTTATTCCCGTTGCTTTGAGGGGGTGGTTGAGTGGAGCGCCTGCCTGGATGGGAATCCTTGGGTCTTTCTTGTTTCCCAGTTTGTGCTTTATGAAGTGTGTTGGAGGCTTGCTCTGCTTTCTCTGCTTCACAGTACAAGCTCTGCAGGTTGGTCACTTGGTCCAGGTTCATGTGTCTCATCACATGCAACTTGAGGGTGTTGTAGTACATGAGGTATGTGGCTGGGGTGTCAAAGGCCATGTCAGATGGTGCACAAAGTCAGAGTTCCTCGTAGGTGCGGGTGAGTTCCTTCACAGTGCCTGTCTGGGTTAGGTTCTTTACTTGGCGTATGATCATGAGCGCTGTATCCTTAAGCATGAACCTTGCCAAGAAGTCTTGCTTGAAGGTATCCCAGTTCTTGTTGGCATGCTCTTTGTGCCACTTGTCACACCAAGTGCCAGAATCATGGGTCAGGAAGATGGAGATTTCTGCAATCCAAAATTACTGCGGGCATTCCATCTGGGCCAGCTTGCTCTGGGCAGACTGGATCCATGCGGCAGTGTTGTTGTTGTTGGCCCCAGCAAAAGGTTCCAAGGCAGTGCTTTGTAGTCTTTGGGCTACCTAGGCGGGCATAGTGTTTTTGTTGGTTGGTTGCTGAATAGAAGAGGGAGCCTGAAAGAGCCCTTGTGTGGACATGGCGTTGAAGGCAGGTAGTGGGATCACTGTGTTCTGGTACAGGACAAAGCCATCAGGTATCTTGGTACCAGTGGTGTACGGGGTCCAGTCCAGCGGGAGGCCAGACATAATTCTGCCATGGATTTGTTGGCCGCAGCACGTGCAAGCAACAGGAAGAATTTTTCAAAATAAGGTAGGATGGAGATCCTACCTGTGCTCCCAATATCATAACTGTGCTGTTTTAGCAGAGTTACAAGGGGAAAAATTGTTTAGAAGCTAGATAATAATCTTTATTGAGAGATAGTGATTATATAGTTGTTGAGAATCAAGGATAACAGGAACATGATTGTGTTGATCACACAGCTGGATGGTGAAGGGAGTGGCTTGATCCTGGTAATGAGTCAAGCACCAAAATGAGGTATCCACCATAAAGGATCATCATCTGTTCATGTTGTTGGATTTGGTAATTCAAGTTGACTTCCTAGTCTGGCTTCAAGTGGCTGGGTAATTGGATTGCAGGTCACAAACCTGCTTGTTTGGAACCTTGCTGGCAGATCAAGCCTGCTGTTTTGAACCCATGGGCCAACTGGTGCTTGATGATAGTTAGACAGTTAATCATCAGGATCTTCTTTATTGATACTTGATGAGGAGGATGGAGGTGCAGATTCCTTGGGCATTGGAGGGGAATTATCTGGAGTTGGATTCTTGCGCTTCTTGGACTGGGATGGGCTTGATTCCTTGGGGCTTGTAAGGTCTCATAGTCTGGGGAAGATGATTATAAACTAAAGCTTTTAACCCAGTGATATTTATATTAGTCAAATACAAAAAGGTGGGCAAGGTATGCAATAGCAACTGTACTAAGGCTCCTAAAAGCTTATACAAGGTGAAATAAGGACTAAGGCATTTGATTAACCCTAAGAAGATGAAATAGAGACCAGTCTTAATGACAGATGATTTGGTTAAAAAGTCAATCTCTAAGTCTGGGAAATGGTCTTCACTAGTGGGAGGATTAAAGCTATCAACAATTAAATTGTGTGTGCTACTATAAAAACTACCTAACTGGTGAAGAAGAAAGTCAAAAGGAATCATGGGACCAAAGGTTAAAACTAAAACTAAAATTGAAGAGAAACACTAGCCACAAAACCTAACAAGTACCTTTTTGGGGTGCAATTCAAACAATCTCAACTTAGTGTTGAGACTGGAAAAACCAAGCCTTTTATTGTGCTTTGTTTGTAGAATGCAGAATTTGGGGTGGAAAGTTCAATCATTTTTGGTTAGAGAAACTCTTGAAAAAAAGAGGTTAAAGGCATCAAGAATTTTAAATTTAACTTAGAATAGTTAAACTAACATAAGGAGACTGGGAGGAGAAGAAGGCAGTTACAGCAATGCCTTGGAAGCAAGAGCGAGCAAAAAAGTAAGGAAAACCCCAGTCCAAAGCTTGAGGGGACGTAATCAAGCATATAGTAAAAGGTAAGCTTTTCAAAGCCAACTTTTTAACCTTCCTTGTGTAGGTCTAGGGTTCAAAACCTGGTGGCAAAAGGTAAGGGATGTTTGAAAATAATATTAACCAGCATTTAGAACATAACTAGGCTTTAACAAAGCCAAAAAAAAAACCCCAAATATAGAAAATAAAGGGGGGAAAAAGGGGATCATGAAATAAGTAAAAGAGACAATCCTGATAAATACTTACAAGCCAATGGAGGCAAATAAATATAAAAAACAGAATAGCAGCTAAAAGGGTGAATCCTGACAGGGCTTGATTCCTTTGAGCTTGATTCATCTGGGCTTGACTGGGGTTCTGGACTCTTGGGTATCTTCTTTCTTCCTTGCTTGTTTAGTGGAACCTCATCTCCTTCTGATTGGTACCAGCTTGGAGAAGAGGAGGGGTCAGGGGAGGGCTCTTTGCTTTCAGGTTCTGGGGTCTTCTCATTTGTCTTCTCTTTCTTTGAGGGCTCTTTGGCTGGTTTTTTGTTAGGTTAGGGACTTTGGGCCTTTCCAGAGGCTTTGGGTACTTTTTTTGGTTGACTTGGGGTTCTTTTGTGGCTTCTTGGAAGATTTTTCCTACAATAATTTGAGTAGAGTTCATAAAGTAAGAATAATCATGTGAAGCATGGATAAAATCAAATAACAATAACTTGTCTTAATTTTATTATTAAGTAAATAGTTTATAAAAGTATGGAAAGTAATTTTAGAGCTAGTTTATTAGTAAAGAATAGAAAAAACCATGTTTAAATAAAAGGTCAACATTCTGGTAGTCACAATAGTCAAAAATATTTAATTTAGTTTTTCAGCATAAAAAACGCTTTAATTTTGACTGTCGGCATACTGACAGTCAGCATTAAACTAGAAAAACACTATTAAATCACTTATAAAGCTTGGTTAATATTTTCCAGAGTTGGTTTTTTAAGGCCAAAATTGATTATTTTTAAATTTAAAATATTTAAAGGTTTGCATATGTAACTTATGAAAACTAAATAATAGGGATTGTAGAGGGAAGTCTAAAGTACAGCCCTGGGCACTTTGGCCTGAATTATCATACCATTGTATTTGTGCTTTTTGTTAAGCGGCAGTGTTTTACTAATAAACCAGTGAAGGTGTCAACATAGAGGCAGTCAGTGTTCTTTGATAGTAACTCTCCTATTAAATCTTGCTTAAATTATGACACTTTGTTTGCTTAGCCAAACCCCTTTGTTGAAATTTAGGTGACATATCAATTTGACACAAAATTGATATTATAAATACATATATAAATTCTAGTCTTAACATATTTGTTTTGGCTTAAGTGGACTTCCGAAAAAAGCTATAGTTTATCCAGTGAGTTTAAGATAACAGTAAAAATCTTAATAGTACAAAGAACACTATGAAAGTTTACATATGTCTTTTTTCAATGCTTATCTTAATATATATTTAATAAAACAGTAGTATAAAATATAAAAATAGTTATTTTTAGAATATTGTGTATTTTATTAAGAAATTTATGGATTCTTATTTGGGGTCAACATCCAGATATTACTTACTGGAGCCAATCTTAATGTAAAAGTACAAAGAAACTTACCTTTTCATAGTAAATTATATTGGTTTTTTGGCTTAAAAATAAGCCTTTGTTTAAATGGTGTTGACATTATTCCTGTTCTATTTTAATTTTGCAATTCTGATTTAATAATTCACTATGAAAAATTAGCTTAGTTTTGGAAATGCCCAATTCTGGCAGATAAATACTAAAATAATGTTGACTTACTGAATGTTGACAAATTGTTGACATTCAGTAAGTCAACTTGCGGAATGAGTTAATTCTGGCGGTTGCCGTCCACTGAGGTGGTTTGGTTCAGGACCTGAATAATAGTGAGGTTCCCAGTTGTATTTGGCATTTTTCTTTAGGTGTGGTTAGAAGAAGCTGCTACCAGTGACAACACAGCAGCCTACAGAAAGGAAGCAGGAAATATATGAGAGAAGAATATTTTATCAGGATACAGATTTGGCTTTTAAGCTAAAGATATTGTAGCTTGATCCTGATAGTGTAAAGAATCAAGTATGGGTGGGAAGATAGTGTGGCAAATTTTCATGCTACTGAGATATCTTATTAGAAAAGGGGAGGATGACCAAATTTAAGTTGGGAGGTTTGGGATATTCACCCTGAAAATTGTTTAAAAAAGAGCTGAAAGGGGACAGGTGCCTGAGCTCTTAAAAAGGAGAAGTCAAATAGAAAAGCCCATTAGAATTCCCTAAATAAATATTAAATAGTGTATGCATAGGAGATTTATTTTATTTATTCAGAATATTTAGTCACCATATAGCTTCTTAAGCAGTATCTTAAAAAATTCAAATTTAGGGATACATATGTTATATACCACAAGAAATTTTATAATGTAATAGGAGATAAAAGTAAATAGGAGAACTCTCAAATATATGTTGAGATCAATTTGGAGGCTGAATGGCAAGTAGTACTCATCCAGGCCATGGAAAACACACCTGAGGGCATCAGAGGTAAACAAGAACTCATGTTCCCAGACATTAGGATTGTATTTTTTATTTATTTTTGAATCCATATTAGATGATTTTATAAACACTGAGGATAATGTATTGACTGGATAGATTAAACGCCTCTATGTGATATATACATCAGTTATGAGAATTTGGAGCTCTCTAGAGAAGGATATGATTTTCTTGGGCAGCCCTTAATATCATGTTGTTTTTGAAGATTTCCCCTATAAAAGTCTATACAGTTATTTAAGAGATTGATGATATCAATGTTGTAGGTACGCTAAGAGTTGTAGGTAGGATGTGGGAATGAGGAAGATTAAAGTTGAAAAAATATATTGAATGTTTAAAAGATGACATTTGTATATTTACTAGTGTTGCTGGATATAAAGATGTGGATTGTGGAATTGGGGATGCTTTGGTTTTATGAGCATTGGGAATTGATTATTGTGGGTGTACATTAGATTTAAACATTATTCATAAAGACGGATAGCTTCATTTGATATAAAAGTAATCAATGCTTTGATTAGTTGGTGTATAATTAGATCCGGTATAATTCAAAGAGTACCCAAGTGTATTGTGAAATAGATTGTCAGCAGAAGCCAGAGACTTGGATTAATAACTGCTTACAATAAACTTTATCTTATTGGGCTGTTAACCTTTCTAGCTTAAGAAGTTTTGAATTTATATTCAGGGTATTCCTTTGGTACATCATCCTGATTTAAGGCAACAGTGAAAAGTGTTTATTTTTTATTTCCAGAAAACATTATATTTAATTGTTTCTTGTTAAAAGCGGATCTTGTTTTTATAAGAAATTTGTGAATCCATGCGATAAATCAAAATGTATCTTTGTTGGTCGTTGAATAAATGTATTTTTACGTTTGGATTTACTTAATGAGAATTCCAAAAAGTCTATTGGTCGTAACTTGATTGGTGGAAAGTTCTTCAGATACCATCCTTATGAGTTAATCTTGATGGATTTCCGAAGATGAAAAGATAAATTTTGGTGGATAGAAGGCGTGATTTCTTATAAGATGCATGTTTTTTAGTTTAGGAAACAATTTATTTGGGTTATTCATTGATGTAATATACTGTTGGTGATGAGAAGCCATTGAAGCGCGTACTTGAAGAATTAGTATATGCCCCCATGTTTTCAAAGATGAACCAATCTCCGATAAACAACTCAGGTAGTGGGATATCTTCAAGGATTATGTCTACTACATCACATGTAGGTCCCCAGACACAGCTGGGGATAGTATCACGTGAAGCGACAGGAACAAGGGCATTGTTAGAGACACGCAGCAGTTCATAAACGGGAGTGTAGTGGTCAAAGTACATGCAATTGAAGCTGCCATAGATGCCGTCATTGATGTAGTACATGGCTTTGTTGCTGCGGATATCACGTTTGGAACACACCCGCGTGGCCAGAGTGAATGCGCTTGTGACAAAGTAACGCCCAGGCTCTGAAATAATTTCAATCCCAGGGAAGTCTTGGAGATATAAGGTAATTGAGTCTCTAATGACTTTGGCAAATTGGGAGAAGGTTCCTGATTTGGAATTGTGCCCATTGAATCCGCCACCAATATCCAGGAGGGATGGGGAAAACCCCAATTCGGTTGCCATCGCGAGGACAGTGGCAGCATCACGAATAGCTCCATGGTAAGCATTGGCGTCGCCACAGCCACTTCCGACATGAAAAGCAACTCCAATAACGTTGATTTTCAAATCTCTGGCGGTCTCCAGCAATCCTTTAGCATATTCCAGCGGTACACCATATTTGTTGCTAAGCTGATACGAGGACATGCTATCATCAGTTGCAATGCGCAAGACAAGTTCGGCTTCAGGAAAGATGTGGGCTATCTTGGATATCTCAGCGCTATTGTCAAATGTCATTCTCGTGACACCAACCTCTTTGGCAAATCGAATGTGAGTCTCTGGCTTACAAGGATTGGCAAAGATGATGGAGTGGGGAGGAACACCGAGGGAGAGTGCGAGTTCAATCTCAGCTTTGCTTGCACAATCAAAGCCAGCACCACCTTGTGCCAACGTAGAGACAACCATAGGATCTGGATTGCATTTGACGGCGTAGAATGGTGTGATTGAGGGAAGTTCTTTGTGCCACTGCTCCAAAAGGGACTTGACTTCTCCAAGGTCAGCAATGAAGAAGGGCTCCTCTTGGCCGGACTCGAGAATACGTTTGGGAATGGCAGACTGTTTGACGTGGTCCTTTGCTACGTTTGAGATTGTTAACATTTTAATGTTTTGTGATGTATTTGATTTGATTTATAGCGTTTAAATCAAATATTTCTAAATTTAGGTTGAAATTGATTTAATCTGTTTCTCTCCCACATTAAGCAGGACAAGCCTGGCTATAGGCCAGATCTACCGAGTGGGAATCGAGTCTTGCTAAACGGCCATCGATCTGGCGTGGTTAAATGCGTAACCTTGGCACCATCTCAAATCTCCGACTGTTCAATCAAGATTTAATCAAGATTCGGCTTGATCTGGGAATAAGCTGAGCTCTTGCAGTTAGCACATCTGAGCCTTATTTAATAGGAGGCATGGTAAATTGGGAACTTCCCAGACGCGATTCACTATCAATTTGATGACGCTTTTCTCTCAAGACTCATGCACATCAACAAGTCTTAAATTTGGAATTACATCACATAATAATTATACCGCCCAAATTGTAGATGGTCTTTCAGGGTTTAAAACAGCCAGCAAAACAATAGTAGCACTTGAGATCCACGAAAGGCTGCGTTAAAGAATCTTAACTGTTGGCATGAACTATACACTGCAGAGATAGACGCCTTTTTATCAAACGTTGTGTACTGGATACATTTGCGTCATAGTTTTTCTTGTTATGCCTAAGCGCCAGATTGAATATTTTTTAACTTAATTAGTTGTCCATCTTCAAATTATTCAGATTTATTAAAATACAATCAATCTCAAAACTTTAATTGATCTTTGGCTTACATGATTTTTTAAATAATCTATCAATTTTACAATTTACAAATTGCAACTTATAATATTACTGAAAATATCCTAAGTGCTACTACAAACTACAAACCAAAAATATTTATGATGAGTTGCATGGGAGAGTAATAGCAGCCCCAAAGCTATAAATGCTATTACCCTATCTTTGGCTCATCATAAATATTCTTAGTTTGTTTCAGAAAAAAAGGTTGTTGTTTTTGAAAGACTGATCACTCTATTTAAAATACACCCTCTAGTAAGTTGCCCTACTTCATGAACTTGCCCCAATACATCACTAGTATCTTCTGATATTTTTGTTTCTCTGGTATCATCACATGATTTTAAATGATAAGTTATCTCAGAATATCCTGATAAACTTTCAAATGAAAAAAGGTGAAGAAATAACTTACTATCTTTCATCAAATATTAAAGATTAATGCACAGATTCTTAGCTTCATCTCTATTTTTACAGGCCTAGCTTTTCTTTAATAAATATAAAAATGCTTTTTGAGATATACTTGACTCAGTTAAAGCTGAACTAGATGGTTCTTTTCTTTTTTCTTCCTGCTCACAAATATATTTTTAAGATCATTGATATTTTTAATATAAATCTCATTTTCTTTTTTCCTTTAAAATTTTTGATATTACACCAAAGTGACCATCAAAAATTCTTTTTCATGAAATTCAACAAATATGTTATACTTCATAGCACCCTTAATATATTTAGATGCCTCTTTGAATAAATAATGTAAAAGAGCATATGATCTAAAATGATTTATGCTACCAGTCCATACCTTTATACTTTTATTTTTTAAAATCTATCTTATTTAACAAGTTTTATAAAACACTTTCCTGAAAATAAACAATCATGCAATAAAGTTTGAGATAAAATATCATGATATTGATAATTAATTTTATTATTTTCTTTAAAAACTAATGCAACCCCTAATAATGAAATAAGTTCTTTGAGTAAAAACAACTATTGGTTTCAATTGGGCCACTACCAGCCTTTAAATTAATTCACAATCTGCAACTACAACACAAGAGCTAACATCTAACACATTGATATATTTTTATATCCCCTATTTTGATGAACATAAAAGTCTTGGTGCTGATCAATATCTTATAAGACATTATTTATAGGCTCTGGTAATGACAAGTTATTGGTTATAAATCATTCCTTCTTTTTCCTAGTGGATTTTTTAATTATAAATATTGCACTCATTGGTTTTTTTTTACTTTTTATTACACTTTTAGGGGTTGATTGATATTAGGTAGAAATCAAAGCTGAAGTTTCATTTTTATCCCCAAACCTTCATATATATCTTTTTTGTTTCTAAAAGATAATATGTTATTGCAGTTTAGTAATCACACATTCCTCTTTCAACATCTTCATAACTTCCCCAGGCATTTTTTGTAAAACTGTTTGTTTTAAAAGAATTTTTAAGTGTACTTTATTTTTTAACCATATTTTTTAATAAATAGTTATCATTTTCAGGATCTTTCATTTATCTTTCTTCCATACTTGATCTCTCTTTTAGTCCTATTAAATCTGATATCATCAAGCTCTTTTAGAGATTAACTAGAATTAACCAGGAATTGCAGGGCCAGAAGATGCCTTTGAGAAGAAGCTTTAATAAGGTCCTTTAAGTTACCAATCATTTCATCATAAATTTTATTTAAAACCACTGACAAGAGCTCATATTTCCCTAATTCAGTTTTGTTTAGGAAGTGATTAATAAAGGCATTAAGATTATCACCAGCAAGAAAGAAAAATGCTTGCTTGAGCATATCAACCTGTGAGATTAGGTTGACCACAAATGATCAAGCTAATCATTGCATGCAGGTCTTTATCAGTTACACAATGTATTATCACTAGGTTATCATTTAATTTAGTGTAGTGTTTATACACCATATAATAATTAGTTTATTATAGTTGATATGACAGTTACACGCTGTATAATTGTTAGTTTATTATAATAAATGTAACAATTATACGCCATATTATCACTAGACTATCATTCCTATATGTTTAGTGATTATATGCTGTATAATCACTAGTTTATTATAAATGATATAACAATTATATGTTGTATAATTGTTAGCCAATATAGTGATTATCATTGATTGCATGGTGTGTAATCTTGAAATCATCAATTGTATACCGCTCATTCCCTCCTAAGGATGTTGTATCAACTCAGTTTCACTGTGGGGTTCCTGTCCACCAGTCCCCAAGTGTGTCCTGGATTGTAGCCAGAGACCAGCTGGAAGGGATTGTCATTCTCCAGTAAGGGAAAATGTATCTCAGAAATATACATAGGGGTCAAAATGGGCTTTTATTCACTCTCAGAAGGAAGATCCCCTTAGAAACATTCTGGTATATGGCCCGGGGGGTCAAGGAAACAATATGGATTTGCCAATACTTGAAGTCCTCCAACAATATCTTGGACTCCTTGTACTTGATCTTGGACTCCTGCACCTTAGTCTTGGATGTCTGCTCCTTAGACTTGGACTCCTGCTCCTTAAACTTGGACTCTGGCACCGCGCTTAGGATCCAGCTTCTTATTCTTGGGCTTCTGCTCCGTTATCTTGAGCTTCAGCTCTAACTAAGCTCCTGCTGGTGATCAAGGGCTTCCAAAAACCTTTGGACAGAAACTTTAAAAACCTCAGAAAGATCCCATCAAAGACCCAGAAAGACCTCTAAAAGACTTGGAGAAGACCTGGTAACTTTCCAGCCAGCCTCCTTCTTATAGTGTCTTTTTCCCAACAGTGCTGCCTTCAAAATGTCTTTCTTCATAAGCTTAAACCATTGCCGCTCACTTTTTCCTATAATAACTTAAGCTTACATACTTACTTTCCCAAAAGCTTAAAGCATTAATTCACTATTTCCTCGCTTATACTTTAAGCTTTTGGCTTCCAACCAATCATTTTCATCAGAAAACCTTCCAGAACTCAACCAATGAATGCAGAGCGCAGAAATAGACCATTTCTGAAGTTTCACCGGGATCCAACTATGAAAATAATTTCCATAGCTCAAACTGCTCGAATTGACAACTCTTCACGCACCAAAGTGTTAACTGGTCCATTATTCTGGCACCAGTCTTCCCTTCATTCAACCTAAACCCATTTAAATAGTAGAATACTATTTAAACTGTTTTTTTTGGACCTCTTCAATTTTTTTCCTATATATTTACAAATATAGTAAAATCCAAGGAAAATGTCCCACCAAAACAACTTTGTTTCCCACTCTTATAGCAGCATACCTTTGTCTATCCTAGGAACTTAATAAATAAATATCTTACCCACACTTCTATCCACATTTCTTCTTGATTTTAATACTAAACCAAGGCAAAATATTCCACATCTTCCCACTTTGGCAAATCAATTTGGCAAAATCTTGGCTCATTTCTCCAGACCACCAGTTCTTCACCATCATCTTCTGATCCTTCAGCCAGCTCCTGTATCATGATCAGCTAGTCCTGCATCATAATCTTCTGGTCCTTCAGCTTATCCTCAACCAGTTTCTCAATAAAGCCTCACTAGAAACCTCCTTATTTCCCTCTGCACACTGAACCATATTGGTTCCCACAATTTAATATGAATTAACAGTCTGTCAACAAGCCTTCACTGTGATCAAACAGTCCCTCTTGCTAGTCTTCTCTGTTAATTCCGTGAACCACCTCGGTTTTTTATCTCAGTCTCTATTACCAGAACTTGTAGACCCAGGCATGAGTCTACACTGAACTGGGGTTTGACTAGGTCCTTGTAAGTGGCAATTCACTTAGGCCATTCAACCATAGATCAATGTCTATGAGTTGTCTTTACTCACCCAGGTGATTAAGTCTGGGCTTTCAGTTGCAGAGTAATCAGCTCTACTTCCCAGAGGCCTGATCACACCAAGTTCTGCAGCTTGCTTCCCCAAGCAAACTGCCTTGGTGACACCTCTGAGCAAATCTATGCCCTCCAATGCTCACTTTGGGTTTCCCCCAAAGCTCCCATAGTGGCATAAACAAGGACACCCTACCAGTCTGTTGGTAGGATGCTTGCTCACAGACCTCCTGTAAGCATATTAGGGTATGTAGAGCCCTCAGAGCTCTTTCCCTCCCTGGCAGCCTGCTTTATCTACCAGGGGTCCAAAACCTACTCCCCCCAGACAGACAAAGTTCCCTGCTTGCTATTTCAGTCTTCACCCTTCTTCAGCCACAGTTCCCTGCTAGGTGAAGAACTATAGCCCAAAGCAGCCAATATCTTCTGCTGCGTGGAGGCAACATCTGCCTCTGGTAGTCCTTTGTTACCTACCAGCTAGGCCTTACTTACCCTAGTAGTCCTATGTTACCTACTAGGCTCATCTTACTTACCCCTAGTAGTCCTATGTTACCTACTAGTCCTCTACCTGCAACAAACAACCAAAATTTTGCTTGGCCAACATTAGCCCTGCCTGCAAACCACCAAACATGTGGACCGTCACACTTACCCAGCCTTAAGGGCGTATATGAGTATATCAAACAAGTGATGTGCAAATGGCTAGGAAATACTGAGTTTGGATCAGCATTAAACAGCATATATTTTGTTTCTTATTGGTTTGAGTCAGAATTACACAGCAGATAATTCTAGGTCTATATTGGATTGAGTCTGCTATTATACAGTGTTGTATAATATGCAGCCTGGGTGCTAATTTCTACAAATAGTTAGTCTACTACTTCTTTATCTTAATACTATACCTGTTGTGGTATAGTGACAGCCTGGGTAAGGACAAAGAATATAAGAAGATAATAAGACAAAACTAGTGTTTATTTAGATAGTATTGCACTTATATAGTGTGAGGCAGGGGAATTGCCACCAGATGCAGGGAGGCACAGACAGGAGGATTTCCCTAATGGAGGAGAGTGGATTGGCACAGCTAAAAGTCCCGTGCAATAGAACAACCGCTTTCACATGGCTTTCCTTAAGGAGGTAGATATAAATAACTTTGTTGTTCTATTTATAATCCCGGAAGTAAAGCATGTGCCTTGTGCATATTTGAGAGGCAAACCAAATACCTGTTTTAGAGGCGTTTTAAACGTCTTTATCACTAGTAAAATCAGGATGCAATAGTGTGATTGCGCAATTGTTCCGTCGCTTAATCCCTAGATGGACAACTTTACGTCTAATCCATTCAGGATCTGCAACATATGGTGTATAATCCCCAATTTGAACTTCCATATTAATAAGAAGAAGGCTTGCCAGCCAGAAAATTATCACTGATTAAGCCCTGGAAATGAAAAAAACAGGAATACTGGAATTCTACTTTCCAATGTAGGAGGACAGAGCAGGGACCATTTCTAAGTGTCAACCAAATAGGGTGTAGTTTTCTAGTGCAATAATAGATGTGTGAGGATACAGCCAATTGATAACTGCCAGTAGGCTAGCTCAAGAAGAGTACAGGCTGTAGCTGAAGTGCCATGTATACCTTGCTAAGGCCAGTGGCAGCACACATGCCAAGGACAACCAATCAGGATAGGTGCAGTCAGCAAAGATGGACCTATTGTGAAGGTAGCCACTGAGAACTGTCTGAAAGGACAATAACAAGGGTTTTTGTAGTATATATTGATACAGACCCCTAAAAGGATGATAACAAGCTCTTAGTTACACATGGATAGATTGCAGCTGCTGGCTAGATTGTACTCCAGTCCCAATAAACGTAATTATCTTCAAAGTTCTACTATATTTTAGTCTGTAGTGCTCTTGCATAGGATTAGGTAGAGTACATTGGCAAGGCTAACATCTATCTGTAGCTTTGAACATACCAGCAATAACCCAAGTTGCTCAACACAACCCTTTCTCTTTTTTTTATTCTCCTAAGGATAAAAAAGCTCCATGATAGAGGTGAAGTTAACATGTTCCATAGTATTAGATTTAGGATTGTTGATAATTAGATGCTTGGTAGAGATACCTTGCAAAATAGTACTAGTTGCAAAAATGATATCTCTTTGTGAAGATGGTTTTAATTAAACCATATGTAGTGATTTATGTATAGTGACTTCTCCCTTTAGCCTTGGATAGGTACATTTTCTCTTTCAAACCAAGAAATTCCCTCAAAGTCACATCAAGTCATTGAATACATTAGAGGATTTAGTACTCACAGTTGATGAGAGTTTTGAGTTGGTTTATCCCTCATGTGCTCCTGAAATTTCTTCTCTGCCCTGCATTCCAAAGTTGGAAGAAACACTGATTGCTTATTGGCTTGGTGCCACCCCCAATAAAAGTTGATTTGTTTCAATTAATTGCATAGTTTCATAGCAATGGCTCTTATTTTCCTGAAACCTGGAACACCCATCCTGCCAACCCATCCATAAGTCTTTGCTATAAATTCAGAACCTGAACGTAAAAATGTGGGATTGTCAAATCCTCGGTCCAAATTTCAAATCACTTTTGCGGGCAACTCAGCTGAGTGAAAATTAAAATATTTAATAAAATCAACCATTTAATTTGACTTTTTGGTTTATTTAAATTGGCAAATTTTGAATCCCTTGAGCAGATAATTCAACTAACAAAAGACAAAACTCAGCAAACAAATGTGGGATACATGAATCAGAAATGCAGGATTCTAATGTATGGTTTGAGATTTTCTGTATGTCAACCAAATCATAGACATCATGTAAAAATTAACAAGTCTGAAATTGCAGGATTTTCAAATCCAAGAACTAAATTTCAAATCAAAAATGAGGTGAATTCAAAATAAATACAATTTATGGGTGTCTCAAAAAGGATGCTAAAGGATCTAGAGTGGATTTGTGCTAATTCTTTTAGGAATCATAGGCATTCTCAAAGATCACCATATTCCTTTTTTGAGCGGCTAAAATTTAGATGCTTGATCACAGTTGTTTTAGAAAACTCTAATAATAAAATAGAATTATATATTACAATCTATTTTTATCATGTTGTCTTTTCTTTGATGTGTTAATAGTTCATTTGCTGTTGATAATGTGCTTGCAATTAATTGGATAGTTTCACCTCCAGTTGCCTTGGCAATAGGAAATCAAGTTGCCTTCCCAAGACCAGCTGTGGTTGTGAAGGCAACTTGATTCCCTAACGCCAAGGCAACTGGAGGTGAAACTATCCAATTAAATGCAAGCACATTATCAACAGCAAATGAACTATCAACACATCAAGGAAAAGACAACGTGATAAGATAGATTGTAATATATAATTCTATTTTATTATTAGTGTTTTTTAAAATATACTGTAATCAAGTATCCTTAAGAGCAATACATGAATACATAGTGTAGTAAACTTATGGTTTATCTTTTCCCCTCCTTTCTTCCTCAAAAAGGTTGTTTGGCCCCTGGCTATGCTGGAGACCAAAAAACTTTTAAAAAAAATTCTGCATCATCAGGAGGGTAGCTCATGTATCATTATATGGTTTTGTGGTTGCTATATTAGTTATTTAGAGTAAAGAATATTGCATCATTTCCAGTTTAGACAATTTTACATCTCACTTAGTTTCATGTCTAAACATGATTGTTGAGATTATATTTTTCATTTGATTTTATCCAGAGTGGAGCTTCTTGATTTGGGTTGATTTGTCCTAGTTTCTTACTGTACATTTAATTTGGATTCCAGTTCCTGCAATTAATATCTGAGTTTACTAGTGACATTCAAAAGTGATTTGAAATTTGGTTCTTGGATTTGACAATCCTGCATTTTTATGTTCAGATTCTGAATTTACAGTAATCAATCAGATACCAGTCCCAAAATCTGTTTGAAAACTTTCTATCCCTGACACAGGGTTAAAAATTATCTTTAAGCCAGTCAGAACTGATCTCTGTTCCATTGCCCCATACTGAGGCATCAGTTTTTAAAATTTCCCTTGGATTGAAAGCAGGGCTCCTGTGGGACCTTGCTTGTATATTCTCATCTATTAAAGGTTTAAAATATTTCATTGTGATTGTCCTTTGGAGCCCTTTCTGTTTAAAATTTTACTTAAAGGTTCCCCCCTTTTCCCCATGTTACCCCTACTACCCTTCAGGCTTTTTCTGTCTAGCTGCAAGATTACTTGTAAGTAGTTTTTGTCAAATCTTTCCTGGTTTGATTTCAAAATCAAATTCAAGCCCCAGTCTAGAGCTATTATATTATGTATTTACTTACTTTAAGCTCACACTTTTCAATTTGAAAGCAATAATTGGGTATGTTGCTGTGCCCTGCTTCTCTCTAGTCATATCTATGGCATCATAGGTGCTCCTTGCTAGGATGGGCTCTAAAAAAGCCAAACCTGACTGCTTGGATTCAAATCTCTTGCCTCTATCTTTTTCTGGGCCCTGGACCACATCTTTTATATCCATATTTTTGAAGAAAATACAGTTATACTGCTTTCTTTGTTGAAATCTGTGGTTCTTACTCTTTTTTCAGTTATTATGTTGCTTTGGACTACTTCACCCAATTTTTGGGAAAGACTGTCCTCTTCTGTCACTTCTCTGGGGAAATTCTCACTGACTTCTCTATTTGTAGGATGAATTTCCTGGATAAGCACATAAGTTACTAGAAAAATGAAAATACTTGATGAAAAGTCTGACTTCAGATAATGATTCATCTTTCCTGTGCCTGTAGCTGCTCCTCTTTCAGTGATGGCTCTGAATCTTCTGGACCTCATCATGTGTGACTTGCCTCCTGTGAACCCTCTTTTTCAGAAGTTGTCACTTTCTTATGATTGTGCCTTCTGGTTTCTGACTTATATATTACTCATGGGCCTCAATGCCTTTCCCTTCATCTCTTCTCCATTTTCTTTCTATGGACCCCTCTTTGAATGGTCATTTCAGTTGCCCATTAGATAACATCATGGTGGATTGTTTCCTCTGGATGTGAGCCAAACTTAGTTAGCCTCCCTCTCTTACACTTATGCTATTATATATCAAAATAAATGACATCATGCTGGAAGAAATCATGGGATAGACTTTATTACAATCCAAATTAAATTCATATTTCTGAGATAAATAAAATGCTCAGTTTTTATGCACAAGTGATACACATGGAGCAGTAAGCATCAATTTTACATCATACCCTCTTTATAATCAATGCAGATCAATTAAACTGATACATTGACTTAATTGTAACACTTTAATATACTTTTTAAAATGATAAGATATTAAATGATTCATTTGAAATGTGCTCAATACAAGGTTTAAAGCTCACTGAAACCTTATAATCAATATAAACAGTTATATAATTCAATGTTCTAGCTTCAAACTATCATAAAGTCTTACAGGTTTAAGCTTTTTAAACCAACTAGAGTGCAAAAATAAAGCTCTTAATCTTATCTTTAATCCCATTAAATAAAAATGTAAACTGATTGTTAAAAACTAAATATTTTTTGTTTTAAAGTGATATATATTATGTTACTAGGTGGTTGCCCCGTCCAAGGACAGAACTAAAGTTGAATTTAATAAATCAATTAAATTTATTTTATTGTCTTTTTAGGCTTGTATTACTTATTGCATGTTTAATTAAAATTTTATTTAATTGCTTTATTAAAAAGTAATTTCAATTATATTTATTTAAAATTAAAATTGTATACTCCAAGTATAAATAAAAACTAAACCTAAATAAATATAGTATCACTATTAAGTTTAGTAAGGCTAAGCTAATTATTTTAAATTTAGTAATTGATTTTTAATGTCTTTAAAAATATAGAGCTGATCTACAGCTTTTAAATAAGCTATTGGACATCAAATCGGCTTAGTATTCACTGAGATGCATTGATTTTAGTTTTTGTAGTGGGTATTAAAAGTAACTTTAGTAAATATCAAATCGAGTCTGAGTCTTTGATTATGATGTGAACCCGATTCCAGCACTTAACTATATATCTCAGATCTAGAGCAGCTAGAGCTATCGTGCTTGGTACCATTTTGATCGGAATCATCTGAAAAATTGATCTACGTCTTCTAAATTTCATGAAAATCATCATATGGAAACATAATTTTATCAAAGTTAGTTTACTCCACTGATGTTCTTTTGGGATGAAGCTGTGTCAAGCAAGGTTTACTCTGAACAATATACAGCCACTTGGATCAGGTGATGTATCCAATTAGAATATTCTGTTATTTCACTTGAATAATAAGAATTTCGAAATGTCCAAGCCAACAATCTCCTTGTGTAAAATAATATTTATAATTTAAACTGTATCACTTTAAATTGACCAAGCTCTCTTTTCGTCGTCAATCAATCCTCAGCACGGAGCATAACCATTCAATCATATAAAACAATCTAAAACAATTGCTGCTTCTCTTCCGGTTTTAATCCACACATTCTAGAGTCGGGTAATCTAGAACGATAAGCCACTTTGATATGGTTGAATAGGGTTAGCCACTAATTTAAAATGCAAGTAATCAAATTCAAATTTATTAAAGTTCGAGTGGATTATATTTCAGTTCAACATGATTTAGCCCACACTCCACTGAATTCAATCTGTGTACTTTCAAAGATGCATGTAAGGGATTGAATGTAAGAATGAGCCATATTGAGCTTTTAGCTTAGCAATCAACTTTTAAAATAAAATTTAAATAAAAATCAATTCAGTCAAATCCCTTACGGCTTGAGCCCACTTGAGGTGATATTACAGACAGACAGACTCGCTTTTATATATATTAATTACCCGACTCTAGAATGTGTGGATTAAAACCGGAAGAGAAGCAGCAATTGTTTTAGATTGTTTTATATGATTGAATGGTTATGCTCCGTGCTGAGGATTGATTGACGACGAAAAGAGAGCTTGGTCAATTTAAAGTGATACAGTTTAAATTATAAATATTATTTTACACAAGGAGATTGTTGGCTTGGACATTTCGAAATTCTTATTATTCAAGTGAAATAACAGAATATTCTAATTGGATACATCACCTGATCCAAGTGGCTGTATATTGTTCAGAGTAAACCTTGCTTGACACAGCTTCATCCCAAAAGAACATCAGTGGAGTAAACTAACTTTGATAAAATTATGTTTCCATATGATGATTTTCATGAAATTTAGAAGACGTAGATCAATTTTTCAGATGATTCCGATCAAAATGGTACCAAGCACGATAGCTCTAGCTGCTCTAGATCTGAGATATATAGTTAAGTGCTGGAATCGGGTTCACATCATAATCAAAGACTCAGACTCGATTTGATATTTACTAAAGTTACTTTTAATACCCACTACAAAAACTAAAATCAATGCATCTCAGTGAATACTAAGCCGATTTGATGTCCAATAGCTTATTTAAAAGCTGTAGATCAGCTCTATATTTTTAAAGACATTAAAAATCAATTACTAAATTTAAAATAATTAGCTTAGCCTTACTAAACTTAATAGTGATACTATATTTATTTAGGTTTAGTTTTTATTTATACTTGGAGTATACAATTTTAATTTTAAATAAATATAATTGAAATTACTTTTTAATAAAGCAATTAAATAAAATTTTAATTAAACATGCAATAAGTAATACAAGCCTAAAAAGACAATAAAATAAATTTAATTGATTTATTAAATTCAACTTTAGTTCTGTCCTTGGACGGGGCAACCACCTAGTATATATTAATTATAAAAATGATATAATAAGGTCCAGTATTTGCTACTTTAAATTAATTTTTCTTTAACATTGAGTACAATATATACCAATAAAAATATTATACATTAGCTTTAATTTGATAGTTTATAGTATGGAAAAAGATGGATTTCTCATTGAGTTATTAATGTTTGAAATATATCTCTGTAATTAGCTATTTTTAAAAATTGAACTGTTATGCTGCAAGTTGGATATAATGTGGATTAGAAAGTAGCCTAATCCCTAAAATAATGACCTATAACTTTATCAGGGAAGAAAGGGATTTTTTATACCCATGTAGCAAGACACCAGGAGATATCCTTAAAAATAAGGTATGCTTAGTTTGATGTACATGAAAAAGGAAATAATCCTACTAGGGCAACATTGTAGAACAACTCTTGTGGCGATATACAATGGGTTAAGTTGAGCTCATGTTTGCATATAAGGGCTTGGACTTGTTAGAGCAATATGAAATAAATTGAAGGCTTGGAGTAAAGCATTTCAGAAATAACTATAGCATAGGGAAGTTTGATCAGGAAAGCAAAGGTAAATCGGGCAAGGTTTTCAGATGTCTTTATTGGCCTAAATCGTCTCATGGAAATCATTGATGGAAGGAATCAACTATATAGGATAGATAATACTGTAGGACACTGATTTAAAAAACGACACCCACAGGATTCGAACCTGCGCTCCCAAAGGGAAAAGCCTTAGCAGGGCTCCGCGTTAACCACTCCGCCAAGGTGCCTATATGCCCTAAATGTAATTGCTGAATCTATACAAATAACAGTGATTATATTAATACTTAGTACATCTTTAATACTCATCAAGGTATTATAGTTACAATCATAAAAAGACAGTTTTATATAATCTATATTATTCAATATTGAAACTTTCTATTATATAAAGAATTTTAAATATAAATTACCTATAATACATGATAGTTATCTAGATTGATCTCTAGCATGGTTGAATTACTTTGCTTAACTTTAGGCCAAAAGATTTTTTTAGAAATAAACTACATATCAATTCTTATATTTTCATATGGTTTTTGTTCACATGATTAACCCACTTGACTGCATTAATGTCTTAGTAAGATACATTTTAGCTTTACATCTTTTCAAAAGGTAGATTCTGGTTTAGTATTTATAGGAGTGGGTATTTTTTAGAAATCCAACTCTGAAACCAAGCATTTTTGGCCTATAAAAACAAGTAATTAATATAGCAATCAACTATAAATTATAAAGTTCTTCTAAAATTGTGATATAGAGGTTTTTGATTAGTCTTTGTGATAGGTCTTAATGAACTTGTCCTAAAAAACATCTTCACCTGAGCTTAAATATAGATGTAAGTCCTTTTTAATATTCACCCAATACCTATTTTTATAAAAATTATTCAAAGTCAATCATCACAAATTTACATGATACTGATAAACCTTTTAAAATCTACAGGAACATGGCTCCTTCAAGTAATTTGATGACATCATGTCCACTCTCTATAACATAAAACATGTTTCCAGAATTTTTAAGCCTCTATTATTTTATATTATTGAATCAAAGGAAATTTCATGTTTAAATATATATATTGATTATCAAAGAGCAATCTAGCCAACTCAAAATGTGTTTTACTTACAGATACTATGTTTACAGGTTAGATAATAACTTAATATAAAAGTTAATCACAAAATATAGTTACAGAATTGATACTTGACTATAATCCTTTATTTAAAACTAAGTAATGGCCTTTTAAGAAGCATGTAAAAGATAGGTAGCTGCACGTGGAGTATAAAATTGAAAAATGGTTTCATGTTGAAAAAAGTGGCTTGGATCAAACAATAAACTTACTACTATACCTTTGCATATCAAACATTAGTCCAGTTTAATCAGAAGATATAATCCTATTGGTTGACCCTTTTAATGTACCATCAATACCTTTAAATAAAAAGCCTACACAATAACTGAGACTAAGAGGCTATAAACTGTTAAAGATATCTTTTTAACAAATCTTTAACATTTTATCATGCTGGATTTGATGGCACCCAAGAAAGTGAGATTATTGTATGATATCCCTAACAGATCTCTATAACGTTTAAACAATAATCATTCATTAAAGTTGTATCAAAGTCATCCTTTCCCATAATGTATCAATGTTCTACTTTATTGAAAAGGAGGTTTATAATATTAAACCAGGTAGTAAAAACAGCTTTAAATTATTATTAAATATATACACACATAATCAGTGTATATACATTATATATAGTATACAAATACTAGAATAAACAAATACTAGAATAAACAAATAACTTTAAATTGGGCTTAATTGCTCTCAATCTTGCTTATAGTTAAAATTAAACATCTTCATTAAGACATCAAAACCTCTAGTAAAAAAGAAAATTTAACCATATGGACAGTAAACCTGAATATAAGGGCCAAAAATTCACTGTAGTTAATGGTTCAAAAGTTTAAGAAGGGGTTGAACTTGATCATTAAAAATGAGGGTAAAGCTGTCTCAGCTGAATATCAAATAATTATCCTGAAGCTGCCATAATTTTCCCTAAACTATAGTTTTCAACCCCACCTAAATTTTATTTCCTACTAAAAGAGGTAGCTGAAAGGTTGATTGCTAGAATATTATAGCTATACTGTCATCAAAATTAATCTAAATAGTAAAATCATGAAGGGCAGAAATAATCAATTGTCTAATCTGAGAAGGCTGCAGCCCCTCCTATAATTTTATAGTGCTTTCTTCACCTGGATGAAAATATTATTTAGTATGGCTTATTTACATTAAAAGTATTGATATATAATAATATATTCCTTTAGTTTTCAAAGCTTTGAGACTTTGCAAAAAAAATCAGATCAAAACAAAATTTCACAGCCAAACTACAAATTTTTAAAGATACCAAATGTGCAGTAGTTTTTAAAGCTATTGTACCAATAGAAATCAACTCAGGTACAAACAAATTTAAAGCCAAATAATTTTTATTGATCAAGAATAGATCTTATTTACTTCTATTTATTTTGCACCTTATTTGATTTTTCTTAGCACTAAAGCTTTGAAAACTACTGTATAAGACATTTTATTCTAAAGATTTTTACACTGGTCAGACATTGCATCCCCTAGAGACTAGTAGAATAAAGAATGGATTGCAGAGGTAGCTATCACCCAGAAAATGACAGCCTGTAATATATCACTAAAAACTTCAGAATTCCTCTAATAGATTGAATGTCATGACTGATAGTTGTCATGTACCAAGGCGCTAAAGGGGAATTCCAGCCATCTGAATATTGTGTCACATGAGCTCAATATAGGAAATGCGCAGAACAGGTTAGGTATAGCAAATCTGAAGCTAAGGGGAAATAGGAACCAAGGTTGTTAACAACATCTTTGACCAGACTGAGGATGGTCAGAATGACTATCCCAGCTCTACTGTGGTTGTATGGCTGTGGAAAGAATGGAGCAGAGGAGTCATATGAAATGTCAGTCATTCTAGGATCTGGACCTGGATGGTAGTTCATGGGTGTGAGTCTAGGGTGGTACTCTAGTCTTCTGATCTTACTTTTGCTTAAGTATTATATAAATTGTAATCCTAATAAAGCAAACAAACCTGATAGATTCATTCACTTTATTTGACGTTATCTGCACTTGATTTGAGTGTGGAGAAGTGGGTTTTATACCATTCATCTGGTCTACCTTGAAATATACCACTTCCTACTCCTTGTGAGCTTTTGTTAACCTAACTCTTGGGTACTGTCTTCTGGGAAGTAGTGAAATGTAACTTGGGAAGTGGGGATTGTGGTCTGGGTGACTTAGTCTGGGAAGGGAAATTCTGTTGATAGCTGACAGGTAATTGGCTGGCTTCATTATTATGAGATTTTAATTGGTCAGGGCATGAGGCTGGGACAGTGCCAATTAATTCTTAAGGTTTGAAATCATTATTCTTTGATTGGTGATTAAATTTAGCTTGGTCACAACTTGCAGGATTTTCTGAATCTTGTAGCTGAACTGGGGTGCTGTTCACAGCCAATTTATTGGCTGCATTAACAAAAACTCCAGTGGCTGCAAGATGATCTACCAGCACATCTGTGCAGATGAGGTGGTTTGGGAATGCAGAAACAGGGGAGGAAATCTGCATAAGAGAAGATCATCTGACAGCATTCTGCAGCAGATCTGATCCAGAGCGGCATTGGGTGTACCCAGCACAATTATATCATTGGGACTGGGTGCCCTAATGCTGTTGGGAGCCACAAGCTCCACTGGGACAGTTTTACTACTGGCCCCAGGTTGAATCCTGCCTGGTGGGAAGTTCAAACTGCCCCACACCTGCCCTGGTGGATAGTTTCAGGATTCTCCTTTCTTTACTATTTTGCTGCTAGTTTTTTCTTCAAGAATATCAACATTGGTTCATCCTTAATCTTTGGGTAAACCACAACAATTCACTATTCCAATACTTTCCCTTTCATTCCCTTTTTTTATCAATCAATTTAATCTATATCAATGGTTGAATTCACTTTCAAAGCTTACCTTTGCTCTCGGACAATTCTTGAACCTGGTACCTAATATTGAGTTAGTTTTACTCAAGTCCAAAAACTTTTACCTTCTATTTTTGCTCTCATTACACAAGCAACTTTGGAACCAGTTTCTCCTGCTCTCTGGTCTCCTTCTGTACTTCTGGTTCACTAATGATTACAAACACCAACTTACTTCTCTACCTTTACCAATGGACTTAACCTTTTAAGCCTAAACTTCCCAAACAACCATGTGCTCTGGCTCTTTGTCACAAGTGACAAACTCCTATCAACTATGCTTATTGAAAAGCCTCAACTACAGGATTCAAACCCTGACACCCCGCGGGCCGCCAGTCCGCAGGGCCAGCTGCCCGGCTGCCTGCAGTTTTTTGGGCTCAAACCAGAGCAGGATTTGACTTCAGAAAATTCTTTGAAGCTTGATGAATCAAATTCACCTACATTGACACTTGCCACGCTAAAGGTTCCTGTTAACTTGACCAATCAGCGGGTGGGTCCAGTCATAGATCCCAAAATAACTCAGGCCCATGCAGAAGGGGAAACAGAGAACCTTCCCATAAAATGCAGGCCACCCAGAGACAACTAATCCCACAACCCAACTAGGGAGTTTGAGCATTCTCAGTTTGAGCCAGCCAATGGAATAACCCCCACAATAGATGCCACCAAGGACTGGGAAGACCTGGTAAATGGGAAAACCTGGGCCAAGGGAATTTGTGAAAGTTTTTCCATGACAGATGGGCATACTTATATCTTGGACCGCCAGGAAGATGCCCATCACCATTCTTGCAATAAAGTGACATGAACCTTTGGTTCAACCAGATCATACCTTATTTGTTATTAGTTCTACTTCATTTACAGCCTACATCTTGCGGGTTTGCACCCCACACTCATCTACCCCAAGAAACCGCAGACCAGCCACCCAACCTTTACTGTCCACCAGGAGCTCCCTCTGGCCCAGTACATTTCACCAAGTACCCACCTAACCCAGCATATTTGGAGTTTACTCTAGAGGAAATCCTAATCCACGACCCTGAAGCTAGAACTAGAGAGACAGAATTCCTTTACAGAGAAGGCACCAAAATTATCCGGCCCCCTCTTCTATTCCGCGGCAAGTATAATTTTCTACCCGCATATTTGGTTCCAATGACACTGCCCCTCACCCTGCGGCCCAACTGCCCGCAAGAATCTGTTGCCACTAATGAATCACTTCCACCCAGATATTTGGGGTGATGTATATAACCCTCACCAGACTGATTGATTCTATGGTGCCTGTAAGCAGACCTTGGGCAGTCCTTGGGAAACTGTTATCTTATATTGTAAAGTTAGCCCCAATCTTGTGGTGGGCTCTCCCTGCTGGGCCCGCGAGCCGTCAGCCTGCAAGCTCTCAGGAACCCCCCACTGGTTGGATCCCTGGCACTCTTATTCAATTTAAGCTACCTAACCAATTTTGGTTAGTTTATCACCCCTTTAAGTTTACCTCAAAACCCAAGCTGGAATAAAAGCTTGTGTTCTGTCCAGTCTCAACTTAAGTTGAGATTGTTTGACTTGCACCCCAAAAAGGTACTTGTTAGATTTTGTGGCTTGTGTTTTCTCTTTTGATTCTTTATCTTGTATCTTACTTTTCATCTTAGGTTTATGGTTCCTTTTGACTACATCTTTCATCAGCTAGGCAATTTTTATAGTGGTACACACACTTTAATTGTTGATAGCTTCAACCCTCCAGCTAGTGCTGATCATTACCCAGACTTAGAAATTGATTTTTGACCCAATCTTTAGTCATTAAGACTGGTCTCTATTTCATTTTATTAGGTTTAATAAACTGACTTAGTCCTTACTTCACTTTCTATAAGCTCTTAGGAGCCTTAGTGCAGTTATTGTTGCAAACCTTACCTACCTTTTTATACTTAACAAATATAAATATTCTTGGTTTAAAGGCCTTAGTCTACAATAATTTACCCCAAGCCTTCAGACCTTACAGGTAGTTGGGGGTTCCAATCCCCCAGCAGGCTTTTGCGGCTGCCTTCACTTTTGCTTGGTGGCTGGGTTTAGGGATTCAAGCCCCATTTTGGGCACCTAAAAGCTGGCCCTTACAGTGAAGGTATAATGTAATAGTTTTGCTACTTTAGAATTATGAACTGTTTTAAAAATATGGGATTTTAAGATAAAACATACATGATTTGTAATATTAAGTGTGGTTTGGCATTTATGATCATTAAATAACTTAGTTGTGACTTTATTTAAGTAAACCAAATGCAGGATCTCATAACACATTTTAAGTTTGGATTGTGTCTAAATTTTGTGTTTGGACAAAAAACTAATAAGAAACCAATTTTTTTCATATGCCTAAACTATGCTTATTAATTTTACTATGTTTTTTGAAGGCAGGCTACACCATCTTAAAAACAGCATCTTGAAATACACCTTCTCAAATTTAATTCAAGATGTTGCTTTTTACATTAGTGCTCTTGAATCACAAAAAATAAAATGGTTTAAATTCAATTATAATTTTATATTACAGTATCTCAAAAATACAACATCTCAATTTTGTCATTGTGTTGCAACTGAACCAATGATAGTTAAGTATTTGATTGGGGAAGACAACAGTCCAATAGAAAAGACAAGAATAAGCATAATAAGATAAGGCTTATTGGTTGTTATTGCAACTAATATACTATATGGGAAAAGCCACAAGACCACCAGGGGGTGGAACAGTGTCAGGTTTCATATAAAGTTTGGGATAGTGTAATAACTTACGTGGGGATCAGAGTGTTAAATTGGCAGCACTCCTAATTAAGAGATAATGCCTGTAATTTGACATTGCCATCAGATTGATCCATGCCATTAGACACATCATGGGGTAACTTGTTGAGCGCCCCCTGTGTATTGTGAGATACATTAGCAGGCAAGGAGAGAATCTTGGTTGCAAGAATTGTGATTCAAATTAACCAAGCTTTATTTTGCTAACTTTATTTACATATTAAATAACTTAGTGTGGGGCGTGTTTACACCATCTCAAATTTACGCCGTTTATAACAGACTAAAATAAGCTTATACCAGTACTAAATCAAAGCCTTTTGTATACTAGCAGAAAATTTTCCTATAGTATTAACCCAAGACACTTATAATAAGAACAGCCTAAAACAAAGTCACTAAGATAGTCCTACTACAGTAGTTTTAAAAGTTATAGCAACAACCAAAAATACCTCAGACTTAAACAAAATGATTTCAGATTTAAGCAAATTCCAACCATCATGTTAAAATGTACACTCTGTTAACAGGTATTTTTGGCATTAATGGGAAAAATGGGTCAACACAGCAGATAATTGCTCACGCGCCAAGAGAGACTATTCAAAAATACAACCTGAAATACAAGGATTCACAAACAAAATGGTGTGAGTTGACCTTTGGTGTACATATGTTTACTATGTGAATCAGTGAAAAAAATCACCCAAGCGTGGTGAATCAAAACTCAGTCCAAAAAAAAACACAATAGCAGCTCACTATGTAAACAAAACCACTCAAATGCTGTGTGCAATGTAATGTAATCAAGAATGATACCAAGGTATCTAATTTAGGATACACAATATGAAACATAAATTTTAAAATAATTGTGTTGGGTGCTTAATTTGGCGTAAAATCTAGGAAAAAGGGTGGAATTATTTTGGGTATTCTAAAATGGGCATTGTAAAACCAAAAAAACAAGTTAAGAAATAAATCTATAATCAGGATATTGGGTGGGAAAAACTAATTAAATATCCATATTCAGATAAAAGCAAAAATTAAAAGCTCTTGTAGAACTCAATTAAGTATTATTTAGTATTTTATTAAATTTTGAAATGGAAGGAACACAACAACAGAGTACCAATGCACCCATTGTGCGCTGAGGTTGTGATTGCCCCCATGGGTCAAAGAATAGAGTTAGTACAACCCAAGTGCCTACTCAAGGAGGAGACAGGAGAGGAGAGTTCCATAGTGATGCTGCACTGACACAGCCAGTTCAAGGAGCAAAGCTGCTAGGGTGAGGAGCATAAACCCTTGGGTCCCCAAGCTGACCCGGAAGCCCACCAAGGTCACCACTACAAAGAAAGTTAGAAACAAGGAGGTAGAACTTACTTTGTATGTGTTTGATGTTGTGTACCGGCAAGAGTTGGTCCCGTCAGCTATGCTGGAGAAGGTGAAGCCTGTACTTGATACTAGCTACAAGCCCTACATCAGTGATGGCAATCAGGAGGATGACAAGGAGCCCGAGTTCTATCAAACCAATGAGGGCCATCTGGTGTTAAAAAAGGTTGCAGCCTTCTACACCAAGGTACCCATGCCCTGTGTTGTGCCCAATGCCAACAAGTCAATCCCCACCGCCAAAACGCCCGCCCAGAAGCACATCCCCAATATCAAACACATCATCTTGCTTAAGCTAATGTGGGAATCTGGTGACTACAAGGCAGCTGCGGCTCTTGTTGGGGTGGATCCCAAGTACACCTCCAAGACATTCAACAAATTCATCAATACTGGCTGAGTTCTTGCCGCAGAGAAATCCTTGCGCATTTACACTATGCTCACCAAGGAGCACAAATGGGCAATCCACCAGTAGATAACCCAGGAATGCCATCTTGAACTAGCAAATATAAAGTCAATGGTTAAATCTACTTTTGGGGTTGAGGCCTCAATTTCCTTTTATTATCATTTGGTAAAGAGTCTGCAGTTTTTATGGATAAAACTTGGGGTATTTCCTACAATAGAAACAGTCCTTAAACATTGATTTCCAGAATAAATATGCAGAGGTGTACACTGCTCTCAAAGCCAAGGGGACAGTCAAATTTTACTATATTGACAAATTGGCATTTGCCTCATCTATGCACAATGCATATGGCTATGTCCCCAAAGGCTCAAACAGCGGGGTAGCTTGGCGTGCTGCAGTCCGCGCCACAGCCTATTCAATGGTGGCTCTCTTTGGTCCAAAGGTGATTGTGCTATATCAAATGATATTAGGTTCTCACAACAGCCGTACTTTTTTGTCATTCCTCCAATTGGTCCAGGAGCACCTGAGGTGCACAAGCCCAGGCTTCACCAATGTAATAGTACTGGACAACGTTGGTCTCCACAAGGTGGCAGATATTCTTGCTGAATTTCCATCAATTGACACCAGCATTAAAGTGGGCCCCCAGCAATTGACCATGGCAAATTTGCGCCTTCTCTTCCTCCCCACCTATTGGCCCTTCCTAAATCCCGTCAAAGAAGTTTTTGGGTGGCTCAAGCAAGTTTTCAAGCAAAGGACCCCAACTGGGACTGAGGAACTCTTTGATTTGCTGATGGCCGGGATCCACAACCTCCCAGCTGAGACTGTGGCCAAATTCTATGACCACACTGATTTTTTGATCCCCATGTGCCTTGCTAAACAGCCAATTAATTAAAGGCTTAGTGTGTCCAGCTATTTTATATTCTCTAATTTACTATTTAAGATTTATTAATTGTTGTTTTATATTTAGAAACTTCCAAGCCCACAATCACATTTGGCTGGACCATCAATGAAGGTTTGTAATTTATTTATGTTAAATTATTTTATTATGGTATCTGGGGCTATCCCAAACACTTAATACTGGATTATGTGTATAGATTTATATCACTCTTGTCAAAATAATATAAAAATGAAATTAAAAAAGTTAAATATAAAGTGTACACAATAGAAGTAAAATTTATTAAAGTAAATATATTTATGCTTATATGATGACATTCTCTGAATTTTTTTTGCAAAACTTGTTTGCTAAAAAAGAATTATAAAAATTAGTTATTTAAAAGGAAAATTTAAAAGTGTAGCTTAATTTGAAGAAATAGATTTTTATTGAGTGCATCTGTAGTGGGTTCTTTGGTATGCACTCATTTGGCAATGGAGGTGACACACAACCTCCAATGTCACACCATAGACGGTAGATACACCCTGGTTTAAATACTCCCGCCTGCTGGTGAAAGGCAGTAGGGTCAGGTGGGAGTGAAGCAGTAGCTTTTCAGGCAGGCCGCAAACCCGTAAATTCCAGCCAGGACCAGGGCATCCTGGATAACGTGGTCCACCAAGTTGTATCTTGGGGGACCTTCTTTTCATCCAGGGAGAGCCTGGCCTTGTTGATCCCAAGAAGGACCTGTCCAGGTCCTCTACGCTGGCGCCCATCCTAAAGAAGAAAAGATATCCCAGGTAAACCACAAGGTGAAGCCTTTGCCCAGAAAAGGCTTCAGTAAACTAACAAAGTTTTTTGTATACTGTGCTGATATTATTCTCATGCTTTGTCTTTGCAAAAGTCAGCTCCATGGCTTCAGGAATCCCTGCCTTGTCAGCACCCCAGGCCAGCCCAAAGTTGGAAAGGAGGATTTTGTTTTCTTGACAGCTGTTGTGTCTGCAACAGCCAATTTTCTAACCGCACACCCAAAGTTCTCCAGCAGGTAAGAGAGCATGTGCTCCAATGAGAAGCAGAAGCAAGCAGCTGCATGGGCCTGGCCCATCTCCGGTATGTTCTTGAATGGGAGCGTCATCAGGAAGTCCCAAACAAGCTCAATAGAGTTTACACAGTAAACTCCACTGAGGGATACTGGGTCCAGGTGGACCAAATGGGCATCCTTGTAGGCAGTAACTCCTGATGATGCTGATAAAGATGAGGTCACCCTAGCTGCTGAAGAGAAGGAACGTGATAGAGCCCTTAGCCCCAAAATAATTATCATGGACTATGAGATAGCCTAATACAGTGCCTTTTGTAAAAAAACTAATGGTGAGGTACAAGGGTGTCTCTTTCATTACTGGAAGGCTAATAATAAACACCTTAAGGGCAAGATCCTTCTCAGCTCTCTCATGCAATAAGATATAACTGGTAAATGCAGAATTCTGATCCATAAGCTTGTTTCTCTGGAATTTATTAAGCCTGATAATGTTGGCCAAGGAGTTGAGCTTCTCTGCAATGACCCTTATGTCTTTAGCCATGAAGCTGAGTTCCAACCCTTCTTTGACTACTATGAACCACATTGGGTGGGGCGCAATGTGGTCAGCTGCAGGGGCAAGCCAGCAGCAAAGGCCAGCTGGAATTGCTACCAGGTGGTCCTTGAGGATAAAATGGAGACAAAATCTGGCCTGGAGGTCTGGCTTAAACATCTTAAGTCCTCATTTGGTGTTAATCCCAGATACAACACAGCTTTTGAGCACCTCAAGACTTAATAAGAAAAGACTGTCTCCTCCCTTTGAGATATGGAATTAAGGGCTCCAAAGAAAAGAAAGCAGTGCAAGTCTAGCATTTATAAAGAGAAGATAAATAAAGCTCTCAAGAATAGTTACAATACATCTGAGCTTGGAAGTGGATAGGCAAGATCACCACTGTACTCTCTTGCAGCAAACATTTAACTTAATTTATAATAAACATTTTTGGCTTTTACTGATATCTTATTGTTGACTTTTAATGTTAAAACTAATTATATTATTTAAATAAATAACTTAAATTTAAGTTTAGAAAGGATTGATAGGTTTAAGTATACGGATTTTATGCTAGAGCCTGAATTATCTAGCTTAAATAGTTGTTTTAGTACTAAAGTATATGTAACTCTGGGTTGTTTTTATATTTGCTATTCTTAAAAATAAGTACTTATCTTTATTTTTTGTTAATTATACTAATTTTTCATCAAGTTTTTTTGAAAAATAGTTTAAGCACTTTTTATAGGATAAATAAAACAATTCTATAGTAAAAATAGTAAATATCATAGTAAATGATCCTTGAAGTTTATTTTTATTGAGATTTTAAATAGTTTTGCATTATTTTATTTTATCTTTGGATTCTACATGATCACATTACCTTAAAAAACTATTTGGAGCTTAATTTTTACTAGGTAAAATGTTCAGCATTTGATTTTTTTGCTTGTTAAAAAGTGTCGACTTCCAGTAGGTACATGATAATAAACTTTATCTAGAATTTTCTAATGTGTTGACCTGGATATAAAATCAATTTTGACAGTCAACATGCAGGCAGTTTAAATGCTGACTGTTGCCTTAAGGATAGTGTCTATCATATGAGATCTGGGTCAGACCGTTTAATAAGATGAAACTTGGCTCTTTCTAAATCTTTATGGGATATCGTATAAAAATATATTACTTTATATTATGTATCATCACTATAGAAGCTACCAGCTCCAATAAAATGATGTTCATCCTCATATTTATATTGGCTACAAGTATCTTCTCTTTTATAGCTTATATATGCTTTATGGAATTTATTGGTAGCATAAATAAAAACTTTTCAGAGCTGTTGAGATAGATAAAAAACTAAGTTCAGAGGGCATGGAAGTTGGGCAGAAATGAATCTTTGGTGGGTTGAATTCTATTGTTGATTAATAAAAATCATGGTTTTTATTATGTGCACAACTTCAGTGAGCTCTGCGCTTGGGTTTGCTTATCTATCACAACAGCTCTGAAAAGTGCAGTATAAGATAATTGAGTCAAGTTTTAGAGTTGACCCCATAGACTTGTTCCAGCTTGCGCCACCATTGCCTGCTCGAGTGAAATCTCAAAACGCCTTGGCCAATCAGGAGCATCGGTTAGCCATTGCCAGGTTTAATCAGGCCGAACTCCTACCGAGGTTAAGCTGGTCGAATCGCTATTTGTGCAGGAACTTTTGGTTTGAAGGATGGTTAAATTGGAGAATCCGACAGGCAGTAAATCGTTTCTGGTTTGGAGTAAGTATTTATATTTGTTTGAGCTGGCCTTGTAAAAAATTTCGGTTGCAAATAAGATGTTTGTTGACATCAATGTTTATGTGGGATGGGGAGGGATTTGTCGTTAACTCGCAATTTTGTTTGAACCGATAGGTGATTGTTTATTCCGATGGCAACTGGCGATTTTCTTTTGCTGGTTTTGTTCCCGCTTTTCATCAAATAGACGTTAAACACCAGTTGCTTGAATTGACGGGCTAAAAAGTTGGTTTTAAAGGTGGGCTCAGGGATATTCAAATTGTATATTGGACTATATTTATTCAAGGGGGTGTTGGCATAAAATAGGTGGAAAGATTAACGTGGATTTGCTTAAAAATTCTAGCCTGCGTATAGAGCTTACAAGTGGAGGGCAGCCAATGATATAAGGCCAAAGGCGACGCTTGGGAGGAAGGAGGAAGCAGAGGAGCTCTTGGAGTTTTTCTGGTCGACTTTCATAGTTCCGTTCGAGGCAGTTGTGTTGCCTGAGTTGGTCATGTTACCGCCCATGGTTCCATTGTTAGCGATAGTCATGTTGCCGCCCATAGTCGCATTGCTTGCGCTGGTCGTGTTGCCAGAGGATTCCAAGCTGTCGTTGGGGGCATTCTGGTTTTCAATCCCATTGAGGGAATTGCCAGGCTTCTCGGAACTATTGGAACTAGATGATCCCGTAGATCCTGATGTTCCCATGTTCTCTACAGCAGTCTTGGAAGAGCCCTGGGGGAAGGCAAAGATAGCAGAAGATAGAACGATAACTGATGTGAATTTCATTTGTGATGAAGGAATGTAGGACTCTCCTTATCTTTTATACTCTCCATAGACGCCAAGAAAAGCATTGTTTCCTGATATTTGTTTTCTCATCGAGATCCCCGTTGCTAACATCCGCCACAATCCTCACTCCGCCAGACCTTTCCTGTTCAACCCTCGATCACCTTCATCCCATTGGATGCGCAGCAACTGTCTTCACTAATCATCCCTTAAAAGCATGATGCTTCGAACGTGGAATGATACTAATAAATATACATTCTTAATCCAACCCACTGTTTTTCATAACTCTATCGATGATCATCACTCTCAATCGCCTCACTCCAGGCTAAGCTGCATTTAACCCATGTCCAGTTGATTGCCACCTAAGCCTTGCCATTCTTGGATACAATCTACTTAACTATTTTAAAATACGATTCAATCTCATTTAATCCAGCATCCATATTCAATCTTCTTGATTTCGTATAGGACCTCTAATAAATGGTCAGCTTAAGTTTTGATCTGCATTGAAAATTATTTCCATGGCATTGCTTCGTGATTTCAAATATAGATGAATTTAGTCAATCCTGTATTTATTTTCAACCTTGCGTATAAGTTTTTCCAAGAGTCTTATTGATAAAATAAAAAGGTATATTATTGGTTTGCAGTCAAAAAGGTATTGAAATCCTTTTTAGAGCTAAGGAAACATTTAGAGTTGCTCGCTTGGTAAACAGTTTACTAGGAGCTGATATTGCAGCCATCAAGGATATTGCCTGTGGAATAGCACCCAAATAAACCCTCTTACTGGGAAAATATCAGGACATTATTCAATTAAATAAGAATCCATGATATCACTTAATTCAACAAAAATCACACCAATTTTTTTTAATCTCTCCTTGAATCCAAACTTCAACCCTCTTGCTTTGATATTGTTAAAATTGTTGTAACCGTGCTGCATTAGCAGAGTTACCAGGGGGAAATCTTTAGAAACTAGATCATTATCTTTATTAATATATGGTGAATTATATAGTTGTGGTGAGTTTTTTAGGAGAAACAAAATTCCCGCTGATAAATCCTTTGAATGGGCAAGGTGGTGGCTTGTTCCTACTAGTGAATGAAGTGTTAAATTGAGTTGCCACTGGATTGGGATTAATATGGGTTCTTGTTTCCTTGTTTGATCATTCAAGTTGACTTCTGCATTTGGCTTCAAGTGTCAGGATAGCCAAGTCACATGGTACAAAGTTTTTTGTGCAAAACTTTATCATGATCAACCCTGTAGTTTTGACACAGTCTTTAATTCTGAATAGTTTTAACCCTATTGTTGACTCTGAACAATACCCCAGCCTTAAAATTAGCCTTCCAGACCAGTTCTCAATTATTAAAACAGGACTTTACTTTATTTTCTTTAGTCTAATAAATTGCCTAAGTCCACACTTTACCTTGTATAAACTGCTAGGTGCTTCAATTCAGTTACTTTTGCAAACTTTTCCCATATTCTATATTTAACCAACATTGATATCTTAGTCCTAAAGGCATTGGTTCATAACCATCTTCTAAAAGGCTTTAGACCTTACTATTTTAGCACTGATTCCACTTTAGGTTCCTCCTAAGTCTACCAACCAAGCCAACACCAAGGCTCCCAGGACAAAGTCTACTCCACCAAAGCCAGAAAAGTCAATGCTGCCCCTTCCAAGAAGTCTTTCAAGGAAAATACTCCTACCAAGTCCCACACATCATCCTCTGAGCCTTAGAGGGGAAGCCCTACCCCTTCCCATTCTCCTTTTTACCATTTGCCTTCTGATAAACAATAAAAATAGTCCTGTTTCAGTAAAAATTCATGAATTAGGCTGTTAAAATAACACTGACAGACATGAATCAGCTGCCTCAGGAAATAAGCCTATCTTGGAGTGAGATTTGCATGCATTATCTAATATCTGCAATGACAATGGCCAATTCAAAGTCCCAGACGTCTTCCCAGACCCATTCCTTGTTATGATCAAAAAGGGGTTGCTGCCTTTATTAAAGATGGCTTCCTGTTCACATGTAATGACCAGAAGAAGAATATGGCAAATATTGCTACTGCTTTGATGGTCTTGGTTGCCCTTTCAGATTAACTGCTATTAGCTTCATATAGGTTAAGGTGCTCACCATTGTGTATGGCTGTTTGGGCTCTGAAGAATTATCTATTATCCCATGTGCTGGTTCCTGTGCCAATTCATCCCTCTTAAATAAGGCATGGATTCATCTGAGCTGGTCACTCATACCCTGCTTCAATTGAACAAAAAAAGTAGAGAGAGGGAACTGGTGATAAAATCAAACTCTGGTGGTACATCATTGATCAATACACTGTTGAGGCAGATCTTGGTGCCAGTGCTAGGAGCATTGATGAGCTTGTGCTTGCTGAGGACTAAAATACAGCCCTTCTTGAAAAGCTCTTTCTACGGCATGGTTATGGGCAAGGAGCACAAAATAAAATATTATGCCTTGCAACCTAAGAGGATCTCACATGCCTCCTCACATGGGATACTTGGTTAGCAGATTCAGCTTTCTCATCCTGCCCAGCGCTTATTTATCAGATTTGGGCTATCTGTGGTCAGATAAATGCTCCTGCTGTTCCCCTTGTCTTCTTCTTCCCAAAAAAGAGAATATTTATATCCACACTGTTGTGTTTAGCTCCTGGGGATGGCATCTGGGAGGACATGGCAGGAAACCTTTATAAAAAAGGCTTGAGGTTTGAAGCTAGCCTTGGGTTAGCCTTCAGGGAAAAATTAAGGGTACATGCTGTAATTTCCTAGGATACAAGAAGAAGATTTCATTTTGGAAAAAAGGAAAGAGAAAATCTTGAAGAATACAAATGCCACAAAAATATGGATAAACTTGTCTTTATTAGGAAAAGCAATTCTTCTTAAATAGTAGATCAGGGTTGATGATCACTCAATAGATAGACAGAGTGACAGAGCGGGTCATGATGGGTTGAACTTATACCAGGATTATTTGGGAGCAGATATGATATTCCAGAACAGGTAGACAATGATGTCAACCCATTTATGGAAGACAAGGAATTTACAAAGTTTAAAGCAAAACTGACCAGATCTTTGCACATATCATTATTCAAAGGCCATATCAAAATAGCATTATTGGCGCGCTTTCTGAGACACACCTTGAATATACTCACAGAAAAACTTGATGCCGCCCTGCCCATACTTGACAAGGAGCTAACAGAGACAAGGGCCTTAAAAAAGAAGAAATCTAATCCAGAAGCAACCCATAAACATTAAGCTACATCCAAAAAGGGCTCCAGAGCCATGTCCTTACTGTACAACTCTGAATGTTGATTTTGAGGCAGCACATTCTTTGGCCTTCATCAAAGTATCCAATAGTAGCTCTTGGGAGTGCTTCTTCCATCATTGCCATGCTCTGCAAAAGAACAAGATGGAAACCCCAGCCCTCAACAAGCAGGTCTTCAAGGATGGCACAAAGGAGGCCAAAAATATTTTTAATTGCTTTGCTGCCCTTATCATAGTCAGAAAGAAAGAAAAAAAGGGGGCAATCTTTTCTACAAGGGTAATGGTGGAGGAGCTTTTAAACTCTGAAAGGTTGAGAAAACTGGGTATGCAGATCCAAATGCTGAAAACATTGAGTAGCAAAAGGATTCTCAGGGCCAAAATTTGTAAGTGGTGTTGCAACATCTTTGATTACTCCCTCTTGGGGAATTAATGCCCCAAGTAGTTCACCAAATGAGTCACCAACTAATCATTAAGTTGGTGGTACCACTATCATTTGGCCATTTATTACAGGGATCAAACAATCCATATCCTAAATGGAATGCAACTTAAGTAATATATGTGACTTATGAGGAACATTACTCAGATAAGCCCCATGACTCCCATGATGTACATGGACAGTATGTGGCTTCCCATGATACTATATATCATCATATATTCATATCCAATAAAGTATCATTCTCTTCTTAAATTTCCTCTTTATCTTGTTTATTATACTTCCCAGAAGTATATACTCAACAGTGGTACCACAGGTAGATTATCCACACCTATGCAACTATAAGGAAAAATTCCTCCTAAGAAAAGAATCCAAAAAATGGCCCACCCCACAGGCTGAAAAGACTACAAAAAAGGACAAGACGTCCCTACAAGTTTCACCATCTTCAACAACGTCCTTGTCCCCACTGAACAGTACAATCTTCTCCACGCCTGTAGACTCCTGAACCCGCCTCCAACCTCTGCAGTGCCGCAGGTGCCCAAGATACCCAGATTGTTTTCAATGCCTACACTCAGCATAAATTGGAACATTTTCAGGGTTACGCCAGGAAAACACTGCCCTCTGAATCAACAGAACATAAAGCAAATTTACACAAGTAGATTATCCCTGCAGACTCTGGGCCAGTGAGGTTGCCCTACATGTCACAGGAACTGATTCACATTTTGTAAGCAAATGGCTAGACCAACACCCAACCAGAAAGAGAACTGGGAAATGTTCAAGGCTGTGTTCCTAAACAAGCTCTCCATGAAAAATTCAGATGTGGCCATCATGACGGAACTAAGAACATTTAAAATGAAAGAAACCATTGAGGAGTACATTGCAGCATACAAAGACCTACATGGCTGAGCCCCCAACACCATCAACTTTGACAAGCCTGGACCACAATTGGACTTCCACAATGGCCTCCCTACACACATTAGACGTCAGCTTGACATGAACCGCTGCAAGAACCTCAAAGATGTGTTTCTGGAAGGAAAGCGCACGGCACAAAAATATGACAATCTACATGCAACAAATAAACAGAAGGAGAGCCCCATAGTAAGAAAAGACCCTCAGCCAAACAAAAAAAATAACCAAGCCAATAACACCTATCCTCAAAACGTGACTTGCACCACTCAAGCAAACCATGCAAGCACTGAAGACACCAAAAAGGAAGGAAAAGCTCAGGGAAGTGCTTAGGCAAGCTGCCCTCCCCCACTTTACAAGACTTGTACAGGGACCAAGATTTGGACTCAATTACTATGATCCAAGTACCCTCCAGCAATCCTCTACTGTTTGCCGCCTAAACTGGAAATAAACTCCTCAATTATCCTTTCTGTTTTTGCAGATACCAAGGAACAGCATTATTTGACACTGGAGCAGACCAATCCCCTGTTGACAAGAAATTTGCCAACTCCATGAAGTTACCCACGACCCAAAGCTATGTCAAGAGAGTTGTTATGGCAGACAACCAAAGCACACCTGTCACTAAAGAATTAAAACCTTTCTGCTCTCAAATTGAAGATGTAAAAACAACACTTAGTGGCCCTATCATACCAATCCCCAAGCATGATGTTATACTTGGTTTGGATTAGATGAGAAAGACCAAGCCTCACATTGACTGGGACAGCGCTACCCTCACCATACAACAAGGTGAGGTGCAACACCATGTCTACCCAACACATCTTGATACACTCATGAGAGACCATGTGTTTGTAAAAATTGTGGAAACAGAAGAGGAAACAGACCCTAGCAAAATCAATTGGAGTACCTGCATGTATGAGGTTATCCACTTTAAAAATACAGAGACTCAACATAAAGAGGACCACATCCGAGACCAGCTAGTGAGCAAATTCCCCTCTGTTTTCCAAGAAGCACTACCAGGAATATCACCTGACTGTGGCATACATCACAAAATCAACCTCAAAGGAAGTTTACCAAAGGCACGCCCTATCTACCACCTCACACCCTAAGAAGACAACACACTGAAAGTTTACCTTGACAAAGCCCTCAATAAAGGACTCATGCAGCCTTCAAAGTTGCTGTTTGGTGCCGCTGTCTTCTTTGTAGTAAAGAAAGATGGAGGCTTTGGCCTAGTCACAGACTACAGGGCGCTCAACAAGGTCACAATTAAGAACAGGTATCCCCTGCCCCAGATTGATGACCTTTTTGATGCCCTGGGAGGGTCCCAAATCTTCACAAAAATTGATTTAACAGCAGGCTATCACCAAATTTGAGTAAAGCCTGAAGAAATCCCAAAGACTGCATTCAGAACCAAATATGGATCCTTTAAGTGTGCCATTCTCAATTTTGGTATGATCAATGCTCCCAGTACCTTTGTGACCTTCATGGATGAAGTTGTCAAGGAACACATTTGAAAACAAGCAATCATTTACCTGGACAATATAATCATCTACAGCCCAACTTTAAAGCAGCATTGGGAAGACGTCTGCATAGTCTTACACACTCTCAAAGAAAACCAAATCATTGCCAAATCTTCAAATTGTGACTTCTTTTTGTCTGAACTTCCATTTCTCAGTCACATTATCAGCAAGGACGGAATCAAACCAGATCCAGACAAGATATGTGCCATAACTGAAATGCCAGCTCCAAGGAATAAGAGTGAACTCTGCATTTTCCTAGGCATGGTGGCCTACGTGAGAAGGTTCATTCCTGAATGGGGTGTCCTAACAGCCCCCTGTCAGCCATCATAGGTAAAACAACCAAGCTTTTGTGAACACTGCTACAAGACCAACATTTCTGGAAATTAAAAGAATGCATGGTCACCACCCCTATCCTCCAATACCCAAATTGTGATGGAATATACAAACTAGACACCAATGCATCTGACTACACCATAGGAGGAGTACTTCATATCCAAACGGCAGAAAAGGACTTCCTCCCTGTAGCATACAAATCAAGGAAACTATCCAATGGCAAACAAAGATATCCCATACACAATAAAGAGTTAGTAGCCATCATACATTGCCTCATTAAATGCTGATGCTATCTGGAAGGGGCCCACACGTTCAAAGTGCTCACCAATCACAAGTTGTTGATATTCTTCAAAACACATCAACATTTGTCAAGAAGGGAAGCCAAATGGATGAGTCTCATACAGAGATATCCAATGCAAATCAAGTAAAATCCAGGCAAGGAAATGCTTACCACAGATGCCCTGTCAAGGCTATACAGTAAACATGTCCTATGCGCTGATGGGGACCCTGATTGGCCCATGTTAATCATGGGGAATCTTCAGGAAAGATTCTCACCTGGCACACCAATGGACTTCCAAGATAAGGTCCTCAAGAACAAACATCTGTTCAAAAACATATATGGCACACTACACCAAATACTTCCAAGTGGTGACACTGTACCCTACGTCCCGTCAACACAAAATATTGACACAATCCTCCAATATCACAGAGACCTGGGACACACCCACAGCAGAAATTTGCATGAATACCTCAAGACACACTACTGGTGGCCCAACATGCTAGATGATATCAGAGAGGTACTAGAACAATGCAAAGTCTGTGAGAAGTACACCCAAACTAAGGTAACACCCAAGTCAGTAGTACCAGTATCCATCACACAACCCTTCAAGGTGTGGTTTCTGGATATAGTGGGACCAATGCCTTACAATAACAAAGGCAAAAGGGACATAATAACAGCTATCAACTATGCCACCAGATGGCCCATGGCACAAGCCACAAAAGAACACAAAGGCAATGATGTGAGACAATTTATTGAGAAAGAGATCATAGCCAAGTTTGGAAAACCCAACCTCCTGATCATAGATGGGGGCACCAAACTTAGGCAACTGCCAGAATTAACTCATTCCACAAGTCAACTTACTATATTTCAACAATCAGAATTAAAAATACTTTAATGTCAACAGCATTGAAAAGTCAGAATTAAGTTTAAACTCATGCAGACTACTAAATGTCAACACTTTTTAATAAGCAGAAACCTGTTTCCTGAACATTTTACTTGATGAAAATTAAGCTTCAAAATACTTTTTAGGGTAATGTGACAACATAGATTTAAAAAAGTTCATAGAAAATTATACATGACAATTAAAAAAAATTATAAAAGTACACTTCAAAAATAATTCACTATGAAGTTAGCTATCTTTACTATAATAAATTTTTTCCCACTTATAAAAGCAAAAAAAACCAATACACAAAAAGATACTACATAAAATTTCACCTATTATAAGAAAATATAATAATCAGAAACAGTGATATAAAGTTTTTTCTATATTGAAAACTACAAAAACATATAATTTACTAGTAAAATACCAATATAGGCCATGTAATACAGTCTAAAGCATCAAACTATCAATAGAAAATCAATGATTTTATAAAAAAAATAGTATCATAAATTATTAATGAGTTATTTAGAATAACTATTTATTTAAAAATATTATACTTGACATATAAGAACTATATAAAAAATTAGGCAATACTCAATAAATTTAATTAAAAGCTAGACTGTGATCACCTGGTTGCCATTAAGAACTGTGGCAATCTTCTTGATGTATTCCCCAGTCTCTGAAAGCTTATATTTGGCCTTGACAACGTCCTTGATCTTCTCTTGATATTGTTTCTCTTTGGTGGTTCTCTTCTTCTTGGATGGGCGGTTCTCAATATCTCTGATGAATGCACCAGTCTTCCCCTGTTGGACTTTGAGGTGCTCGTAGAAGGTGTTGTATCTGGGCTTGATTCCAAAGGAGGACTTGATATGCTTATGCCAGCCCTCTAAAGATGAAGTAGTTTTCATCTCATCCTTAAGAATTTCCTGGTAGCAGTTCCAGTTGGCTTTGGCTCTGGGCTTGCTCCAGTGCTTAGTGACCTTACGTCCAATCCACTGTGGTTTGTAATATTCAATGAAAGGGGAGAAGGCATCCTCATGTTTCTTGGCATATGGATCCTGACATAGGAGGTCAAAGGCTTGTTCAGTATGCTCTGGCTTTACAAAGGCTAGTGCTATAAACTGCTGAATTAAGAACTTGAACTTTCCTGATGTATCTAGACAGTAGAGCATGCTAAGCTCAGTTAGACCCTTTAGTTGCCTGTTGACAGCCTATCAATAATAGAAAAAACACCCCTGGACCTCTCCATCAAAGGTGTTTACAAAAGCGTTATACTGGGCAGTTTCATATTCCATGATTATAGTTGAGGGGCCAAGTGCTCAATCAGGAGCTTCTTGTTCTGCAGCAAGGGTGGCTTTATCCTTTTCATCATCATCTGGATTGGCTCTAGTGTTATGACCAGGGGGACTCTTTTTATTACTGGGTAGGGCTTTGATGCCCTCCTGAAGGATTTTAAAGGCCTTTGTGTAGATCTATTCTGTTGCCTGAGGAAACAGAAAGTAGGCAAATGGGAGCACCTTACCTTCAATAAGGGAATGTACAACCCATAGTTGGTAAAAAAGGCGGGGCATACTGCAAAGGTATCATCACATAACCAGGTCTCTGAATCTCTTAACTGCTCCAGGCTCTGTTGTGTAGCATAGCATATAATTGTTGCCTCTTCTGTAGGCCCATCATCATGTAAAAGGATTACCTCATCACCATTGAACATCTTTAACTCCTCTGTCAACACTAACTCTCCTTGAACCATGGCAGATTTCTTATGGGGGAATAGATCACAGTGTTTGTCACACATGTACTTCACTAACTGGTTGCAGTCAGGGATGAGCTTCAGGTTCTCATTACTTAGATGAGTGGTGGCCTTAACTGCTAGATCAGAAGCCTTGACGTCTTTGGAGAATAGAACCATTTGGTAGAGGTACCACTTTAGAAGCTTTTCAATAAGATTGATTGGAGCATTGCATGTGTGCTCTCCTTTTTCACTAGTGACTTTATCCCATCCTTCTGTGTTGATCCTGGCAGCGCAGCTTCTATCTTCACACACATATTTCTTGCTTCTTCCTGCTCTCTTATGATTGTTGCAATTGAAAACATAGCCATCACAGACTAAACTTGCACCTCCTTTGATAGACATTAGAGGGAAAACCTGAGGGAACTTCTTTGGGAGCTTAAACTCTCCTTTGACATTACATATATTGTGAACCTTTAGGGGATCCCATGGGCTAATTGGTTCTTGATGATAGTCAGACAGGTAATCATCAGGATCTTCTTTATTGATACTTGATGAGGAGGATGGAGGTGCAGATTTGTTGGGCAGTGGAGGGGAATTCTCTGGAGTTGGATTCTTGCACTTCTTGGACTGGGATGAGCTTGATTCCTTGGGGATTGATTCCTTTGATCTTAATTTATCTGGGCTTGACTGGGGTTCTTGACTCTTGGGTATATTCTTTCTTCCTTGCTTGTTTAGTGAAACCTCATCTCCTTATTATTGATATCAGCTTGGAGAAGAGGAGAGGTCAGGGGAGGGCTCTTTGCTTTCAGGGTCTGGGGTCTTCTCCTTTGTCTTCTCTTTCTTTGATGGCTCTTTGGCTGGTTTTTTGTTGGGGTAGGGACTTTGGGCCTTTCCAGAGGCTTTGGGCACTTTCTTGGTTGACTTGGGGTTCTTTTGTGGCTTCTTGAAATATTTTTCCTACAATAATTAGAGTATAGTTCATAAAGTAAGCATAACCAGGTGGAACATGAATAAAATTAAATAATAATCACTTGTTTTATTTTTTATTTTTAATTAAATAGTTTATAGAAGTATGGAAAGTAATTTTAGAGCTAGTCTATTAGTAAAGAATAGAAAAAAACATGTTTAAATAAAAAATTGACATTCTGGTAGTCACAATAGTCAAAAATATTTAATTTAGTTTGTCAGCATAAAAAACGCTTTAATTTTGACTATCAGCATACTGACAGTCAGCATTAAACTAGAAAAACACTATGTAAATCACTTATAAAGCTTAGTTAATATTTTCTGGAGTTGGTTTTTTAAGGCCAAAATTGATTATTTTTAAATTTAAAAATTTAAAGATTTGCATATGTAACTTATGAAAACTAAATGACAGGGATTTAGAGGGAAGTCTAAAGTATAGCCCTGGGTACTTTGGTCTGAATTATTATACCATTGTATGTGTGCTTTTTGTTAAGCGGCAGTGTTTTACTAATAAATCAGTGAAGGTGTCAACATTCAGGCAGTCAGCATTCTTTTATAGTAACTCTCCTATTAAATCTTGCTTAAATTATGTTGCTTTGTTGCAACTGAACCAATGAGGATTCAGTATTTGGAATTGGGGAAGACAACAGTCCAATAGAAAGGACAGAATAATAAGAATAAAATATTGTGATTAATATACCATATGGGGAAAGCCACAAGGCCACAAGGGGGTGGCATAGTGGGAAGTTCCATGTAAGGTTTGAAGCCAAGGAATAAATTGTGCAGGGATCAGCAGGTCAAATTAGTAGTGCTCCTAATTAGGATGAAGTACCCGCCATTCAATATTACCACCAGATTGGTTCATGTTGTTAGATATTTCAAGGGGGGGACTCATCAAGCGCCCCCTGTGTATTGTAAGATACGTTAGCGGGCAAGTCTGGAAACTTGGTTGCAACAACTTTGTTTGCTTAGCTGAACCCCTTTGTTGCAATTTAGGTGACATGTTGATTTGACACAAAGTTGACATTATAAATACATATATAATTTCTAGTTTTAACATATGTGTTTTGGCTTAAGTGGACTTCCAGAAATAAGCTATAGTTTATCCAGTGAGCTTAAAATAACAGTAAATATCTAAATAATACAAAGAACACTATGAAAGTTGACATATGTCTTTGTTCAATGCTTATCTTAATATATGTTTAATAAAAACAGTAGTATAAAATATAAAAAGTAGTTATTTTTAGAATATTGTGTATTTTATTAAGAAATTTATGGATTCTTATTTGGGGTTGACATCCAGATATTACTTACTGTAGTTGACCTTAATGTAAAAGTACAAAGAAACTTACATTTTAATAGTAAATTATATTGATTTTTTGGCTTAAAAATAACCCTTTGTTTAAATGGTGTTGACATTATGCATGTTCCTTTTTAATTTTGCAATTCTGACTTAATAATTTACTATGAAAAATTAGCTTACTTTTGGAAATACCCAATTCCGGCAGATAAATAATAAAATAATGTTGACTTACTGAATGTCAACAAATTGTCAACATTCAGTAAGTCAACTTGTGGAATGAGTTAATTCTGGCGGTTGCCCAAACTTAAGGACATTGACACCAATATCTACCTTGCCAAAAATGGAATAAGACACATCATAGCCAGTCTGTACCACCCACAAGCAAATGGACACGTAGAACAACTAAACGGCTTGCTAGTGGAGGCCCTCAGTAAATTATCTGCTAAAAATCCAAAACCCTGGATTGACATGCTGCCAACAGCTCTCATGGTATGCAGAACACAAATCAATAAAAACACCAGGAAAAGCCTGTATGAACTTGTCTATGGGCAGAAGCCCACCCTTGTTAGTACAACCGCAGGACCACAGTTACCTCTACCAAAAAAGGTACTAGATGGCAGTAACCCCAATGTACGCTGTGCTAGAGAGGATCAGAAAGCCTTGGGACAAAAAAGGGTCAAAAGAGAGACAATTCTGCTACAACAGGAAAGATTCCAGGACAGGGACAAAATCTGAGTTATCAACCATGATCAGCACAATTGGACCCAGGACTACGTGGACCAGGAATTGTCATAGAGGTCAACCCCAACAGCATCTACCTCATAAAAGGAATTGGGGCTAGAACCAAATTAAAACACATGCACCATGACCAACTCTGCCTGTGTAAAACAAGAACAGCTCAATGTAACTCCAGACTCCCTGCTCCCAATGCCAAACTGGATCAATACCAAGCCTGTATCCCCAACACTCTCAAGAAAATTCCCAAGGTTCCACCTTTCAGCACCCCAGGGGGAGATGTCGCAAAATCTTTGATCACTCCCTCTTGGGGAATTAACGCCCCAAGTAGTTCACCAAATGAGTCACCAACTAATCATTAAGTTGGTGGCACCACTATCATTTGGTCATCTATTACAGGGATCAAACAATCTATATCCTAAACGTAACACAACACAACTTAAGTAAGCCCCGTGACTTAGGAGGAACATTACTCAGATAAGCCCCATGACTCCCATGATGTACATGGACAGTATATGGCTTCCCATGATACTATATATTATCCTATATTCATATCCAATAAAGTACCATTCTCTTCCTGATTTTCCCCTTCATCTTGTTTATTATATTTCCCATAAGTATATACTTAACAGTGGTAAACTCCAAGCAAAGGTACAGGCAAAATGCAAGGTGTAGAAATGAGAACAAAAATTACAAAAGCTAATGATTGAGAAATGGAAGCCAAATTTGGAAAATAGAGGATTTGGCAAATTGTCTCAATGTACTCCTCAATTTCAGGTGAGTAAATTGCAAACAACAGTGTTCTGGCAGCAGGTAGTGCTAAACCAATTCTGCGTGTTGCAATGGTGCGCACGGGGGTGTACGCAAACAGGAATTTGATTCTCATGAGTTTTACTTACCAGAAATAAAAAATTGACAGCTTTAGAGGTAATATGGGTTTTATTCAACTACTAAGGTAGGTTGGACTACAAACCAGCTCATATAGGTGGGATAGGAATGCTGAAATCAGCAGGGTGAATTCTGACATCCAACCCTTCAGAAGTGACTGAAAATTCTTACATGATAAATTTGTCTTTGGGCCAAAAAAACACCAAATTACCTGATTTTTGGGTTTCTGGGCCTTAAACTGAAGGTTTTTAGGTCCTGTTTGGAGGTGCACCTTCTTGACCACCATCCACTTCCTTCCAATAGCTTGATTCAGGTCTGTGTAGGTTTTCATAGACATCTTCTTTCTGGCAACTCCTTTCTGTTGAGTTTTCTTGGGGAAAGCAATACTTACCTAGATGTCTTTATCCATGACAACAACAAGCTGCTCAAGGACAAGTACATCTTCAAGCACCAAGAAGAATTTTCTCCCTTCATCCATTACTTTGAGCACCTGTGGGCAGGTGTGTTCTAGGAAAAGCAATGCATCTGCAAAGGTGGCAAATCCATCAACTGGAACTGCTATATGTCGGTTAAGGAAGGCGTGACTAAGACCACCTCATCACTTGAAGGTTTACATAACCAATTCCCCTGCTTAGTCAGGATGAAGAAGCCTGGGTTCAATGTGATCATCAGCAAGCTAAAGATCCAGCATACCCTTGGGGACTAGCTTTACCCCCAGGCCATCAATATCAAGGCTGTTGACTCTAAACATGCTGACTAACAGATCAAGTTTGTGAGGGTTACCAAAATAGGTTTTGGCCTACTATTTCAAAGAGTGCTGTCTTTTTCAGCTTGAGAGCATTTTCAAGGCTCTTGGAGCCAAAGCCTGGTCATTGTTTCTTCCCAATAAATACTTTTTCCTTCCATGTACTTAATTTTTACTTTAGTTTTAGTATATAGATGTTTAATTTAGGGCTAAATTTTAATATAAAATTATCATAATTTTAGGTGTGTTGGCTTTAGAGTTTTGTGTGATATAGTTACTGATGAGGAGCAACTTTTTGGGAAGCTTTGAATATGGATTTAAAAAAGAAAGAAGGATCTTTTATTGGATAATATTTTAGACTTATATAGTGATAAGGAGCGCCTTTTGGGGAAGCTTCAAATATGGAATTAAGAAAGAAGAGAAGTATATTTTATTGGATAATACTTTAGACTTATATAGACTTGACTGTGGAGGGGATTTAGTTGGATCAAACCTAGGGGTTTATCATGTGCTAGATGGATTTGTGCCACTGGATACTTGGACAGTCAGGTGATATTGCTTGGTTACCATTCTCAGTATGTCAAACATTATATTGGAAGGGGACTAAATTGGGCAATGACTGGATGTTGGGTAGGTTGGCAGTATCCAGAATGCTTTTACATCCAGACCCTTGACACACACCCCCTTAAGGGGTTACTCTGGTGCATCAGGAGGGGGCTTTGTTTTCACGGCTGCTGCATGATGCTCCTGGAGCTGTTTACTAGTTGGAACCAGTCTAGTTGAGTGCTCTCCTTTACTGAGGCAGAGACAGGTTCTGTGGTATTTCTTGATAATTGGGTTTTTGGCACTTTGGAATTTTACTAGGTAAGTGTTGTGCTCTGTTCTGTATTTGATGACTCTTCCTGATCCCTGGTGTACTGAGTCTAGTTTCTTTCTGTTGCCAGCTAGAATCCAGACAGGGGAGTCAATGGAAAGTGGTTCCTCTGTGGAGGTTACATTTTGTGTCTTGAGCCTCTTCATTTCTGCTATTTTAGCTTTGAGGTGGATGTGTTGTAGGTTTGGTGCTTGCTCTACTGTGGGAGGTTTCCCTGGGGGGATCTTTATGTAGGGTTGTTTGTTGCGGGTGATTACTTCCAGTTTGTACCCGTAGGTTAGCTCAAACAATGAATAGCCTGTCCCTTGGTTGGTGCGGACTTGGGATACTAGTAATGCATGTTTCACATATAGTGGACATGTGTCTTTGGCTTTGTCATCTGTTATTTTCTCTAGGGTCCTGATAAGGCTGCCGTTTAGGCGTTCCACTCTACCGTTGGCCTGTGGCCTGTATGGAGAGGTTGTGGAGTGTTTAATGTTTTTGGATTTTAAGTTGTCATTTACTATGTGACCTGATAACTTGGTTTCTCCATCAGTTATGATGTAGTCTGGAGTACCGTAGTTGGCTATGATTGCTTTGTTAATGAAATGGTTGATAGTTTCTGCTTTGTGGTCCTTTGTTACCCAGCAGATGGGCCAACATGTGGCAAAGTTGATAGCTACAATTAGGAATTGTTGGTTTGTTTTTGTTTCTGGGAAGGGGCCCACTACGTCTAGCCCCCAAACCTTAAACGGTTCAGGGTCTGGTACTGGGTTGACCGTTGGCTGAGGAGCCTTTGTACTGGTGTATTTCTCACACAATGTGCACTTTTTCAGAACATCAACTATATTCTGTTTGAGGTTGGGCCACCATACTATCTCTTTTAGTGTGGAGTATAGGTTTTTAGCCTTTGTATGGCCTAGCAGGCAGTGATGTCTTAGTATGGTGTCAACTCTTTGTGCAAGTGGTATGTACAGGATATGTTTGTCATTGATAATTTGATATACTATGCCATTTTATACACGAAAGTACTTTTTGTTTCTTACTAATGTATCATGGGTCAGTTGATGTGTTGAGGGGTCTTTCCCTTTGGTTTTATACTCAGTGTTGTACAGGTTTGGCCAGTCAGGGTCCAGGTGGTCAGGGTGATCCTCTCTAGGCTGACATAGTCTAGAGAGAGCATCAGCCGTGACCAACTCTTCCCCTTTTTGTATTGGATGTCCAGGTTAAGCTGTTCCAGCAAGGACATCCATTTGGCTTGTTGCTGTGTGGGTGTGTTCTGAGTTTTGAAATAGATTAAGGATTTATGGTCAGTTGGTACTCAGACATTTAAATGTCCTTCCAGATAACATCTCCATTTCTTGCATGTGTGGTATATTGCTAGCAATTCCTTATTGTGTATTGGGTATCTTTGCTTAGTATTAGTTGGTTTTCTGCTTTTGTAACATACTGGCAGGAAGTCTTGCTGCCCTGGCTGGCAGATGCGCAGGACTGCGCCAATGGCGGTGTCACTGGCATCTGACTCAATCTTGTAGCACCTGTTATTATTAGGGTATTGAAATATTGGTGCTTCAATCAAAGCTTGTTTTAGTAATTGGAAATTCTTGTCACATTCTGGAGTCCAGATGAATTTCTTTTTGGCATTACCCTTGGTTAAGTCATTGATTGGTGTGGTTAGTTTTCCGCAGTCTTTGATGTATTTCCTTAGGTAAGCTACCATACCAAGAAAGCATTTAAATTGTTTAACAGAGGTGGGGTGTTGCATGTTATTTATGGCTTTTATTTTGTCTGGATCTTCTTTGATGCCACTGTCAGAGACAATGTGGCCCAAGAACAGGAGTTCCTTTTCCATAAATTGGCACTTACTTGGTTTTGCATAAAGTTTGTGCTTTGCAAGTCAATCAAGTGTCTTGCAGACATGTGTGAGGTGTTCCTCTTTTTTTTGAGAATATGATGATATCATCAAGGTAGCATAATGTATTTGAGAGACTGTTTAGTGCTTGGTTCATCATAGTGACAAACGTCGCGGGAGCGTTGGCATCCCAAAGTTCATTACTCTACATTCAAAGGATCCAAATTGTGCATGGAACACAGTTTTTGGTATGTCCTTTTCCTTTACTTCAAATTGGTTGTAACCTGAGGTGAGGTCAATTTTGGAGAAAATTTTGGCTCCTGAGAGTCTTGCAAACAGATCTTTTATAAGTGAAAGAGGGTATTTATTATTTACTGTGCTTGCATTTAGTGCTCTGTAGTCAGTTACTAGACGCAGGGTGCCTTCTTTTTTCTTTACAAAGAATACTGCTGCCCCCCATGAGGATTCAGATGGGCGGATGAAGCCTTTGGCTAAGTTGTCCTCAATATGGGTTTTGAGGGTTTGTGTCTCCATGGGGGAGAGTCTGTAGAGGGGTGCAGGCTTAGGCATGGCTTTACAAAAGTTGATTCCATGTTTGACCTCTTGTTTGGGGGGTAGCTTGATGAGTTCTTCTTTGAATTCATGAGTGTATTCATTTAGGAGTGCCACAAGTTCTGGGCATTGGATCTTGGTTGTTTGTATGTTATTGAACTCAGTGCATCTCATTATGTGGAGGGTACTGTCTTTGGTTAGACGTTCTGAGTCATCTTGGTTTATGACATGGACAAATACTGTGTCTCTTTGAATGAGATCATTGGGTTCTTTGAGGATGTTAAAATTGACTCTGTTGCGTTTGATGGTCATGGTTTTTGTTTTCCAACATATGCTGGTGTTCACTCAGGTGAACCAGTCCATGCCTGCTACAATGTCATAGTTTATGTTGTTCATGATAAGTCCTTTTATGGACGTTTGTATGCCTTGGAGGTCAATTCTGAAGGGAGTTGTTTTGCCTTTGAGTAGAACCTTTGATTTATCTGCCATTCTGGCGTATTTGAAGTTGGATTTGACAACTGGTATTTTGTGCTTGGTTACAAATGGTTTGCTTACCATAGTGTGTTGTGCACCAGAGTCAAATAAAATTTTATGTGTATGTGATTTGTAAGTGCATGGATAGACAAGAAGCTGTGAGTGATCTTTAATTTTTAAGTTCATAAAAATGGAGGATTGCAGGACATGGGCAATGCGAGCAGCAAAGTTCGTGCCTTGGTACAATTTCTTGTCAAGTTGGGGGGAGACAGGGGCACTTAAGCCTGTTCCCCTTCCTCTTTTCCCTGTTCCTCTGTTTTGAGACCTTTGAGGTCAGAGAATGTGGGGTCAGATTCATAGCAGGTTGCTACTTCAGCATTGTTAACTTTGGTGGTGTTCTCTTTCTTGGGACGGGAGCGGTTTGCTCTTTGGCTGCAATTGCCATTGTTGCTATTGGAGTTGCCGTTGTAATGGTTGGTATTTTGGCATTTGTTGCCATTGGAGTTTTCTCTGCCATTGCTGTTTGCAGAGCAGTTGCTGTTGTGTGCAGCATATTCCATGTTTGCACGTTTTTCTGTGCGCTTGGCTTCTGCAATGAGCGTGGGCATGGAGGTGTTGGCCCCTGGGCAGATGAGGGCAGCAACAGAGGGTTTCATTATGTTGATGAATGAGGCTCTGGTGTGTACGTTATCAGCTTGTGCTGGGTTTTGGATTTTGCGATGTATTTCCTCAAATTTGTTGGCGTAAGTTGTGATAGTGGTCTTCTGAGGAAGATCACTGAGCTGTATTGCAATGTCTTGGAGGGATTCAGTGACGCGGAAATTGTGTGTGATGTCTGCTTTGAACTCTTCCCAGTTGTCAAGCTGGTTGTCAGTTTGTGAGCCAACCCAGGTGGCAAACCAGTTAGCTGCGGCCTTGTACAGGCGCTTGCTGGCTTCCTGGACCCATTTCTCATGTGAGATGTGGCTGGAGCAGAGTTTAGCGGCTGAGTGGTCTAGCCAGTTGATGTCAGGGATCCACTCATTGGGAAATCTTTCTCTGATTGAATGAAGTAGAGCTCCCAAGTTGAATTTGACCAGAGTGGAACCTACTGGAATCCCTATCATTAACATGTGTAGAAGGTGACCAAATAGACGGAATCTTCCCAAGAAGGGAGTGAAGTGGTTGAGGAGATAATAGACACTGGTGTACCCCAAAACCAACCAGGGGGCCTTGGGGTGGATGATAGGTGGGAATTGTGCTGTTTCAACGTAAGGGGCATGTTGTTGACGTGGACCAAAACGATACCAAATTGAGTCTTCTGATTTGTCAGTTGGAGTTGGTTTGGGGGTTTCAAAGTTAACATTTTCTTGTCCATAACTGATTAACACACAAAAAGTCCATACAAGGAAGATGAACTTCATGCTGTTGGGGGGGAACCTTTAGAATCTACTAATCAAGTGTTTAGAATTGAAAATATAGATTTATTGATTGATAGAAATAGAAGAAATTGTTGTAGCAATTTTTAAGGGAAGAATTTGTTAGTTTAAATACTGACTTCAAGTGAGGAAGGGAACATTGTGGTTACCAGGTGGATCTGCAAGAGTGATTTGAGAAGTATTGCCTTGCAGGACTGCAGCAGGCTGCAGCCTGCAATGCAAGAAGGGGCAGGTTGGGGTATTGCATTGCAGTATTCTACCTTACTATGGTTGGGATAGTATCTGGGGCTGGATGAGCAGTATTTCTTTGGATTGGGTGGTTCACTGGGTTTGATTGGCTACCTGGGCCCCTGAATCTCTGGTTTGGACAATATTTGCATTTATTCTCTGATTGATTGACTGTATTATGATTGTTGGAGCTAAATTTAAATGCTGAATTGTTATTGTTGTTATTATTGTTGTCCGGAACCTTAAATTTCAATTTTGAAGTAGAATTTATGTTTTGATCTTGGTTTTCACGCTTGTGTTTGTTTTTGCATTTGGAATTGATTTTAACACATTCATTTATCAATTTTGAACGTGTTTTCAAATTGATTACATTAATGGATTTGGTTTTGACCTTGGCTTCTGATTTAGCATTTAAAAATGCAACTTCTGATTTTCCAATAATTTTAAAACAATTCAAGTCTGGTTTCCAATTTGTGTCAGGGATGGAATCCCTTACAGTTGATGATGTTTTCTTTGTTTTTACTAAAGAACTTGTCAATACCAATGTATTTTGTGTTGGTAACTTCACCTGTAATAGGTGGTTGTGTGTTTGTTTGTGGTTGAAGAGAGCAACTGTATTGAATAATCTTGGCACATGCTTTGGGCATGACCAGACCTTCAAATATGGTGCATCCACTAGTTATATCTTTGTCAATGTTGTGGGTGCAGAAGTAAATTTTACAGGTCTCCTGGGATGTGGCCTGGTTGAGTATGTGAGCAAAGGTGGGCAGGTTTTGGTCAGTCATTTTCTCTCTCATAGGCATGGTCAAAAAACCGTAGCTGCTACCAGTGATAAGGAGCGCCTTTTGGGGAAGCTTCAAATATGGAATTAAGAAAGAAGAGAAGTATATTTTATTGGATAATACTTTAGACTTATATAGACTTGACTGTGGTGAAGACTTAAGTTGGATCAGAGATAGGGGAGGTCATTTGTGAGTTGGCTTTGGATTGCTGTATACTTGGACAAGTCATGTGGTATTGGTTTTTTGCCATTTCTGGAATGCTGAACTGAATATTAGAAAGGCATCAAGTTGGGCAATGGCTGGATGTTAAGTGAGTTAGCAGTAGCCAGAACACCTGTACATCCAGCTCCTCAACACTGGGATGATTTTCCTACCTCCTTTCTAAACTCTGTAGGTTTTGTAATGACCCTTCTGATGAGAATATTCTGACATGAGTGGTTGGGCCCTTGCTCTATCATTGGCCAAGGCTAGCCAACCGTGCATGTGCTGGTTGATCTAGATCAGATTTGGGATACTGGGCTATTGTTGGAGCAGTCCAGCTATCCAGATCTATCTGTTGGGCTGATCCTGGAATTCTATTGGGGTTGATGGACAGAGCACCAGCAGCAACTTGCCTATCCACTGAACCAGGGGACTTATGGACCAGTTGATTAATAGCACTTGGAATTCCTGACTTACCTTATTTAGCTTGATTCTTATTGATGTGATATAGTTTATTTTTATAAAAAAAACTGACTTTATTTCTTTGATTACAGATATAAATTTTATAATATAGCATAGTGTATACTTCATTCACAAAGTATATGCTTTTCAGTTTATAGAGTGGCAGCTAGCTTGGATAAATGCTGATGGTTTATGGTGGTTTAGTATAGTATGGAGTTGTTTATTGATGTTATTTCTGGTGGGATAACTATTTTTATAGTGAGATTGATTTAATTCTTGGGAAACTAACCCTGTATGGGTTTATTGGATATTAAATTGTTTCAGGGGATCTATTATTACAGTTGGGCTCTCTAGGGTAAGATCAAAACCTGCCTTGTTATAGAGCTTGGTTTTTATACAGTGGAACAGTCAGGGTGCAGTTTGCTGTTAATTAAAAAATAGATCATTTCTGGAAGTTGGCTAGGGTTGTTTTTCACAACTCTGTTGAGTTGACTGATACCCAAATTTCTTGTGAATGTTGACTTACCAACCTATTTGTTTGAAGGCTACTTGTGAAGTTATTTTTAAGCCAAGTGGTGAACTGGGCGCGGGCATCCAGATGCCTAACCCTTCAGCATTTGGAATGAGGCAATGATTCTTGAAAAGAAAGAGATTTACACTCCCCAAAGATACCCCCAAATACTTTTACTACTGCTTGGCAATAATGCAGGTCAATTAATGGGAAATCTCTAAGAATCTTGATCCTGCTGGTGTGGTGGAAATCATGGGATAGTAAGAAGTTGTCTCCATGTGATGGGGAATCGCCCACCAAATCCACATAGAGTTAATGATTAACCACCAACACTGCTTCAAATACCGTTTTGTAAAATTTCTAAATGAGATACTAGGGTTAAGTAGAATAATTAAATCCAACCAGGAAAGCCCTAGATAAATGGCCTGCAAGAGAATCAGAGTGTCTTCAGTATAAAATTCAGGACATTGAGATAGCACATGAGTTTCAGCTTTGACGGGAGTAGGAACAGCTCTGAGATTGACAGGCATTGAATTAACATTTGGCGGCAACAGCAACAAAATATTGACAGCAGGCCCCCATCTTCCCGTAATAATCTGGCTAAGGATTAAATTGTAAGGAATGTAGTGCAACAATCCAACTACAGGATGCATTTTCAAAAGTAAAGTTATACCAGGGAATATGTGATTTCATTTGAGTAGATTTTGGGAGGACTCAGCTCTTAACAGTTGAAACAGTGAAAATTATTCAATATATATCAACATCTGACTAAGCAATACCGCCTGAGTCCTGGGCTCCTATTCCTTCCACATAGTCAAGTAAGTATCTGGTCCAGGTTGCAAAGAAACCTTGGGTGGCCAACTTCTGATGACCATGCTGATTAACAATTTCATATCTGGTGACCCTTAGATTACGTCAATTTATCAATGTCAACTTACGGGGGGATCATATTTGACCGGCAAACTGGAGCAGCTGTAACCCATTTTCAATCAACCGTTTGATTCAAATCCGTTAATCCATCAGCTTCATTAAAGGTTTTTGGGCTTTTTGCGCTTTCCTACTTGGCCAAATAATCCCCGGCATTATGAAACTTACTGTGACAGCTGGTCCCCAAAATTGGGACCTAAAGGGCTTACATCTGGCAGATAGAAACAGACCAATCAATTACAATCTGGATATCAAGAGCACTGTCACATGCTGGAAGACGGTGGTGACTAAGTATGAGAAGAAGGTACTCTAAGACCCAGACCCCAAGCTGGAATATCCCAAGATGATTCACAAGTGGGTAGAAGCCAGAAGACTGGTCACAATCACCCCCCCAAAGAAATTGCTACTCTGACGCGGGTGCCAATGGTGACAAGAAATCCACAGACTCTGACTTGAAGGCTGTTCAATGAGGCCTTCTGGAGTGAATCAACATTCCTGGTGGATCCCCTAATTTGCCAGTGTGGGATTTGCCCATTTCAAGATGCCAATCTGGAGCACAAATTCTTTGGTTGCATAGTTGTATTGCAGTTCTGGACAGAGGTTGCCAACATGCTGAACCTCTCTGTACACTTTCAACCAAAGTTTGACATCTTCTTCATGAGAAGTCTCAAGCGGGAACCCCTATTAGTTTGAGCAGTTGCTTATCATCTTGCACTGTGGACCATCCACACTACCTGTATAGATGTAATCTTTGACAATGGCCCAAACCAGGTGTCACTCATGAAGGAGAAATTCCGGACTCTTATGGACAATACTATGATCTGAACAGAAAAATTTGGTCACACCATTCCTGGGAACAGGAAACTTATGGATACCATTGTCAACTCATCCCACCTCATAGTTGAGGGAGTCATTCAATGGAAAGATAGGTATACAGAGGGCTTGCAGACTGCTACCCCTTCCTCTGGTATCCCTCACTTCCCTCCCCCCACAGCTGTGTTTCCTTTTAAACGCCATCTCTGAACCTTAATAAACCTGTGTTTCCTCAAAAAAATATCTTTAAGCCAAGTGGTTTAAAAAATATACTGGCCAGTAGTCTTGAAATATCAATCCTAGCAGTAAATATTTGAAGTTGTATTCAGTTCAGTATGCTGTCTCTAAACGGAGTATAGTTGGAACTTTGGCTCGATAATTCGATTGGCAACCTTGCAATCTTTGAGCTGTCGAACTATCATCCTTGACGAGGTTTATCAGAAACTTTCCCACGTGAATTAAAGGCCCAAGCATCTGTGAAGCCCTGCTAGCTACCCTAAAGTTTTACAGGTTGCTCTTTTCGGCTACACGAGGTAAATTTCTTTCTATACTATACGACTGTTTTTTATCCCTTGGGCTGAATCGGGTCTTTACCCGGTTTGGTCTGGCGTCGATGCAGACAGACTATTTTAACTTGTAGCCCCAGCTAAATAAATGCATGCTTTTTTTTTAAAAATGGTTTCTATTCTGGAAATGCGATTTGTTGATCACCCAAATCACGAGTGCTTCTGGCATGAGATCTCTTTACGCTTAAAAGCCTGTTCTAGATCCAGTTTCTATTGGGTTTAGCCTTTTTGGCAGCAACTAACCATCCCCAAGGTTTTATTAAAGATGAGTTGGAAAAAAGACTTTGACGTAAGTGTTTAATGTATCTTCTTGATGCTTGTCGCAGCACCACTCTTCATTTTCGATGTTGTATTCTTCTCTTTGGTGCCATTTTGGTTTTTTATAAAGGGGAAAGTCTAAATAAGGCTTTTAGAAATAGGTTTAGTCACTCTCCCCTCTTCTGCTCTATTTCTACTTGGGGTTCTTTTTAAACTGAAGCAAAACAGCCTTCCTAATAGTCCCACTTTTCCCTTCTTACTTAGCTAAAAATGTCAACTCAAATACTTCCTACTTCTCTGGGACTATTTATCTTGTTGAGAAACCTTTCTGCTTGGTGATTTTCACTTTATTAGTTGAGTTTATTAAAATATACAGTTTAAAAATCATATTTAGTATATAACCTTTGCTAATGCAGCTCTTTTATTTTAAAGCTACATGTGTCTAATAACTGCACCTTAAGTCATAGAACGACTTTGTATTTTTATTTGGCATATTCTGCAATCAAATCCAATTTGAATCTCCAGATGATGTACTTGATTTAGCCTGCTTTTATTGCCAAGCTTACATCTAAGGCTTATATTTTCTTGCTTGAGTAAAATATATACCATGCCTTTATTTTCGTTTAGAGCTAATTGAGACAGCTTTTGTCTGATGCGGGTATGTTTGTTCCGAGTTGCCCCTTAAAAGACCGCAATATAGCATCCACCTTTTTCTTCAGATATGCTGCATCTTTAAATCTTATGGGATTACCATGGTTTTCACTACATTGATTAAATAAGTGCATTTACTTTAAATGCGCTGAAGACAAGGGAGCCCTAGCTTTAAAACCTGGCAGCCATATGCCTTTTAAGTACAAGTTTATGGCTTCATCCCAAAGTGCATGAAACTTGAATATTTTATTTGTATATGTTTAATAAAACGAAACGCTCCCTACTAGTATTCATCCTGAAAGGCGTGGATTCACTTGTTGATTTAAACTCCACCAGCCCTCCAAAGACTATTTAACATCCAACACTTGGTTAAAGCACTCCTACTTTACAAAACATTGACTTTATCAAGTAATCTGATATGTTTTCCTAGCTTCCAGTTCTGGAATTGCCGGGTAAAACCGTGACTAAACTTGACTTTCACCCCAACAAAGATCTGCTGGCAATTGCATCTTTTGATAACTCAGTAAGCCGCAAAGCCATACGCAGCTTAGTAACTTTCAGGTCCGACTGCTTGACGTAGATATTAGGAACAAAGACGTCAATAAAGTGTCCGAATACAGCCATGCTAAATCTGTTCTTGCGTGTAAATGGGGAAGCGTAAGTTTGATCAGGGATACTTGACTTATTGTGAAGGATGGCACTCGCCTTGCATCGGGGTGTGTGGATGGCGTGTTGAAGGTTCTGGACGCCGGGACTGGCCAAACCTTGGACATTGGGAAGCACGACGGCGCGATCAAGGCTGTTGCGTGGGCTTCCCAGGATGATCAGATCGTTGCCACTGGTTCCTGGGATAAGACGCTCAAGGTATGGCACTGTGTTTCTGGCTAATCCAATGGCCAGTATTGGGATTTGCGTTCGGCCACGTGCATTCAATCTCTGCCTCTTCCCGGGAAATGTCTTTCCATGGATGCTACATTCCCTCTGATGGTGGTCGCTACTGCCGATAGGCATATACAGATATTTGATCTCAACAACCCCATGCAGCCCTACCGCGTAAGCCTTACACCCCCAACCGCATTAATCCAGTAGGAAACATACTCCTCTCTTAAATGGCAAACAAGAAGCGTTTGCACAGTTGTCGATCCTGAGTATGGATATCTCCTTGGCTCCTTAGAAGGGCGTGCTGTCCTGTCTTACTGCGAACCCAAGAATATTGAAAAAACATTCACCTTCAAGTGCCATCGCATCAATGATAAGCCATACGCCGTCAACTGCGTCAATGTGACGCCGGAATTCCCGCATGTCGTCGCTACCGCTGGTGGCGATGGTTCCTTCTCCTTTTGGAACATCAAGACACGAAGACAACTAAGCACCCATACCGGGCTCCCCGGGCCCATCACGGCGGCTTGCTTCAACTCGAAAGCCACCGTATACGCTTATGCAACGGGCGCCGACTTTTGCGAGGTAAGTTTTCCCCCTACACCGCTGACTTGCATCCCTAGCTCGACGCTGTGCGCAAATATAACGGGATAGAAAAGGTTAATGTACACTTCCATCCCATTGTGCCAGAGGACGCCATCGCTCGTGAATGATTTGTAAAATGCCTAAATTAATCAGCTGCCCAGAATAAATTTGGAAAGGCTCTTTGCAAGCCGACAGAACTCCATCATCCAATAAATTAATGATAAAGGCTTCATTTCCAGTACTAACATATGCTGATTTATTAAATCAATCTGGATCTTTGCCTTGTTACTTGTGGGAAATGGAAGGTGGATTATCAGCCACAAGCCTCTTGGATTTGACTTTACATCTATTAAAGTAATATCAATACTCTTATTTAAAATAGATCTGGGTTATATTGACTGGGCGCTCCTCTACTTACAACGCCCTTTCTCTAGGAACCTATCCCTGGCAGCAGGATTTCATTTCGGAAACTTCAAAATAGAAACCACATTCAAAGCGATGCCATACGGTTAGGAATAGTTCCCCAATCCAGCGTTTGGATTAGACTGGGGACCACCGATCCGTGCTTGTAAACAGCAACCGGGTCTATAGTCCTCGGGCCTGTGATAGAATTCCGACCCCAAGATTTTACTCACACCGACTCAAAAAACTGAAATCTAGTCTATATCTGTTGTAACAACCCCGTGGAGCCCTAAATAGACTGGTAACCATTGCTTTTAAACCCTACCATCTCAATTTAAAAGCTATCCTAAAGAAAAGCACAGCCACACATTTTACCCATACAGTCCTACCCCAAGGATCCATATCATGCTGATTGGAAAGATAGTTTCAGACTGTGCCCACTTGAACCAAAGGCTATGTAAGCCCCTTACCATACATTGCTTGGAATGGCCAAATCAGCCTCCATCACCAGATCCACTCTGCAGGGAACCGATGTCCCCTAATCGATTCCAGATCGAAGCTTGAGACCCAGTCGGATTTAAATCCGCTCAACCCTACAAGTTTATGGGGTCCATTCCCGGTGTAGATGACTATCAAGACCTCGTATACGCATCCGGGATGGTTTAGTTCACCACGGCAGCCGAGTTGGGGAGATGGTCCCATCTTTACAGCTGACGGTAGGATGCAATCGATCCATCCGATCAAATATATCAGTGCGGTTGCTACTAAGGGTATCCATGGGCCACGATTTTTAGCCATGGATGGTTGAAGATACATCCTTAAATAATAGTAAGATATGCATCCCATGCCAGGGATCCGTTGACGAGGCAGGCTTTTACCGGTAGAGTTTAGGGTGCCACCAAGATTGAAGTCTATGCCGGGGTAGGCTAGGCCATTTCAAAAGTATTAGTATATACCGCATTCCAATTTACGGCATGGCGACCATGAAAAACAAGCGTCCAAGATTTAGTTTTTTAGAGCACAAGAAACATAAAAAACAGCAAAAAGGTTTTCAAAAAAGCGATTCTGGGCTTCAAAAGACCTCAGGATCTCAACCCTGCAATAAAAATGGGGGCCACTTGGTAGCAACAGGGTTGCATAAAGCCCATAAGTCAAAATACACCCAAAAACAGCTATTTTCATCCATTATATATGCATTAAAAGATCCACGTAATAGTACTGAATACCAAAGAAAAGTCAAAAAGTAATGAGATAAAGAAAAGAGCAAAAAGCATGCACAGCATTTACCCAGCCAGGTGATTAAACGTTGGTTGAAAGCCCTACTGAGATAGCTTGGGATGCTCAAGCTTTCTATTCTTGGGATAGCATGCCAGACCCACTCTGCTGATTTCAGTATATTTCTTCACCCCTCAGTCTGCTTGGGGCTGTCTTTACTCTTTATCCCAGCCTTGAAGAAGCGGGCAAATATTTCTTGCTGGGGTTTCAGGTGAACAGGGATCTTGTTGGACTTTGGCTTCTTACCCCAGACTCTGGCAGCAAACTGGCTATGCACTCTCCAAGGGAAGAGGTGGTCAAGATCAACCCATCTTCAACCTGCTTGAAGCCATCCTGGGTGGTTGAGCCACTGCCCTTTTGGATATGGTGTGCGCCTTGAAGAAGGCAACTGTCAGCATTTAAGCTGCCGGCATGCAGCATCCCCATGCTGACAATCCCCATTTTATCTTGGGGCTATCTAAAACAAATCTAATCAAAGCTTAGAAGCTGGAACAGATTTAGCTTTTAGCATCACAAACAATCGCTTAAGGCAAAAGATCAATAACCATGCAATGAAGATACAAAACATTTTTTGGGAAGTGTTGGCATGGAGGATATTACATGTCAACGGTTTAAATACCAATGGTTGCCTTGGAAGACACCAACCCACTGAGGTTTTAAATGCTTGATCAAGAGCAAAAAGGCTGCCTGGTTGGCAATGATGCCGGGGTGGCAGATGGGGATGCCGTAGCAGGCATTGGCCTCCTCCCTTTGTACTGGGGCAAGGGCAGCAAAGCAGTTGGCAGCAGCCTTGGCTTCTTCCGTGCCTTCAGAGTTGACCCGCCCATGGCAATCTGTGCACTTTTGGAGGCAGCGGCTGAGCGCTTGCTGGGAGTGGAAATAGCATCCCTGCAGGGAGCTCTTGAAGACTTGAATAAAGGAATTTGCCTGGGCCTGCTCAAACCAACCACAAGATTATTATGATAAGGCAAGCTCCCAGGCCACTTTTTGGGGGGTCCTTGTCTTGGGAGGGGGCTTTTTCTTGCACCCTCTGGTCTCCTCAGCTCCTTTTCAATGGTGGGGAGGATTCTGTCCTGTTTTGTTTTAAAATTGTGATAGCACAGGCATAGGTGCCCTGCTTCTTATTTAGGAGGAAGTAAGAGAGGAGGGGAAGGAATAGATTACCAACATGCCTGTGGATGTTCCTAGGCTGGCTAAGGAGCTTTGGGCAGGTTGAGAAGATGCCATCTGCAAGCCAGGCCTTGCGCTTAAGAAGGCTGCACAAATCCTGGGAGGTTGCAACGCAGGTTATACGCACCTTTGCGTTTGGGCCGTTGTCATGAAGGAGGATGTGCTCCTCATGGAAAGATAACTTCTGCTACTCTGTTAAGATCAATTGGTTGATGGAGGTAGCACTGACACCTTTGATGCTTAGAGCATACCTCTGATCAGTGAGGTATCTCTGTAGTTCAACGGCGTCACCAACAGAGGCAAGTTGGGAATTGTTAAGATTGAGGAGGGCAACATTTACCATCCCAGTAAAGGTTTTGTCCTTTGTGGTGGGGATAACCTGACAAAGAAACTTGTGGATGAGTTGGTACAGAGGATTAAAAGGCTCACTGCAATTGTGGCCAACAGTTGATGCCTTAAATATGGTGAACCCATTGGTGATGAGCCTGGCTGGGCAGCCAAGGGTATCACATTTGAAGTGGTGTTGTGGATTGCCTTATCCTGGTCATTGCTGATGGAGCTGTACTGTAAGGTCTCATAGTTTGGGGGAGATGATTGTAAACCAAAGCTTTTAAACTGGTTATATTTATGTTGGTCAAATACAAAAATGTAGGTAAGGTTTGTAGTAACAACTGGACTAGGGCTCCTAGAAGCTTATAGGAAGTAAAATAAGGGCTGAGACAGTTGATTAATCCTAAGAAAATAAAATAGAGTCCAGTCTTAATGACTGAGGACTTGGTCAAAAAATCAATTTCTAAGTCAGGGAATTGCTCACCACTAGTTGGAGGATTAAAACTATCAATAATCAAATTGTGGGTGTTATTATAGAAACTACCTAACTGATGAAATAGAAAGTCAAAAGGAATCATAAGATTGAAAATAAAACTTAGACAAAAATTTGGAAATAAACACAAGCCACAAAACCCAACAAGTACCTTTTTTAGAGGTGCAAGTCAAACAATATCAACTTAGTGTTGAGACCGGAGAAAACCAAGCCTTTTATTAAGCTTTGTTTGTGGAATGCAGGAATTGAGGTGAGAGTTTAACCATTTTTGGTTATAGAAAGCTCTTTAACAAGAACAGAGGTGAAAGGTGTAAAATACTTAATATTTAACTTGGAATAGTTAAATTCAAGCTAAAGGAGACCGGAAGGAGTGAGAGGCGGTTACAGCAAAGCTCTGGGTAAGAGCGAGCAAAAAAAGTGAGGGAAAAACCAGCCCAAACGCTTAGTAAAGCATATAGTGAAAGGTAAGCTTTTTGGAGCCAACTTTCTAATCTTCTTATGTAGGTCCAGGATTCAAAACTGGGTGGAAAAAATGTAAGGAATGTTCAGAATAGTGTTAACTATTATTTAGATCATAAGTTGGCTTAAACAAAGCCAATCTAAGACTTTAAATATGGAAAATGGAGGTAGGAAGCAGGGGATTTAGAAATTAAGTGAAGAGGATAATCTTGGTTATACTAGCAGGCAAATAAGCAGATAAATGTAAAAGACAGAATAGCAGCTAATAAAAGGTGAATCCTGACAGTATCCCCCCTAGCTGCTAGTCTGGAGCTCCTGGTAGTCCTGTAGCAACTGTTTGCAGTGGTTTAGGTTTCCTTTGGGTTCCCAAGTAGAGTCCTCAAGTTTGTAGCCTTTCCATAGGATAAGGTATTCAATGCCAGAGTGGAGAGTTCAATGTGCTAGGATCTCCTGTGCTTCGTATTTGTCAGATCCTAGGAGATGAAGAGGCAGAGGTGGTACCTTAGTTTGATGGCTGAGAGGAGTTTGCTTTAACTTCAGGAGGAGTGAACAATGGAAAACATTGTGGATGCAGAAGTGCTCAGGAAGAGATAATCTGAAGGCAGTGGTTCTGATCTTTTCTACAACTTGAAAGGGTCCAATAAAGCGAGGACAAAATTTGTGAGAAGCGACAATAACTGGGAGATTCTTGGTTGAAAGGAGTACTGAGTCCTTAAGCTGGATCTCATTGCCAGTAATTCTTTTCTTGTTGTAGTGCTTCTTATAATCTAAGATGGAAGAATGGAGGTGTGCAACAAGTTGGGTCTGTGTTTCCTTAATTACAGTAGCAAGTTTGGCTGCAGACTGTGAGCGGAAGTAGCCCTGTAAGTCAGGAAGGAAAGAAGGCATGTAACCAAGGTTTTCCTGGAACAGAGTCATGCCAATTGATACGTGGTAAGCTGAGTTATAGGATTACTGGGCAATGGGAAGGAGGTTGGACCAATTGTCCTGCTTCTTGTTGATGAAACAGCAGAGATATTGTTCCAAGTTCTGATTTGTTCTTTCCGTTTGTCCATTGGTTTATGGGTGATATGCAGTGCTGTAGAGAGAGTTTACCCCAAGGGAGGCCATGAGATCTTGCCAGAATGCAGAGGTGAACTGGAGGCCTTGTTTGGAGACTATATCACAAGGGACTCCATGATGAGGGAATATATACTTGACAAATAGCTCAGCAGTTTGCTTGGCGGTGACAATTGTGTGGCATGGGCAGAAAGAGGCTTCCTTAGAGAAGCAGTCAACCACTACTAAGATGGTGTTGTAGCCTGCAGACAAAGGTAGCTGAGTGATATAGTCCATAGAGAGGCTTTGCCATGGACCTTCAGGAATTAGGAGAGGACAGAGTAGGCCAGATGGCTTGGAAGTGTGATTCTTGTTTCTGAGACATACTAGGCAGCTGGCAACATATTCCTTAGTGGTTTTTGCCATCTGTGGCCACCAGTAGTGTGACTTTATGAGGGCTAAGGTTCTCTTATAACCTAAGTTTCCGGCAGGGAGAGAGTTGTGGAATCCAATTGTGATTTGCAACTTCAAGTACTTATTGGGTACCATAACCAGTTTGTGGAAGAGAAGCAGGTTGTTATCAAGCAAATAATATGAGGGGGGCATTGCTTTGGATAGCAGGTCCTGGATGATCTTGCTGGAGGCGGGGTCTTCTGACTGGGCTTTCTGGATGGAATAGGTGTCTGGGAAGTTGAAAAGGGTTGCTGAGATCTGGTTGATGAAGACAGATGCAGGGAGAACTGCCTTGGTGTTGAGACGTTCATATTCAGGGTCAGAGTCAGCAGTTGTGTGGTGTTGAGAGAGTAGGTCAGGGAGAACGTTGAGGGATCCCTTCTTGTAAGTGATGGTGAACAAGAAGTTGGTGAGTTCAATCACCCATCAAGCATGTCAGTGTGATATGCGGTGGGCTTGGGTGAAGAACAGTAAGTTCTTGTGGTCTATGAAGATGCTAACAGGATCTGAGGTTCCTTCAAGGTAACAGTGCCAATGCTTGAGAGACTTGATAATTGCAAGCAGTTCCTTGTTGTGGACAGGATAGTTCTTCTCAGCAGGAAGATGCTTCTGGCTGTAGTAAGCTACAGGGTGGAGCATACCATCCCCCCATGCTGAAGAAGGACGGCACCAACAGCATAGTTGCTGGTGTTGGTCTCCAGGAAGAAGGGTTTGTTGCTATTGGGCATGAGCAGGACCGGGGGTGTGGCAAACAGGTGGCAGATCTGCTCAAAGGAGTCCTGTGCTTCAGCAGACCATTTGAACTCAACCTTGGTGGAGGTCAGATTTGTGAGTGGAAGGACAATGCTGCTGAAGCCAGGGACAAACTTGCAACAGTAGTTGGCAAGACCAAGGAACCCACAGAGTTCCTTGCAATTCTTTGGTACAGGCCAGGAGAGGATGGCATCAAGTTTTCTTGGAGCAATGGCAAATCCTTTCTTAGTGACAATATATCCAAGGAATTTGACACTTGTCTGGAAGAAGCAACACTTAGAGAGCTTGAAGTACAGGTGGTATTCTTGAAGCCTGGCCATGACCTTTCTTAAGTGAACAACATGTTCAGAAGAGTTCTTGGAGTATATTAAGATGTTGCCAAGATACACTACCACAAATTCATTCAGGAATAGAAGAAGAACCTTGTTCATGAGAGCTTGGAACGTTGAAGGTGCATTGCACAGGCCAGAAGGCATAACCTTGTACTTGTAGAGACCAAAAAGAGTGTGAAAGGCAGTCTTCCACTTGTGTCCTTTGGCAACACAGATCTGATTAAAAGCTGCGCAAAGGTCAATCTTGGAAAAGATCTGACTACCCAAGAGGCAATAAGTGAGGGCTTTGGCAGATGGGATGGGACAGTGATATTTGATTGTGACAGCATTCAGGGCGCAATAATTGATGCAGGGTCATTTGGAGCCATCAGACTTGGCAACAAATAAGATGGGCAAAGATCAGGGTGACATAGAGCAAGTGATGAAGCCTTTACTAAGTTTGTTGTTGATATATTCCAAGAGCAACTTATTATCAGCATCAGATAACAGAATGATCCTACCCCAGGGTGGGTTTGCTCCCTTGGTTAAGTTGATCTGGATGTTGTATGGTCTGTGAGAAGGCAGATTGCAGCACTGCTTGTTGCTGAATACCTCTTCATAGTTGCTTATGCAGAGAGGGATACCACTGTTGGCCAGAGCTGCCTCTGTGGAAAGTAGAATGGTGCAGGAGTTTAGCATCTTAAAGTTCCAAAAACTAGTGGGGAGCTGCTGTTTTCTTAAGAGATCTAGGGAGCAGGGGATGTCATGTGTGTAGAAATCAACTTTGAGTTCTTGAAATCTGACAATGAAGCCAACTTCCTCACACCAGTTCATGCCAAGGTAAACAGGGAAGTTTAGTGACTTGGAACTGACAAACTGTGAGTGAAAGGCAGACTTCCCCAGGCGGAACAGAATGGGAGGTTTTATCTCAAAGGCTGTTACAGGCAGATTTTTGGGACCACAGGCGTCTATCTTTGAGCCAGGCAAGAAATTCAAAGCTTTGGCAAGTCTGGAATCTATGTAATTCACATCAGCACCCGTATCCAACAAGGCAAAGGTTTCAACGCTGGAGACAGAACCATTAATCACAATCCAGATGAAAGGCAGAAAAGACTTCCCAGGAGTTTGAAGGTTATTAACCTGTGTATGATTGGAGGGGCCTGTGGGATCTGTTGTTGTTTTCTCCAGAGTAAGTTCAAGTTCTGGGTTAGGACGGGGAATACGTCAAGGATCTGGGCAGTTTGCCACCAGGTGGTCACCCTGACCACAGTACAAGCACAGTTTATTCAGTTGTCTGCAGAGAGCTTTGGTAGCAGTCAAACGGTATCTGCCACCCTCCTTTGGTTTGTAGGCAGAGACTGGAGAGGTATTGGTTGGGTTTACGGTAGGGAAGGAGTGCGGGTTGGTTGTTGGGCGTGTGGTAGGCTGGTTGATGGTTGAGACTGGTCAAGGCTGGGGTGGTTTAGAAATGGTTCTGAACTTCTTTTCCCATTTGGAGACTGTCTTGATGAGTAGTTCAAACTCTTCAGGAAGGTTGTGGTGGATAAGGAAGGCCTTAAGATCAGGGTTTAAACCAAGCATGTAAAAGTCACACACTTCAGAGTGAGTGGCCTTTAATTGGGATTGTATCTCACAGAAACACTTGTTGTAATCAGCCAAGGACCCAGTTCCTTGTGTGTAGTTGGAGAAGCGTGTATTTGGAGTGGTGGCAGACTCTTCCTTGGTTTCTTCTTTGGCAGCGTGTGCAAGTAGTTTGGATACAAAGCGGTTGTAGCTTTCAAGGATAGAAGGATCTCGGATGGATGACTTGCAGAACCAACTGCGCATAGGACCCTCAAGTTGCTTAGCAAGGTAGATAACCTTTTGAGAGTCTGAGTTGAACTCCAAAGGGTATGCTAGGAAGTGGGCTTGTGTGAAAGCTAATAAATTGAAGGTGCTATCAGAAGAATTAGACAATTGCTTAAACTTGAAAATTTTATTGAGTATAACAGTCTGACTATGGGAGGTGGAAATGTTCTCTGTATTATCCTTATCAATGGTAGACTTACTCTCAAAGAATAAAAGTGCTATAAGGTATAAAAGAAAGGACAAAGCTAGTATGCAAAATAAGGTGACTGCTAAAACAAACAAAAGTATGGTTGAGAAAGAAAAGTTTAATTCTGGCATATTGCCATGTGAAGTTGAGATAATGTAAGGTCTCATAGTTTGGGGGAGATGATTGTAAACCAAAGCTTTTAAACCGGTTATATTTACGTTGGTCAAATACAAAAATGTAGGTAAGGTTTGTAGTAACAACTGGACTAGGGCTCCTAGAAGCTTATAGGAAGTAAAATAAGGGCTGAGACAGTTGATTAATCCTAAGAAAATAAAATAGAGTCCAGTCTTAATGACTGAGGACTTGGTCAAAAAATCAATTTCTAAGTCAGGGAATTACTCACCACTAGTTGGAGGATTAAAACTATCAATAATCAAATTGTGGGTGTTATTATAGAAACTACCTAACTGATGAAATAGAAAGTCAAAAGGAATCATAAGATTGAAAATAAAACTTAGACAAAAATTTGGAAATAAACACAAGCCACAAAACCCAACAAGTACCTTTTTTAGAGGTGCAAGTCAAACAATATCAACTTAGTGTTGAGACCGGAGAAAACCAAGCCTTTTATTAAGCTTTGTTTGTGGAATGCAGGAATTGAGGTGAGAGTTTAACCATTTTTGGTTATAGAAAGCTCTTTAACAAGAACAGAGGTGAAAGGTGTAAAATACTTAATATTTAACTTGGAATAGTTAAATTCAAGCTAAAGGAGACCAGAAGGAGTGAGAGGCGGTTACAGCAAAGCTCTGGGTAAGAGCGAGCAAAAAAAGTGAGGGAAAAACCAGCCCAAACGCTTAGTAAAGCATATAGTGAAAGGTAAGCTTTTTGGAGCCAACTTTCTAATCTTCTTATGTAGGTCCAGGATTCAAAACTGGGTGGAAAAAAGGTAAGGAATGTTTGGAATAGTGTTAACCATTATTTAGATCATAAGTTGGCTTAAACAAGCTAATTTAAGACTTTAAATATGGAAAATGGAGGTAGGAAGCAGAGGATTTAGAAATTAAGTGAAGAGGACAATCTTGGTTATACTAGCAGCCAAATAAGCAGATAAATGTAAAATATAGAATAGCAGCTAATAAAAGGTGAATCCTGACATGTACCCCCTGCAGAAAAAACCAGCACTACCCTTCTTTGACATTGTTTGATACCACTTAGGGAATAAGGTGGGTACAGCAAAGGCAAAATTTCTGTTGCAGATGTTATGAGCAGCTTTCATGTCTCACAGCTCAATTTTTCATCTGCAGGAGCATCAGGCTCAGGCTCTTGCCCAGGCTCTGAAAGGGGTCAGAGTGGCAGTTGAAGTCAAAAAGCTTCTCTTGTGGGTCTGAGGGGGAGTACATAAAGGGAGATTGTGGAGGGGTATGGGTGGTTGCCTCAGGCAATGGTGTTGGGGTCTTGAGGGCACTCTATACTTAGAAGACTGCTTCATGGGGGTAGTCTTGATTTTTGGCCTTGAGAGGATTGGCCTTTTCCTTGGAGCCTTGGACACAGATTTGAGTTTGGATTGGGGAGACATCTAATTTAAAATCAGCATCAAATATGGCTAATTTGAAATCAGGTTTAAAGAAAAAAATGAGAATGCTTTTAATAAAATGTATAAACTATTTTACATATAGTGCAGAGAAAACGCAAAAATGTATAATATCAAAATTTTAAAGTTTTTATTACATAAAAAATTACTTATTTAACTTGTAGCGTAATTATACAACCCTTCAACTTTTGAATGAAAACTTGAAATCAAAATGGTTTATTTGAGATGCTGTAATTGGGATGCTGTAGCTCAAAAACATAGTGATTTTGCATGCTTCTTATTTAAAAAAATTCAGGGTGGAGCTACCACAATTGGGCCAAATAGTAAATCTTAAATATCTCAAAACTACTTTATGCAACTAGGGTTAAAAAGTACCCAGCTGTTTAGAGAAGATAAAAAATACATATATGCAAAGTTTCATAAGTTTTCTTAAATTTTTACTAATATGGTTTTTGGCATAAACCAATACTTTTTAAAAATGGAAAGCAAGAATTGAGATTGCAGAATTGAAATGGTGTATTGTGGTGGCATATGCAATTTTCCCTTATTTTGTCCTATCTATTGTGAGCATCAAATCAATTGGGTGATATGAAACCCAGTGAAATTTAAAGTGATTTAACTAGCACTGTACATATTAAAATCACTAATATAATATTTTATTGATAATAACTCCTTCAGTGTATCTCTGTATAGATAAGTTTTAAATTACATATAGCAAAAGTGGTTTTTTAAACACCAATGATAATCAATAAAGTGGTTTAAAAGCTATGACAACAACCAAAAATACCTCAGATTTAAATGAGATAATTTCAGATTTAAGCAAAATTCAGGTTGTGCAAGATTCAGGCTTCAAATAATTTAAATATTTTGGTTAATAAATGAACCATCAAACAATAAACAAAATTTTACTTGCATATTATAAAAATCTTATCAAACATCAAGCAGCGTAGTTTAAACCACAAACAAAATGACCTGACGCAACAAGTGGGATGGATGGATGCTATTCCAGAGTATATTATAATCCAATCAGGATTCAATGTGGGCACCAACAGAAGGACTAAAATGAAACAAAATTTGAGCAATTGGGAAGTGAGATTCCACAAGCACAAAGCAAAATGAAGTCACACAAGATATGTAGTATGAGCAGCCTAAAATAGAAAAATAACAGTTTAACAGCTAATAAACAGCTATCCAATTTAGGAACAGAGGCATTTTATTCATTTTAATGGCCCCTGATTTGTATAAAATGGTTTTGAGAACCTTCCAAATATGGAATAGTAATTACAATAAAAATAAACCATAAAATTTTAAACTTCTACTTTTAGTGATTTTATCCTAGGTTTTTTTACAATGGTTTTTACTAGCAACAACGTTTTCAACAGCGCCAGCAGCTAAGCCAGCTTCAATGGGGGCAAGGCTCAGGGCATGGAGGCACCCATTTACACCCAAGCCTTGGAGGCAGTTAACAAGGAAGCTGACTTGTACCTGACCCCTGACTCATATGGCTTTGACTTGTTTGATAGTCACTTTGTGTCTAGCTCTGCCCCCAATTTGTACCCACCCCCGCACAAGCTGCCCATCAACCAACCAATCAGGATGGCAACCTTGATTTGGAACAACTTCCTGCCACAAGTCAACCTGCCCCCTACAGCCAATCAGGCTTCAGCTCCCCCATCCCAGCACCCCAAACACAGAATAATTAATGCCCAAATTCTCCAAGAAATTGTGGCACTGAACCTGCAGGATCTGTCCTGGGATCAGATAGCCAGCCAATTACAATTCACCTGGGCTACTGTCATGCAGAAATTCAACAACCTGATGAACAGGGGGAACCTGGTTGGGACAATCAAGAAGCCCAAGAAGGCCCAAAGTCCCATATCAGCAAGGCCTACCCAATTATGCTTGATCTCTTGCAGCAGGACCCCAAGCTTCTCTTGACCCAGGTCCAAAAGAAACTTGCACACCATGGCATTTGGGTGTCTGAGCGCATGGTGCAGCTCTGGATGTATGGGAAGGTGGAGTCAGTCCATGTGCTGACTAATGTTGCCAGCAACCAATGGGATAGCTCTGAGGATTCCCCATATGATCAGGCCATCAAATCCACTCTGGTCTGATGCCTGACAAGTTTATCAGATGATGTCATATCCATCCCCTATTATAAATTGTCCATTGCTTTTGACAATTTTGGCAAGCAGGGAAAAGCTGCCACCCAAAAAGGGAGGAAGAAGGTCAAGAAGGGGACATTTATTGGTGCATTTATGGCTGTTTTGGCCAAGGGTTTTGTCTACTATTGGATGACCCCAGATTTTACCAATGGCTAAAAGTACAGCCAAATCCTTGGTGAATTGCTTGACTCCTGGGATAGCTCAAATTCCCTTCACCAGGTTTTCTTGAGCCACCAGATGGAGAGTAGCTCCACTGCCCTTGAGGCCATCCAAGGACGCAGACACCAGGCCTCCATGTACCTAGCCAGCCATGCAGACATGCATCTGGGTGATGTTGTGCTCTTCAACATTGGATCCACACTAAGGGAGCGCCGCCCTCAGGCTTTTAACAATCTTTATCTTGGGGTCCTTGACCACAAGTCTCTCTTTGGTTGCCAGATGGTGGCAGACTTGTTTGCCCAAATTGTCTTCCATGTGAATATGGGCAACCAATCACAGAAGGAAAAGCGCCTCCCACCCTGTGCCACTGCCAGCTACCAGCCAATCACGGCAATGACTGATGAGGAGTACAACAAGCGGTATATGGCGGCCATAACAATTAGTCCAATTTTTTCAACCCCTGCCATCATCACCCCCCAACTGACAGCCCCAACCACCCAATCATAGACCTCCCAGTCCAGCACCAGCTCTATGCCTTCCTTCCTTCCCACACTATTCCATCTACTATACATCTCTCTTCCCCGCCCCCAATAAACTCCCTGTCACCAAACATTTTTTATTTGTATTGTCTTTATTCTGAATTTCAATTGTTCATTTTCTCTTTGTTTATAGTTGTTTTTTTCTGTATGTTCAGTTTATTTCTATAAAATCATATATTTACTATGTTGTGTATCTAGATCCAGAACACAGTTATTTTTAGCACTTAAACACAGCCCCTTGTGAAAATATTAACAAAAATTTGGTGATCATCTAAATATGAATTAGAAAATTCTATGTTAATTGTGTTTAGATAAAGTTGTTACTGATCTGAATTCAAAACCTTAATGATAAACTTTAAGCCAATCAGGAGCCAAGTGATAAAGTGATTGTTATGACATAAAGGGTCACCCAATAATTCTTTGATGCATGTGCGCTAATTAATATGATTGGCTGATTGTTTTGCCATTGTGCACCATTGCTGCTGTGACAATTTGTTGATGGACTAGTGCCCAATCAGCTGCTGGTTTAACACTAGTCCATTAATAACTTGCCACATTGGCAATGGCGCACAATGGCAAAAAAATCAGCCAATCATATTAATTAGTGCACATACATCAAAGAATTATTGGGTGATCCTTTATGTCACAACAATCACTTTATCACTTGGCTCCTGATTGGCTTAAAGTCTACCATTAAGGTTTTGAATTCAGATCAGTAACAACTTTATCTAAACACAATTAACATAGAATTTTCTAATTCATATTTAGATGATCACCAAATTGTTGTTAATATTTTTACAAGGGGCTGTGTTTAAGTGCCAAAAATAATGTGGTGATTATGGAAGCAATGCTGACACAAAGCAAACAACACATATTGAGATGAGTGTAAAACATATACACAATGGGTAAAAAGATGGGATATTGGAGTAATGGGAAACAAACAGGGATAAAAAAGAGGCAATAGTACCAGAATAATACAGATTTTATTGGGGTGAAAGCTATAAAAACATATGGAAAGGTTAGTAAAAAAACAATGAGATAATTGGAAAAACTGCTCAAAGACCTTGACTCTGCAATTGCAGAGATCAAAGAAATTGACCGCAAGGTCAAGGAAAAAGTCAAGGCTGCTGTCCTCACTGGGGACAAAATCAACAAGGTGTCTGCCAAAGCACTTATGGCCAAGATGCCAGACACCCCTGAAAAAACAATTGAGTGTCTTTTTGACATTCAAAAAAACTGGGGTTGAGGGCCTCCATCTCAAGTCATTTGCTCTCTCTGCGCCATCTTTCTGGGTTGACAACCCTGAAATGTATGCCCACCTCAAGCCAGCAAAGCGCACCAGGAAAGAGGATACTGAATTTCCAGTTCAATTGCTTGCACCAAGAATAGCTAAGCCTGCTGAAGCTGCCAGCAAGGAAGAAACACAAGAAGGTAAACTAATAAAAAAATTAATAAAATTTCAAAATACTTACCTTATTTTAGAAAGCATAGACAGCAAAATCTGCCAAGTCCTGGTCCTCTTGTCCCCACCACATTCTTTGCCAACTACGCCAATCATGTGGCAGGGTAGCTTTTTCTATCCCCCCTGTCTTGCATGAGCTGGAGGACCGCATCTACAGGTTCTTTCTGATGTTGCAGGAGGCATTGGCTGAGCTGACGCATGGGAAGGGGCATCTGAGTGGGCAGTTGCCTTGTTGACTGACCAGGGTTCTTTCCAGCCTCAATGGGAGTAGCTTCAAGCCCCTCCTATAGAATCTTAAATGCTCTTAGGTATACCTCCTCCAGGATCCAGGAAGAAGAAAGTATGCAAAGGGGAGGACTTTATCATCAAGATGAGCATGCACTACCCACAGCTGATAGAATAACTTAGGGCATGTTGCAAATATCCCATCACAGAGCCAAGTCTTGTTGGCACACAGTTGCTCTAGATTCTTATAAGTGGCATAGAATATGATCCTTTCTTTTGCACCAGGTCCATCATTGTGAAGAAGGAACTGTTCATTGTCTTGGGTCATCTGCAACTCAGGAGTAAGGACCAGGTCTTTTAGTTGAGTTTCACTTTTTCCAATTGGGCTTAGCTCTTGGTGTCTATCACAGATATACTTAACAAGTTGTTCACGGCCAGGGACAAATTTAAGATTCTCTTTGCTCAAGTCCTTGGTGGCCTTTACTGCCAGGTGAGTTGCTTTGATGTCTTTTGATACTGGGATCATTTGGAATAGGTACCACTTGAGCAGCTTCTCAATCAAATTGATGGTAGTCATGCAGGTATGTTCCCTCTTTTCCAAGGTAACTTTGTCCCAACCTTGGGTAATTAGGAGTGCTGGGCAGCTTCTGTCTTCACATGTGTAATATTTGCTCTTGTTTCCTTGCTTCTGATTATTGCAGTTAAACACACAGCCATCACTGACCATGCTTGGGTCACATTTGACTGAAATTAATGGAAAGAATTTTGGGAATCTCTTTGGGATCCTGAAGGAGCCCTTGACATTGCAAACATTGTGGACTTTTATTGGATCCCATGGCCCAGGGGGAGCATGTTGAAAACCAGGAAAGTACTCATATTGCTCATCATCTCCATGTTCACCAGGAGAGGATTCAGGGGAGAGTTTGGGTGGGGGCTCAGGAGAAGACATGAAGCTTGCCTTTCTTTTCTTCTTGCTGATGGAATCTTCATCTCCCTCAGACTCATACCAGCTATGAGAGGTGAAACCATCATTAGAGTCCTCCTCAGAAGCTACAGGTGTGGGTGTTATTTTTCATCTTTTTTAGGCTGTTTCTTAAGCACTTTCTTTGTAGAAGGAGAAGCCTTAGGCTTAACAGTGTCCTTGGAAGTTTTTTATTGGGTTGCTTCTTATTGGGCTGAGGTTTCTTTGATTTATCCTATAAAAAGGGGTTATCAAAAGAACTGTTGGTAAAGTATAGAGAAATGAAAGTTAAAGCCAAAAATATATCAAGTTGTGGAGAATCATTATATATACTATTCCAAAAAACCTTCAATGTTATTAAGATATGCAGTATTGAGGCTTTTTTAATTAAGAAACAGTTGGAAAAAAACTACATTTAAAGTTTACTGATGACATTCTAAGTGTTGACATGTAGCAAAATTAGGTCTTTAGACAGTCAACCTGAATCATTGTTTTAATTCTGACTGTCAACTTGTAGACATTTGGCATTATTAACGTAAATTACTATGTAAAAGCATGTAAATCTTAATTAAATTAAGATTGGGTTTGAAATCTAGTCTGAAAATAGGCTATTTTAGGGTTTGGTTATAATAAAGTTATATTCATATGAGCTTTAAAAGATAGATAATACATATTGTAAGGAGTAGTTTTATTATTATGTGAAGTTTTGGGGTTCTAAGCATATATTATGTAAAATGAAAATTTTAAGTAACATCTTTTTCTTATTAAACTAGTGAAGGTGTCAACTTTGCCATTTTTGGCCTTCTTTTATATGGAGCCACTATTAAATCTTGCTTAAATTATTTAATTGTGTTTGCTTAACTTATTATCTTTGTCTCACTTTCTCTTTTGTGTTGGTTTTCCTTTGTGCTGACATTAAATGACACTATATAAATCTTAGTTTTAATATATAAAATCTAGCTTAATTCCATATTTAGGGGCTAACCTAATTGAGTCCAATGGTTTCAAATCTATAATAAACAACTAATATAATATAAAACAAAGCTTGAAATTCTTACCCACTATATGTCAAACAACTATGAAACAAAACACCAATAAGAATATAAAGAACTTATTATAAGTGAAGATATTCCAGATTATGTTTATTTTTATTAAGAAATATAAGAAGCTGTTAATTTATATCAACAGTGTATAGTTTCATTATTGAAGTTGGCATAAAATTAAAAATATAATAATTTGGAATTTCCAATAATAAATTACTTCTTATTTTGTAACAAAACTAAGCCTATTATCTGAGTTTTTGTTTTGCCCCCAAAGGGAGCTATTTAGTATGCACCACTTGAAAGGATGTATCCCAAGGGCTTGCACCTTGACACACTCAATTGCTGTGTGAAGCAGTTTACCATCCACTGAATCTACAAGCCTATTCTTAATTGATAGTGACACTGGCTTTTTTACTCATTAAATACCAATTCCAAATATATGGTATAATATAAAAATTAGTTTATTTAGCAATTAGCTGTTAGCTTTTAGCCTAAGTGTCAAATTAGAGCCAACTGTTTGCATGTCAACAAAATTTTGACATACAGAAAGTTGACATGCTGACTGTTGCCAAATAGGCTGTGGCCTAGACTGACACACACCAAGATAATCTGTCTTTGGAACCTCTGGGGACATAGCCATAGGCGTTTTGCATAGATGAGGCAAATGTCAATTTGTCAATGTAATAGAATTTGACTGTCCCCTTGGCTTTGAGGGCAGTGTACGCCTCTGCGTATTTTTTCTGAACATCAATATTGTCAGGGCAGTGGCAGTTATAGGGAGATACCCCAAGTTTTTTCCACAAATACCACAGACCCTTTACTAAATGGTAATAAAAGAATGGAAGCCTCAACCCCAAAAGTGGACTTGACCAGCACCTGTATATTTTCTAGGCAAAGATGGCAGTCTTGTTTTATCCACTGGAAGATTGCCCATTTGTGCTCCTTGGTGAGCATGGCAGAAACGTGCAAGGATTTTTCCATGGCAAGAACTCACCTGGTATCAATGTAGCTATTGAAGGTTTTGCTGGAGTATTTGAGATCCACCCCAACAAGGGCCACATCCGTCTTGTAATTAAAAGTTTTCTGTATCAACTTAATAAGGATAAGGTGCTTTATGTCATGAACAACCTTCCTAGTCAAATTTTTGAGTAAGCTTGAATTGGGATCCTTCACAATAACTGGCACATAAGGCATAGGCACCTTGTTTTAGAAGGCTACAACTTTCTTTAACACCTGCTGCCCCTTCATAGTTCTGTAGTATTTTGACTTTTCATAATTTTATTTGTCACCATTGGTTACATAGGGATCATAGCTAGTGTTAAGCATTGGCTTAATATCCTGTATCATGCTTGTTGGGACCAACTTCTGATGTTAAACAGGCTCAAATACCAAAGAATTGAGCTCAAATTTCTTGTTGTTCACTGTTTTAGACACAACAACCTTGGTAGCCTTCTAGATAGCTTGGGCACCCTTGGATTTATTCCCTGCGCCCTCCCAACCCACAAAGCTTAAACTAGTTGCTGTGTCTGTGCAATCTCAACAGTATTCATTGCTCTCCTGTCTCTTTCCTGAATAGGCACGTGTGTTACACTTACACAATTTCTTTACCTGTGGGGACACCCCAACCAGGGTGCACACCAGCTATGTTAATACTCTGTTGTTGTGCTCCTTCTATTTTAAAGTGTAATAAAATACTAAATCAAGATCAATTAAGTACAGCCCTGGTTTCAATTTTTTCTTTTTATCTAAAATATGGTCATTTAATTAGAATATATACCACCCACCTACACATTTATAGATTTTTAAATTCTTAATTAGTCTTTTTTGGCTTTACATTGCACATTTTAGAATCATTGAATTGATTTCCACCCATTTTCCCCATATTTACGCCATATTTAAACACCCAGCAAAATGATTTTATACTTTATGTTTCAGATCCTGTGCCTTATTTTAGATAACTATGTACCATTATTTTTTTAAAATTTCATTTCACACAACAACTGAGTAGTTTTTTTACATTTTGAGTTGCTATAGTGCCTTGTATTTGGATTGGGTTTTGCCTCACACTGCTTGAGAGTATTTTGTCACCAATTTACATCATGAATATATGCCCACCAAAGGTCAACTAAAACCATTTTGTCTGTGAATAAATATATTTTCATAGTATTCTGAATTTTTTGTTTGTAATATGAGTGTTTTGCCATTGTGTTGAGCCATTTTTATATTAACACCCAAAATCTCTGTTAACAGATGGTATACTTTACACCAATATTTGGAGTTTGCTTAAGTCTGAGTCAATTTTGTTTTAATTGGAGATATTTTTGCTTAACCCCATAGCTATGGAAACCAAAGTAATTAATTATGTGCTTGAGAAGTAATTTATTTCAAAAGTGAATTGTTTTAAGGGTTTATGTTTTGGCCATAAATATTTTGAGCAAGTGTCAATCCAGGCTCTCTAGAGATCTTATGCTACATCCAAATGTGTTGTGACTTAGCATTTCATGGATTTTATATATGGCCAGCTTTACTTGTGTATGCACCATTTATACAGGGTGCAGATCTAAAGCAGAGCAAGATACTATTTAATAACTCATCATTACCTTTATGCTCCTTGAATATATTTGGAGTTAAACCGGTTTGATGTCCTTTTATGCAGTAAGTATTCATACTTATGTTTGCTCCCTTATATGATAAAGATATATTTATTTTACCCCCTAATGATCTTACTTGTTGTCTCTGATTTCACTACCAGCATATTTACAGAGCTGAATATAACACATGTATTCCAGAACAGATATACACGGCAAAGTGGGTTATTTATTATACTGGTTTAGCTTAAACTTATATATTATAAATATAATCCTTGCGTAGAGCTACAGTCAAGTGGTCTTAAGAAGCTTCAGGTGCAAGGGGCCAGACAACCAGAACCTGCATCAAATCCTCTGTGTCCTTGATGGCTGGCTCAGAAAAGGCATGCCTCTGTTATTGCCCCTTCTCAACTGGGTAAACCAAGCCTGTTGGCAAAATAAGCTGCTCATTTCTGCTAATCTGCACGCCACCTTTGGCCAATATTGCACCCAATCATCAGCTTCCCAGGTGCTAGATCAACCACAAGAGGGTGTGCCGCTTGGCAGAAACCAGCAGTTTATCTTTTCCAGCAGGCCCAACTTATCAAGTTAAGCTAGGGGCAATAACAGAGGCATGGCTCATCCAAGCCAAAAGAGGGCACCCAAAAGTTGGCCCAGACTCCAATCAGCTGGCACTTGCACCTGCAGCCCCTTAAGTTTGCTCAGCTGTAGCGCCACACAGAGGCTGTATCTACAGCATGAATAAGCAGTATACTTGGGCATGGGATCATCTGTATTGTAACTGGGTCTCAATCAGTATAGATCATTGCTGTAATTGAGATGTAAAAAATTATTGCCCTAAAAAGCACCCAAAATTTAAAGAAGTACATATGATTCAACTAAAGAAACATATGGGAGGGCAAGGTATAATCAGAAAAATATGGGAGTGGAGGGGGGACTAGTTGGCAGGCTAGATTGTGAGGAGAGAACTGGATTGGCGGGGTTGGGCTCCAGCCGTCTGGCAGAGTTGACTGGGGACTGTGATAGCTGGGGGTCCTAGGAGCATGGTTTTGTCTTGACTGGCTTGGAGAAATCAGTGATGCATAGTATCATATTCATGCTCAGGGATCACAGTGGTTGGCTGGTATTCCCAGGACTCATGAGGGGGCTGCTATGCATCCTCTGATGGTTAGCTACTGCTGCAGGTGTTCAGGGCCAACTTGGTAGATATGTCAGCTACCTTTTGACAGGGGAACACACAGCATGGTTTTGGGCCGCAGGAACCACATGGTTGAGAGTTGTGAGACTGCGCTCTCTGACTTTGTCCTGTATGTTGAGAAACAGCACATCTCTCAGGTAGGCATTGGTATGGCCGGCAGGGGAAATTGAGACGTCCAGGCTGTCTGCTCAGATCTTCTTGGATGCTACTCCTGCACATTCTGTTTGATGGCTCAGGAAGATTCCAAACCCAGAAATGCTGAGCTCCAGGTAGCAAGCAGGTCTGGTAGAAATTTCCCATACACATACCCATTGGTGTAACTGGACATGATTCAGTAAAATACAGTCCCTTTGAGGGAAGCTTCCAGGAGCGCATCATTGGCTGTATCCTGCCTTCCCTTCCTTTTACCATGGGGTGTTCTTCCCTCCCAAGGTCCCATATCACTGGGCATGTGATGTCAACTTATAACAGGATATAAGTATGCCACTGTCAAAAATACTGGACAGGCACCAGGTAATGCCACACCAATCACATGGCTGGGTAGCAGATCAGAGCCATCATCCCACCCATCTCCCAGCCAATCAGTTAGAGACAGGATTCTGACATCAAGCCCACCCATCTAGAGCTGTGCAGGGCAGTAGGCAACAAAAATGCCAGGGTACCCAAGTAGGTAACAGACCTCAGTCATTCTGAGGTAAGGGTCCCACTGGAGAAGGGCAATCATGATGGGATATGCATCCGGGCTCCAGGGATCCATCTGCCTCTTCAGCTTCCTGGTTGGCTTGGCGCTGCCTAACTGGATGAGAGCTTGGGATTTACATATTACTGCTGCCCCAGTGAATTGTGGAGGTGATTTCCAAAGATACAATGCTACATTGTTTGAGGCTCATTATCTTCTCAAATATCTCATTGGTTACTAGTTGTTTTTATGAGGACCACTTGGCATACCAGTACCTGTATCAGGCAGGGCTTGCTCTGATTGACTGGTATTTTTGCATAATGCTTGAGTCAAGTTATTGGGGGCCCAGTTGCCCAGCCTTCTAAGTGTGGCACAGGATTGGGTTGGGCCTGACCTTGGGGTTCCTCATGCTGGCTTTTGGAAAATCTTCCCAGTGCTGTGCCTAGTGACACATACTGTTACAGATCCTGAACAAATTAGACAAATTACCATGCACTTAGGGTTTAAGCAATGAAACAATCACATGCTTGTCTTATTGCAGCACAGTTTTATAAAGGTTAATTAAATTTTAAAAACCTAGAAAATGGGTGTTCAAAGTGTATTCAAATTGTGCATCTAGCACGGACTTCACTTCTAAAGTTACTAACTGGACAGGGAAATGATTGCCACTTGCCTCCATTAGGCAAAGCGAGCAAAACTGGCTGCTTTCTTGCCTGGCTCTTTCTACTGTGCCTTTCCACTTTCCTCTATTTGGAAAGTTCTTCTGTCTGTGCCTCCTTTCCCGTGGTGGAAATCCCCCTGCCTTCTACTATGTAACTGCATCAGTATCTAAATAAATACCAGTTTTATCTTTATATCCTTATATTCTTCTGTCCTATCAAAGGCTGTCACTTTACCAACTACAGGTATAGGATTAAGAGTTAGGATCATTGACTAACTGTTAGTAGAAAATAGCACCCTATACTGCTAAAAATACGCCACATAAATCAGCCTCCCTACGGCTTGAGTTGAACTGGGTATAGATGGGGGCCATGGCAGTTGCGCTCCCTTGCCCAGAAGCCTGGGCTTGGACTAACTTCTGGTACTTTTCCTCAACGATATCAAAGTTCTGGTTGCTAGTATAGACATCTCAAACAAAAGTGCAGTGAGAACTCTACTGGAACAGAAAGGCAAAGCAATGCCAGAGGATCAACCTTATCCAAGTGCTGCTCATATCTAGGGCTGGGTTGGCAAAAAAGGAACAATTACAGCATTGGCCATAATTTTTTTGACCTCCCTTCCCCGCTGACTTCTTTTGGATTCCCCTACGTTGGGGAATCAGAAATTTCAAAATAAAAAGAAGGTCTCAGAAGGGTTTCTGTTTTCTGGCTGATCTGGAATAATATAGATTTTTAATTGAAATTTTGTTTTGAAAAAAGTTTGAGAGCTAATTTTTTTTAATTTTAAAAAACAGAAAGAAAGAAAAAACATAAATTTTTATTTTAAAAATAAAGTCCAAAAACAATCTTCTGGACTTCTGAAAGGAAACGATTCTGAGAAAATCTTCTTTGAGAAGATTTTCTCGGAATCGTTCTGGATTTGAGATGGTGGCTCCTTTTCTAAAAAGGAGCCACCATCTCAAATCCAACACAGCCCTACTCATATCTGAGACGTTCTTTTGGACATTGATGGTCAAACTTAGAAGCGTGTGCATTGAAGATGATGCTTCAGTCCTGTCAATGGGGTTTGGTAGATCCCCTCCGGAAACCCGCGGTTTCTGATCTGGGTCCTGAAAACAACCTGGGTTGTCAAAAAGTGAGCTGGTTCGTGTTTGAAGTTGGACTTTTGTGGCTGAACTGGATCGGTTCGCTGTTTGGATCGTTTTTGTTCCATGGTCACTATTGTGTTCAGTGTAGATTGATTCGGTTGTGGTTGGGTTTGAGTATGCTTGTTTACGGTCTCATTTTTGGGATTTGGTTTTGGTCTTGTTGTGTGATTGGATATCTTTGTAATCTGGACCTAGATGGATGGAAGTCTTATCCAGTAGATTGCCCTTCAGCTGGTTCCAGTTGAAATGCGTTGTGACGGAACCTACGTGTTCTGAACTGAACCATTTTGGTTTATCTCAGCAGGGTTGAAAACTACTGTATGGGTTTCAAAGCTGGTGGGAATAGAATGCTTGTCCAAAGATGTTTGATATAAAGTATCCGCTTGACGATAAGTTTTTATTGGAAAGGTAATTGCTATATATAATCTGTAAGCTGAATAGGGGGTTGTTTTTATAGCACCTTTGAACCCCTAGTAGGGAGTAAACTGAGACCCGATCATGATATGTTACTAGAATGGTATCAATTTCCAGTTCCTGGGCTACTTCTAAAAACATGGTATTATCAAACCAACCTGTTTTATATTTTATATTTAAAGAATCACAATTTCCAGCGGCAGACATTTTGGAGGCAGGTTTTCAGCGGCAGCTGATCCCAATCATGATTGCGTTTAATGTAGATGATTTAATTGATTGGGTTATCAAATCTAAGTGTTGTTATTTGGCAAAGAAAATTTGATCCAAGCATCTACAACTGCTTGTATGACATGGGGCTTATCGAACTGAGGCTGGCTTGTTAGTGAGAAGGAAGTTGTTTACCTTTCCGCTGGAGTTGTGGATCTTTACAAACGAGAGCAGGGAAAAGGTCCGGAATTCGCCCACCACTCGCGAGGTGCTCAGTTCCATGAGAGGGCAGATGGGGGTGCTGCTGAAGTTGGCGGCACCGGGCCATACCAGATGTCTAGTCAGTTTTTCTATTGCCCTGTGGTTGAATATGTAGTCCTGGTCCCCGGCATACAGGAGAACACGTATGCCAGACTTGAGCAGGGACGAGAGGGAATCTGTAGAGGGAAGCGCCCTGGGAATTAGTCTTTGCATGGCAGCTTACATTCTTGGGTCAAAGATGAATTCGGGGAAGTAATCCAAATCCAAATCATCCATGAACTGTGATCTGGCCCCAAGCTCGCTGGCGATATGCTCTTGGTTGAAGAAGTGTGCAGCTGTGGCGGCGGCAGAGGCACGGGGATTAATATGACTGGGCTGGCGCAAGTCATGTATATCCCACCCCGCACTCAAAACGGGTTTCACTGTCAAGTCCCAGTGGCATCTTCTGGCCGATGCACACATCTTGTTGTCCCGCGTGCTGTAGCACTTCTGGAACAGGGGCCGGCAGTTCTCAACTCCCTGGTGCAGTGCAGTGCAGGGAGCTCCTGGCTGAAGCTTACACAGCAAGGCTGGCTGGGCATCCATCTGGAGGAGCGGATCCAAGAGGCTGTTCCCGAGGCCTACAGAGTGTAAATTGATTGAGGAGACCTTCTTCATCGAGACGATCAATTCCCCTAGTGATAGGACCAGCTGCCCCGCAAACGAGTCACCAAATATGTGGATTGGGCTTGAGCGGTACTCGGGGAATTTGCGGAGGAATTTGCGCAAAAAAGCGTATATCATCCGCGTGTTATTAAAATAGACTTCTTTCTTGCCGGTGCCATACGAGTAACCCGAGTCTATAAACTATATATTAAATATGGTTGTGTTTTGGAGTACCTGGTCCAAGAAGAGCACATTTGCGTTGATGTTCCAGGCAGTTGGGTTTTCACTGCCGTCCAGCTTGCAGGGAAACATGCCGGCGTTGCCCCCCATCAGTGCCGAGCTGCCGGGTGCCCCGTTCAGCCAGACGATCAATGGCTGGGGGCTGGGGGTTCGGCTTCGCGCACCAAAAAACCAGAAGAAGAGCCGAGAATCCATCTGCAGATCCAAATACCCTGAATGCTGCGCCACCCTCTCGCACAGCTTTGGCTGCACCACCCAATCCTGCACATGCGGCAGATCTAACCTGCGGACCAGCGCCGGAAGCTTGGAGCACACGCCATGCAGCACCAGAAAAACTTTAAAATACATACCCCCTCAACCGCCACCCCATCCCTTAAATACCCTCCAAGCACACCTTGTGATTGGATCCCCAGTGACGTCACGAGTTAGAACTCAATAAATCGAATAAGAAATATTCTCCCAATTCCGAACTAACGGCTTGCGTAGCCACTCCAGCTTCCCTTTGTTTATCCTTGGCCATGAAGAAAATAACCCAGCCTATTTTCCATCCCTTTAAATAAATTTACCCATCCTTACATTTCATCAATCCTATTAAATCATTTAAAATTTATTTATTTTAAACCCCACATCTTAACCTTTTGACAACTTGGATTTCAACTACCGCAAACCATTTAAATCCTAAGCGAGGTTTGAAGCAAGCACTAAACCAGATCCCACTCCCTCCACCCCAACCCAGCATATTCCAGCCTCGTTGCTCGCCTCTGTTATTCTTATCAGAAACATCCTCTCCCGGCCATGAGCTTTAGATCCAAGGTATCCCAACTTGGTTAAGAATTACATGTAGGCAACTTATACAGCCGCAGATTACCCTATACGCGTCATGAATCAATCTGTTCCTGCCGAGATCAACCTTTTTCTTGGAACGGTTGACTTACCATCTATAGACTTGGAAATGACCCAACCAAGTTAACCCACCAGGGCACATGTCCATCCTAAACCCTATAAAGAGCATCAGGAAAGCTTACATCTGCCCAAAGTATCTGGAACAACCAACCCATTCTTTAGAGAAGATTGATCCGTGGAAATTCCCTCATTCTAACCCACAATCCCCAAGAGACAGACAAAATTCTTAATGTAAGCCAATAAACTTAACTTGCTGAGAAACATGATACATCCTCCCGTCTTAAGCCATGATATCGATTTTTTTATAAATTTCATCAGATCCTTCTTGAGATCTTGCTAGCTTAAGGAAACAAGCTTAACTTTCATTGTAGATCAAAATGAGGTAGTCACAACTCCGGCTAGCTTCCGGCTATCGGCCGCTACATCCAAAACGGGATCTTTTAATATTTAAATATTCCAAAATAGATATTTGAAGTTAGCGCAAGAAACTGGCCCAATTCCCAACCAAATCCTCTATCCTGGTTACCGCCTAATCTCACAATACCCCGCGACGCTCGGGGAGTTATAACATTCTCACACGATTGCTTCGTAAATCACATCAACCGTAAGGGTGCCAATATTTCCATATATGGGCCTGAACCAATATATCTATTGTTGATCAACACACCCAAGCAGCTGTTCAGAACGTTGTTAATCCCACTTGCTGCCACCCTCCATGTTCTATTTCCCCTTCACTCCTCCAGACAAGGGTTCTTGGACCAGATTCCTTCCCCAGCCCTCCTACACTGTTGCCCTCTCCACAATCCATCCAACTATTGAAATATCATTGGGTCCGATGCAGCAATCCCCTTTTAAATTAACCGATACGCCTTACATCATCAACCCCTTCCCAGAAATACCCATATATACACTACAAGCCAGCAACCTGACCAACCCGACCTAGATCATACGCCACCTCAACCCTCCCAACCCAAACCCAGCTAAAAGCCGGATATGGATCAAAATCCAACACCACACAAACAATCTATTGGACAAACACCTAAAATCAAAGTACCAATATGGAAGTCTCAAAAATCAACATAATTTATTCATCCCTGCCCCTCTACCCAATAGATACCTTTGCCAAAAAATTAATGTCTCTCTAAGATCCACCATCTTCTATGCCCCTATTAGGTGCCAGAATAGAAACCCCCTAAGCTCCCTGCACCCCCACCTACGAGGTCCAAGGTCCATCGTAATCCTGAAGGGCTTTTGGAGTAGATCCTATTACCCTTCTTAGAAGAGTATGAACCAAAATAAAGGGAAATCAAGAATTGAACAAAATTTATTAATATGATCGCCAGTGTCAGGGATATCCCTAGCATGCAGTGCAAAAGTGTGGGAGGTTGCTGCACTTTCCAGAGGATAGGAATCCAAAATATTTTCTGCTGCAGCCCCCCTAATCAGAGGACGGGTGCAAAACCCCGGCGCCAGAAGAACTTGAAACATAAATTATTTCAGTCGGGCCTTTTATAGGCCAACCCCCCAGACAACTTCCAGACCTCTGCTGGCTGCACTCCCAGCCAGGCGCCAACCAGCCTATCTCCTGCTCAATGGGGAAATTTCCAAATCAAGAAACCAAAAAGGCAATTTTCCAAAGTCCCAATTTGGGGGAAACTGCTGCCCAAATTGAGAACTTGCCAAAGGCAGAGGGGGCTGACAAGGCCAACTGCAAAACTATTCATGCATCAAATCCAGTAAATGGATCTAGGTGCATGCATTAGGCCTGATTCTCCTCATGCAATGCAGGTTGGGCTTTGGCCAAGCATTTCCAACAGATGCCCAGCAATGCTATCCAGGAAAGGGACCCCAGGTAAGGCCAAGCATCTTGGGGTCCCCGTCCAATGCTTCCTGATATCCCTGCCACCCAAAGGCACTGCTATACAATACAGATCAATTCCCTAGGGTAGGCTGTGCTATAGTTGAGTGAAATTGCCCACAACAGTTATCCCATGAAACGTTCACAAGGCTTTGCTACCCCTCCCTGGGGTCCAGAAGATGAACCACCCCAGCTTCTCTTCAGTAACAGCAGCCTGCCTAGGGACTGGGGGTCATCAGGCCACTATTGAACCATACCTGCCATCCCCTAACCCTGCCAGAGAGGATTTGCCAGGGATCCTTCTACAGCTTGTCTGGCCAGCAATCCACCAAGCTGGTTGGTAGCAATGCCGTGCTTGGCTCTTGGGGACGGCATCCAAAGGACCTGGCAGGAACCCTTAAACACAAAAGGGTTGATGTTCAAGGCTAGCCTTGGGTTAGCCTTCTGGACAAAATCAGGGGTGTGTGCCTTAGATTCCTGGAGGACTTAAGGAAGAGTTCTGCTTGGCAGAAAGGGAGGAGACGGCTTGAAGATCATAAAAGCTGGCACAGATGTGGATAAACTTGTCCTTGCTAGGAGAAGTGGCTCTACTCAAATAGTGGACTGGGCAGGCCAATCATTCACTAGATAGACGGTGTGGCTGATGAGGTTGTTCTTAACTGACCATGTACCAGGATCAGTCAGGTGCAGGTAGGGTAATCTGGAATGGGTGGAGATCAATGTTGACCTGTTTCAGGAGGGTGTCAGAAAATTGCAGACTGTGGTATTTTATCATCTGCCAGATGATATTCTAAGCCTTCTAACATTAGGAAAGTACAGGGAGCCTGTGACTTTGGTGTAACCTTTGACCTGGGATATTTTGCTGTCCTCAGGAGTAGCAAGCCTGATGGGGCCAAAGCCCAAAGGATTTAGGACAGTTCTTCCTACTTCTGGATATAGGACCATCATTGTTATCTCTATATTTTACTATAAAAAGTAATACTGCATGGCAAAATTATGATCTTTTGCTCTCAATTTGGCTAGACTCAATCTAGGGAAAGGATTCAGAATATCAACTCTTTATTAGACAACTGATGTTGAGATTGGCCCAGCCACCTGCATTTATCTGAGTTAGCTTGGCCCAACCTTGGGGGTGTGGGGTTTGTGAAGGAAGCTGTCTTGGCAACTTCCAAAGCTCAGTATTCTTTCTGATGCTGTGCAACTATCCCTCAATCTGAGTGGAGTAGCTGCGTACCTGGACCACCTTCCAGGGCTAGCTAGCCTGACTGGCTACTGGTTGATGGAGATGATTGTTCCTCAATCAGACCTACTCTAATACAATAGGATCAGGGCCTTTTATCTTAGAGCATTTGGCCTGACGGCCCAGTCCATGGTGAGCTCTGCTAGAAGTGTTTCAGATGATGGCCCATATGATAGCCCTTTTTCTAGGATATACTCAAAGTTTAGAATAGTAATTATTATGAGAAGCCTGTTTGAGGTGGTTGTTGAGGTAGATCAATTAATTCAGAAATATCTGCATGTTTTGCTCATTAATTAGGAGTGATGAGGAGTGGCTTTTGGGGAAGCTTTGAATATGTAATTAAGAAAGAAGAGAAGTATATTTTATTGTATAATAATTTAGAGTTATATGGCTTGCGCTGTGGCAGGGATTCAAGTTGGATCAAAGATAAGGATGGCCATGTGCAGAATGGGTTTGAGTTGCTGGATACTTGGATGAGTCATGTGATATTGGTTTACTGCCATTTTGGGTATGTTGAACTGATATTGGATTAGCACCAACCTTGGCAATGGCTGGATATTAAGTGTGTTGGCAGCAGCCAGAATACCCGTACATCCAGCTGCTTGACAGGGGTAAGGATTTTGTTAATGCCAGGATATGATTTGATCATTGATTCCACAAACCTGTAGCCCGCATTAATTTGTTGAAACCATACCTAAGGCAATTAACTTCTGGCCTAGGTTATTTGGTTGAAACTATTTATAAGAGTAATTAACTGCTGGCCCACATTATTTTGTGAAATCCGTTAATTAGTCAATATCCAGAAATCCTGACAGAAGGTGAACAGGATCTAAAATTGAAAATAAGATCCAACCATGTCTTTGCAAGTATCAATATTCAAAATCCATATCAAAATAGCATGAATAGAGCAATTTCTAACACATGATATCCTTATTTGTCTCCTTTTTCTGGGACTTTTAGTTCTTCTATAAGCAAGAAGTTATTAAGTAGCATATGTTCCATATTACCTTTGAAATGAAGTTGGGATGGATTTAATTCAGCCACTCTATACAGAGCAGGGATTAGATCTGCTTCTTCTGGGGACTTGGGCAGTCATCTAGGAAGCAATAAAACATCAAAATCAAGTGCTAGCCAAAATTTACCTAAAAGATACAATTCTAGCCAATCAGGGAGCTCAGAGCAAGGTTTGGACTCAATTTTAATCAGTTCAGGTGACATCAACAGGTCTTTGGATTCTGTTTCTGTGTTCTATGATCTGTTGTCTTCTGTCCTCCTTGCTGTGTCTGTTAGCCATGACCCCAGCTTCTGTGGGGGTACTGGGTGAATTCCCAGGCTTTTGGGGTGTGACAGGGGAAATTGAGGGTAATTTTAAACAGTTATGTTGTTAAAACATAGCTATGAGGGGATTGATTTCAGTTCCTATACATTTAAGTTCTCAAACTACCCAATTTTCCCAAATCCTCCTCCAAACTCCCCCAATCATTTTATATTTTTCTCTAACTGGATTTCCCTTCTACAGTAGTTTTAAAAGCTATGGCAACAACCAAAAATACCTCAGATTTAAACAAAATTATTTCAGATTTAAGCAAAATCCAACTTTCAGGTTAAAATATACACTCTGTTAGCAGGGTTTATTGGCGTTAATGGGCAAAATGAGTCAACACAGCAAATTGCTCGCGCGCCAAGCAAAAATATTCAAAATACAATCCAAAATACATTGATTCACAAACAAAATGGTGTGAGTTGACTTTTGGTGTACATATGTTTACTATGTGAATTGGTGACAAAATACACCCAAGCAAGGTGAGTCAAAACTCAAACCAGAAACAAAACACAATAGCAACTCACTATGTAAACAAAATCACTCACTCAGTGTGTGCAATGGATTGTAATCATGAATGATACCAAGGTATCTAATTTAGGACACAAGATATGAAACATAAATTTTAAAAATATTGTGTTGGGTGTTTGAATTTGGCAGTAAAATCTAGGAAAATGGGTGGATTTTTTTGAGTATTCTAAAATGGGTGTTGTAAAACCAAAAACAACTAATTAAGAAATAAAAAATCTATAATTGGGATATTGGGTGGGAAAAACTCTAATTAAATATCCATATTCAGATAAAAGCAAAAAATAAAATTAGGGAGTAACTTAATTGAAATTTATTTAATATTTTATTAAATTTTAAAATGGAAGGAACACAATACCAGAGTACCAATGCACCTTTTTTGCACTGCGGTTGCAGTTGCCCCCGCGGGTCAAAGAATAGAGTTAGTGCAACCAAAGTGCCTACTCAAGGAGGAGACAGGGGATGAGAGTTCCATAGTGACGCTGCACTGACACAGCCGGTTCAAGGAGCACAAGCTGCTAGGGTGTGGAGCATCAACACTTGGGTCCCCAAGCTGACCTGGAAGCCCACCAAGGTCACCACCACAAAGAAAGTTAGAAACAAGGAGGTATAACTTACTTCATATGTGTTTGACGTTGTGTACCAGCAAGAGTTGGTCCTGTCAGCCATGCTGGAGAAGGTGAAGCCTGTACTTGATACTAGCTACAAGCCCTATATCAGTGATGGCAATAAGGAAGAGGACAATGAGCCTGATTTCTTCAGAACTGATGAAGGGCAGTTAGTGTTGAAGAAAGTTGCTGCGTTTTACACCAAGGTGCTCATGCCCTGTGTTGTGCCCAATGCCAATAAGTCAATCCCCACCGCTAAAACACCCACCCAGAAGCGCATCCCCAATATCAAACACATCATCCTGCTTAAGCTAATGTGGGAATCTGGTGACTACAAGGCAGCTGCAGCTCTTGTTGGGGTGCATCCCAAGTACACCTCCAAGACATTCAACAAGGTCATTAACACAGGTCAAGTCCTTGCCGCGGAGAAATCCATGTGCGTTTCCACCATGATCACCAAGGAGCACATATGGCAATCTGCCAGTGGATCACCTGGGACTGCCATCTTGAGCTGAAAAATATACAGATGATGATCAAGTCCACTTTTGGGGTTGAGGCTTCCATTTCCTTTTACTACCATCTGCTGAAGAAGATGCGCTTTTCCTGGAAAAGCTTGGGGTATCTCCATAAAATTGGAATAGCCCAACCAACATTGAGACCTGGAAAAACTATGCAGAGGCGTACACTGCCCTCAAAGCCAAGGGGACAGTCAAAGTTTACTATATTGATGAATTGACATTTGCCTTGTCTATGCACAATGCATATGGCTATGTCCCCAAAGGCTCCAATGACGGGATGGCTTGGCGTGCTGCAGTCTGTGCCACAGCCTATTCAATGGTGGCTCTCCTCAGTCCAAAGGGGGTTGAGCTATACCAAATGATTTTGGGATCTCACAATAGCCAGACCTTCCTATCATTTCTCCAATTGGTCCAGGAGCACCTGAGGCGTACAAGCCCTGGCTTCACCAATGTCATTGTGTTGGACAATGTTGGTCTCCACAAGGTGGCTGATATTCTTGAGGAATTCCCAATGATTGACACCAGCATTGCTGTGGGCCCCCAGCAATTGGCCATGGCAAATATGTGCCTTCTCTTCCTCCCAGCCTGTTTGCCCTTCCTAAATCCCATTGAGGAAGTCTTTGGGTGGCTCAAGCAAGTTGTCAAACAAGAACCCCCAACTGGGACCAAAGACCTGTTTAATTTGCTGCAGGCCAGGATCCAGACCCTCCCAGCTGAGACCGTGGCCAAATTCTATGGCCACGCTGATTTGTTCATCCCTGTTTGCCTTGCCAAACAGCCAATCAATTAGAGGCTTAGCTTGTCCAACTTTTTTATATTCTCTAATTTACTATTCAAGATTTATTAATTATCATTTTATATTTTTATGTTTCCAAGCCTGCAATTGCATTCAGCAGGACCATCAATGAGGGTTAGTAATTTAATTATTTATAATCATTTTTTATTGTGTCATCTAAGAGTATCCCAAACCCTTAATACTGGATTACGCAAACTCATTAATATCACTTTTGGCAAATAAATATAAAAATCAAATTAAAAAAGTTAAATGGGAAGTGTACTAATTATAAAAGATTTTATTGAAATATATTACTATGCTTTTATTAAAACCTTCTCTAGGATATATTTTGAAAATCTTGTTTGCTAAAATAAGAATTAGAAAATTTTATTATAATAAAAATAATATGAATTGTAATGAAATTTATTGGAAGAGAGAATTTATTAAGAACACCTATAGTGAGTTCTTCTGTATGTACCCACCCTGTGATGGAGGTGGCGCACAACCTCCACCGCCACACTGTGGACGGTGGATACACCCTGGCTAAAATACTCCTGTCTACTGGTGAAAGGGAGTAGGGTCAGGTGCAAATAGAGAAGCAGCTTCTCAGGTGGGGCTGCAAACCCGTAGATACTGGCCAAGACCAGGGTGTCCTGGATGACGTGATCCACCAAGTCATACCCAGGGGGACCTTCTTCCTGTCCAGGGAGAGCCTGGCCTTGTTGATTCATAGGAGGACCCCGTCAAGATCCTCCACACTGGCGCTCATTCTGAAGTAGAAGAGATACCCAAGGTAAACCACCAGATGAAGCCTTTGACCAGCAAAGGCTTCCGTAAACTCGCATAATTTATTGAAAACCACACTGATATTATTTCCATGCTTGGTCTTTGCAAAGGTCAGCTCCATGGCTGCAGGGACCCCTGTCTTGTTGGCACTCCAGGCCAACCCAAAGTTAACAAGAAGGATTTTTGTCTTCTTGACAGCTGTTGCATCTGCAAAAGCCAATTTTCCCACTGCGTGCCCAAAGTTGTCCAGCAGGTAAGAAATTGTGTGCTCCAAGGGGTAGCAGAAGCAAGCAGCCGCGTGGGCCTGGCCCAACTCTGGTACATTCAAGAATGGGAACATTTCCAGGACGTCCCAAACAAGCTCAATGGAGTTTACACAGTAAGCTCCACTGAGGAATACCAGGTCAATGCGGATCAATTGGGCATCCTTGTAGGCAGTAACTGCCCACCCAGATGCCCCTTTGGCATGCATAAGCTCTGCCAACGCCTCCTGTGACATTGGAAAGGACCCGTGGACCCTGTCTTTGAGCTTCTGCAAGACAGGGGGGGACAGATGGAGTTGTTTTACCATGTGAGTGGCAAAATTTGAATAGAAGGTGGATGGGACTAAAAGGAACCAGGACCCGGCGGAGTTCATCATCAATGTTCTCTAAAAAAAGGTAAGTATTTTGAAGCTGTTATTAATTTTATTTTTTTAGATTACCTTCACAGGTTTCCTCCTTGCCGGTGGCTTCAGCAGGCTTTGCCATTCTTGGCGCAAGTAATTGTGGTAGCAATTCAGTGTCCACGGTTTGTGCGTGCTTTGCAGGTTTGAGATGTTCATACATCTCAGGGTCGTTGACCCAGATGGACAGCGCAGAGAGGGCAAAGTACTTGAATCAAATACCTTCCACAAGGTGCTTCTGGACATTTAAAGGCCATTCATTTGTTGTTTTGGGGGTGTCTGGAATCTTGGTCATGAGTGCCTTGGCAGACACCTTTTCAATTTTGTCCCCTTCAAGGACGGCAGACTTAACTCTTTATTTGACCTTGCAGTTAATCTCTTTAATTTCAGCAATTGCTGAGTTGAGATCCTTCAAAAGCTTCTCTAATTCTCTCATTGATTTTTTACTAACCATTTCATATGATTTTATAGCTTTTTCCCCAACAAATTATGTATTATTTTGATACTGTTTCCTATTTGTTTATTCCTTTTTGTTTTCCCATTTACTACATTATCTCATCTTTTTACCCATTGTGTATATGTTTTACGCTCAACTCAATATGTGTTGTTTGCTTTGTGTTGACATTGTTTCCTTAATTACCATATTACTTTTGGCGCTTTGTACAGCCCCCTGTGAAAATATTAACAACAATTTGGTGATCAGCTAAATTTGAATTAGAAAATTATAGGTTGACTTTTTTTAGATAAAGTTGTTACTGATCTGAATTCAAAACCTTAATGATAAACTTTAAGCCAATCAGGAGCTGAGTGATAAAGTGATTGTTGTGACATAAAGGGTCATTCAATAATTCTTTGATGTATGTGCACTAATTAATATGATTGGCTAGATCTTTTGCTATTGTACGCCATTGCCGCTGTGGAAAGTTGTTGGTGGACTAGTGCTAACCCAGTAGCTGATTGGGCACTAGTCCACCAATAACTTGCCATAGCAAAAATGGCGTACAATGGCAAAAGAGCCAGCCAATCATATTAATTAGTGCACATGCATCAAAGAATTATTGAATGACCCTTTATGTAACAATAATCACTTTATCACTTGGGTCTTGATTAGCTTAAAGTTTATCATTAAGGTTTTGAATTTGGATCAGTAACAACTTTATCTAAAAACAGATAACCTATAATTTTCTAATTCAAATTTAGCTGATCACCAAATTGTTGTTAATTTTTTCACAAGGGGCTGTGTTTGGGTACTAAAAATAACTGGGTTCTGGATCTAGATACATGGTATAGTAAATATATGATTTTATAGAAATAAGCTGAACATAAAGAATAAAACCAACTATAAACAAAGAGAACATGAACAATTGAAATTCAAAATAAAGATAATATAAATAGAAAATGTTTGGCAACAGGGGGTTTATTGGGGAGGGGAACAGTGATGCCTAGTAGGCAGAATAGTGTAGGAAGGAAGACGTAGAGGCGGTGCTGGCCTGGGGGGTCTGGGATTGGGTGGGTTGGGCTTGCAGGTGAGGGGTGTTGGTGGCGGGGGTGGAGGCAGGAGGATTTTGCGTGATGGCTGCCATATAACGCTTGTTGTATTTCTCATTGGTCACTGACTGGATGGGCTGGTAGGTGGCAGTGGCCTGAGGTGAAAGGTGCTTGTCTTTCTGTGATTGGTTGCCCATGTTCACATGAAAGACAATTTGGGCAAACAATTCAGCCACTATTTGGTAGCCAAAGAGAAAATTGTGGTCAAGGACCCCAAGTTAGAGGTTGTTGAAAGCCTGAGGGCGGCGCTCCTGTAGTGTATCTCCAATGTTAAAGAAGACAACATCAGCCAGATGGATGTCTGTGTGGCCATCTGGGTACACAGAGGCCTGGTGCCCGCGTTGCTGGATGACCTTGAGGGTGGTGGAGCTACCCTCCATCTGGTGGATCAAGAAAACCTGATGCTTTGAATTTGAGCCATCCCAGGAGTTGAGTAATCCACCAAGGATGTGGCTGTACAAGTAGCTATCAATAAAATCTGGGTTTGTCCAATAGTAGACAAAACCCTTGGCTGAAACATCCAGAAATGCACCAATAAACGTCCCCTTTGTGACAGTCCACATGTTTGGTGATTTGCAGGCGGGCTAATGTTGGCCAAGTAAAAGTTTGATTATTTGTTGCAGGTAGAGGCCTAGTAGGTAACATAGGGCTACTAGGGGTAAGTAAGGTGAGCCTAGTAGGTAACATAGTCTACTAGGGTAAGTAAGGCCTGACTGGTAGGTAACATAGGACTACCAGGGGCAGATGTTGCCTCCACACAGCAGAAGAAATATGCTGTTTTGGGCTATAGTGCTTCACCTTGCAGGGAACTGTGGCTGCAGAAGGGTGAAGACTGAGATAGTAAGCAGGGAACTTTGTCTGTCTGGGGGGAGAAGGTTTTGGACCCCTGGCAAGTAACGCGGGCTGTCAGGGAGGGGAAGAGCTTTGAGGGCTTTACATACCCTGATACGCTTACAGGAGGTCTGTGAGCAAGCATCCTACCTAACAGACTGGTAGGGTGTCCTTGTTTATGCCCCTATGGGAGCTTTGGGGGAGAACCCAAAGTGAGCATTGGAGGGTATAGATTTTCTTGGAGGTGTCACCAAGGCGGTTTGCTTGGGGAAGCAGCGCAGAACTTGGTATTATTAGGCCTCTGGGAAGTAGATCTGATTACTCTGCAACTGAAAGCTCAGACTTAATCATCTGAGTGAGTAAAGACAACACATAGACATTGATCTATGATTAAATGGCCTAAGTGGAGTGCCACTTGCAAGGACACAGTCAAACACCAGTTTAATGTAGACTCATACCTGAGTCTACAAGTTCTGGTAACAGGGACTGAGATAAAGAACCAAGGTGGTTCACAGAATTAACAGAGAAGACTAGTGAGAGGAACTTTTTGATCACAGTGAAGGCTAGTTGACGGAATGTTGATTCATATTGAATTGTGGGAACCAAAATGGTTCATTGCACAGGTGGAACCAAGGTGGTTCCTAGTGAGGATAAGTTGAAGGCTCAGAGATCATGATGCAGGAGTAGCTGATCATAATAAAGGAGTAGCCAGAGGACCAATAAGCTGTTGAAAGACTGGAATGAGCTGTTTGTTGTCTAAGATGGACTGATTGCTGGTTAAGCTGAAGAGCTGGAATATGAGCTGGCTGAAGGATCAGAAGATGATGATGAAGAACTGGTGGTCCAGAGGAATGAGCCAAGATTTCGCCAAATTGATTTGCTGAGGTGATAAAATGTGGAATTTTTTTGCCTTGGTTTAGTATTAAAATCAAGCAGGAATGTGGATAGAAGTGTGGGTAGGATATTTATTTATTAAGTTCCTAGGATAAATGAAGGTGTGTTGCTATAAGAGCTGGATACAAAGTTGTTTTAGTGGGACATATTCCTTGGATTTTATAATATTTGTAAGTATATAGGGAAAAAGTTGAAGAGGTCCACAAAGAACAGTTTAAATAGTGTCCTACTATTTAAATTGGTTCAGGTTAAATGCAGGGAAGACTGGTGTCAGAATAATGGACCAGTTAACGCTTTGATGCACAAAGAGTTGTCAATTTGAGAAGTTTGAGCTGTGGAAATTATTTTCCTAGTTGGATCCCGGTGGAACTTCAGAAATGGTCTATTTCTGCGCTCTGCATTTATTGGTTGAGTTCTGGCAGGTTTTCTGATGAAAATGATTGGTTGGAAGCCAAAAGCTTAAAGTAAAAAGTAAGGAGATAGTGAATTAATACTTTAAGCTTTTGAGAAAGTAAGTGTGTAAGCTTAAGTTATTATAGGAAAAAGTGAGCAGCAATGATTTAAGCTTCTGAAGAAAGCCATTTTAAAGGTGGAATCGTTGGGAAAAGGACACTATAAGAAGGTGGCTGGCTGGAAATTCACAGGGTCTTTTCAAAGTCTTTTGGAGGTCTTTCTGGGTCTTTTTGAAGGTCTTTCCCAGGACTTTTGAGTTTCTGCCAAGAGGTTTTTGAAAGCCTTCTGATCACCAGAAGGAGCTTTATTGGACTGACAAGTGGAATAACAAGTCCACTGGAGCTATAAAGAGAGCGGAAGCCCACAATAATGGAGCAGGAGCCCAAAAATAAGAAGCTAGATCCTAAGCGCAGCGCTGGAGTCCAAGTTTAAGGTACAGGAGTCCAAGTTTAAGGAGCAGACGTCTAAGACTAAGGTGCATGAGTCCAAGATAAATTACAAGGAGTCCAAGATATTGTTGGATGACTCCAAGTATTAGCAAATTAATATTGTTTCCTTGACCCCCCAGGCCATATGACAGAAGGTTTCTAAGGGGATCTACCTTCTGAGAGTGAATAAAAGCCCATTTTGACCCCTATACATATTTCTTAGATACATTATCCCTTACTAGAGAATGACAACCCCTCCCAGCTGGTCCCTGGCTACAATCCAGGACACAATTTGGGGACTGGTGGACAGGAACCACACACCCTTCTTGACCTTCTTCCTTCTATTCTTGGCAGCAGTTTTTCCTTGCTCACCAAAATTGTCAAACACAATCAATAACTTGTAGATCAAGACAAACATGATGTCATCTGTTAGACTAGTCAGGCATCAGACCAGGGTTGATTCAATGTCTAGATCATACAGGGAATCATCAGCGCCATCCCATTGGTTGCTGGCAAAATTGGTAAGAACCTGTATAGAAGTCACCTTTCCGTGCATCCAGAGCTGCATCATGCGCTTGGAGACCCTTATGTTATGGTGCACAAGCTGTTTGCAGACCTGGGTTAGGGGAAGTTTGGGGTCCTGCTGGAGGAGGTCAAGCATGATTGGGTATGCCTCATATATTTGTGACTTGGGTGCCTTCTTGGGCTTCTTGGCATTCCAATCAGATCCCCCCTGTTCATCAGGTTGTTGAATTCCTGAATGACAGAGGCTTGGGTAAATTGTAACTGGGCAGCAATCTGTTCCCAGGACAGACCCTGTAGATTCAGTGCCACAATTTCCTGAAGAATTTGGGAAGTGATGATTCATTGCTTGGGGTGTTGGGCCAGGGGGAGCTGAAGCCTGATTGGCTGTAGGGGGGTAGGTTGGCTAGTGGCAAGAAGTTGTTCCAAATCAAGGCTATCATCCTGATTGGTTGGTTGACAGGCAGCTTGTGTGGGGGTGGGTACAGGAGCAGGAGCAGAGCTAGACGCTAAGTGACTACTGAACAAGTCAAAGCCATATGGGTTGGGGGTCAGTAGCAGGTCAGCTTCCTTGTTACCCACCTCAAAGGCTTGGGTGTAAACAGGTGCCTCCACATTCTGAGCCTTGCCTCCATTGAAGCTGGCTTGGCTGCTGTTGGCTCGGCTGCTGGCGCCGTCAAAGATATTGCTAGTAAAAACCATTGTAAAAAAACCTAGGATAAAATCACTAAAAGTAGAAAATTTAAAATTTAAAGATTTATTTTCATTGTAATCTTGAGTCCATATTTAGAAGGTTCTCAAAACCATTCCATACAAATATGGAGCCATAAAAAATGAATAAAATGCCTCTGTTCCTAAATTGGATAGCTGTTGATTGGCTGTTAAACTATTATTTTTCTATTTTAGGCTGCTCATACTACACATCTTGTGTGAGTTCATTTTGTTTTGTGCTTGTGTAATCTTGCTTCTAGATTGCTCAAATTTTGTTTTGGTTCTTCTGTTGGTGCCTTGTATGAATCCTGATTAGATTATAATATACTCAAGAACAGCATCCATCCATTTCACTTGCTGTGTCAGTTCATTTTATTTGTGGTTTGAACTACACTGCTTGGTGTTTGATATAATTTTGTATTATGGGCTAGTGAAATTTTGTTTTTTGTTTGACAGTCCATTGATTAACTGAAATTTTATAAATTAATTGAATCCAGAATCTTGTGCAACTTGGATTTTGTTCAAATCTGAAATCATTTTGTTTAAATATGAAGTATTTTTGATTGTCACCATAGCTTTTAAAACTACTGTACACTACAAGCCAGCACCCTGACCAACCCAACCTAGATCATACGCCACCTCAACCCTCCCAACCTAAACCCAGCTAAAAGCCGGATATGGATCAAAATCCAACACCACACAAACAATCTATTGGACAAACACCTAAAATCAAAGTGCCAATATGAAAATCTCAAAAATCAACATAATTTATTCATCCCTGCCCCTCTACCCAATATATACCTTTGCCAAAAAATTAATGTCTCTCTAAGATCCACCATCTTCTATGCTCCTATTAGGTGCCAGAATAAAAACCCCCTAAGCTCCCTGCACCCCCACCTACGAGGTCCAAAGTCCATTGTAATCCTGAAGGGCTTTTGGAGTAGATCCTATTACCCTTCTTAGAAGAGTATGAACCAAAATAAAGGGAAATAAAGAATTGAACAAAATTTATTAATAGGATTGCCAGTGTCAGGTCTATTCCTAGCATGCAGTGCAAAAGTGTGGGAGTTTACCGCACTTCCCAGAGGATAGGAATCCAAAATATTTTCTACTGCAGCCCCCCTAATTGGGGAACAGGTGCAAAACCACAGCGCCAGAAGAAGAACTCAAAACCTAAATTATTTTGGTTGGGCCTTTTATAAGCCAACCTCCCAGACAACTTCCAGACCTCTGCTGGCTGCACTCCCAGCCAGGCGCCAACCAGTCCATCTCCCGCTCAATGAGGAAATTTCCAAATAAGGAAACCAAAAAGGCAATTTTCCAAAGTCCTAATTTGGGGGAAAGTACTGCCCAAATTGGGAACTTGCCAAAGGTAGAGGGAGCTGACAAGGCCAGCTGCAAAACTATTCATGCACCAAATCCAGTAAATGGATCTGGGTGCATGCATTAGACCTGATTCTCCTCATGCAAAGCAGGTTGGGCTTTGGCCAAGCATTTCCAACAGATGCCCAGCAATGCTATCCAGGAAAGGGACCCCAGGTAAGGCCAAGCATCTCGGGGTCCCCGTCCAATGCTTCCTAATATCCCTGCCACCCAAAGGCACCACTACACAATATGGATCAATTCCCTAGGGTAGGCTGTGCTATAGTTGAGTGAAATTGCCTGAAACAGTTATCCCATGGAACTTTCACAAGGCTTTGCTACCAAAGAAGTCCAGGGCTACGCTTTGCCACCCCTCCCTGGGGTCCAGAAGATTAACCAACCCAGCTTCTCTTCAGTAACAGCAGCCTGCCTAGGGACCAGGGGTCACCAGGCCACTATTGAACTGTACCTGCCATCCCCCAAACCCGCCAGAGAGGATTTACCAAGGATCCTTCTACAACTCTTCCAGCCAGTAATTCACTAAGCTGGTTGGTAACAGGGTATTCTTCTCCATCTTTTTTTGTGGCTTTTGGTTCTCCTATAGAAGAGAAGTTGGTAGGTTATATCTGTTCTGGATTACCTTTGAAATTAAGTTTGGATGGATTTAGTTCCCCCAGTCTATCCCAACTGGGAACCAACCCTGCTTCTTCTGGGGACTTAGCAGTCATCTAGGAAGCATTAGTACATTGAAATAAAGTGCTAGCCAGAATTTACCTAAAAGGCACAGTTCTAGCCAATCAGGGGGCTCAGAGCAAAGTTAGACTCAACTCCAATCAATTCTAGTGACGTTGACAGGTCTTTGACTTCTGGTTCTGTGTTCTCTGATTGGTTGTCTTCTGTTCTCCTTGCTGTGTCTGTTAGCCATGACCCCAGCTTCTGTGGGGTACTGGGGAATTCCCAGGCTTTGGGTGGTCTGATGGGAAATTAAGGATGAGTGTTAAACAGTTATGTTGTTAAAACATACCTATGAGGGAATCAATTTCAGTTCCCATGTGTTTAAGTTCTCAAATTACCCAATTTCTCCAAACTCCCTGATCATTTTATAGTCTTCTTTAACTGGATTTCTCTTCTGCTGTGCTATATAAGGCAGGCAAACTATATCTTTTGAATTGCTCAATTGATAAAGTCTTTCATCTATATACTTGATTTACTCCCTTTTATCAAAAGCTAATTTCCATTCTCAATCATGTGATTTCCCAAGTCTTCCTTAGAGGAACCACTTGGGCATAAATGAGTAGTATGGATTCTTTTCTGTAGGCATTTAGGGCCAGCGTCTTGTTAGGAACTAGATCCAATACTAGTTTCTCTTCTTCTCCTCAGTATCTTGAAAAGTCTTGGCGCTGTGTTGTTCCTGGGTCTGATATACTGCTACTCCTCTATCCCTGGATCCTCCTCTGAAGTAGTAAACCCAAATGTATCAGGAATCTTTCAAGACTAATGTCCCCAAGAATCTTCATCCCATGGATTCAGCTTCCCTGTTGAGTTACCTGGGAGCATAATTCTTTTTAGGCTGCTTTAATCCTCTTTTGAGTGGCTATTTGTTGGTTGGAGAGCTTTTCCATATGGGAATGGTATCCTTTCCTGTAGGGTTTTTGGTCATGAGCCTCAACCCATCTGCAACCATCCACCATCTTGGGAGTTTACTTCCAAGTGGGTGGGTGGGTGCCTGACAGTATTACTACAAGGAGCCAGCATAACTTCACTCCTCACAAGTCTACTCCTGGTCCATATTGGTTCCTTCCCACTTGACTTTGTCAATAGCTGTACATACCTTTACATACTATGTACTCACATACTTCACCAGTAATTTTAAACAGTTTAGCATTCATGCCAAGGTGTTCTGTTAGGTATTAACAGTATACCCAATTTTCACCTCACTTACTGGGTTCCAAGCGTCAAACTTAGTACCTTACCTTGCTAGAACACTCCCCCACATGTTAGCTATTTACAATAGGGGGTGCCATCTTCTGGGTTCTTTTCTTTGAAAAAATCTCCATAAGTTGCGTAGGTGTGGATAACCTACCTGTGCTACCACTGCTGAGTATGTACTGCTTGGAAGTATATGAAACAAGATAAAGGGGGAATTCAAGAAGATAATAATACTTAATTGATATTGGTTTAGAGCATTGTATAGTATCATGATAAGCCACATGCTGTCCATCTACGTCATGGGGCGTATCCAAGTGATGTTCTATTTAGAACTCAAAAGGTTTGATACCTATATAAGATGGGCAGCTGATAAGGGTGTTACTGACTTAATGATTAGTCAGAGAATCACTCAGGGAATTGTTTTCCTGGGAGGTGGTGATCATAGATGCTGTAACAGTAGCCTTATAAGGCAATAGTAACCCATAGAATTGATCAATGAATTTCCAGATGTACAGGAGGGTTCATGCAAGGTGTTCAGGAAGTAAGGCAAGTGGGAATGGTGGTATATGTGAAATAGCCATATCTGGATTACCTGATCTGCCAATCTTGACAAACCCATCAGGTTCTTCCATAATTGATTAATTAATATTGGCCTGATTATTTCCTTGTGTAACACTATCCCTGCAATGCAGAAAAATACAAGTATGAAAGTATACATACATAGTATATATTTGACTAAATAACTATATCAGTCAGCATTAGTTGTATAACCATATGAGAAGCTATATTTTGATATTGTGAGATTAGGCTGATTGACCACAAATAATCAGGCTAGTAATCACACACAGATTTATCAGCTACACACTGTGTTATCATTTGATTACCATTATTATAATTGTAGTAATTACACATCATGTAATCACTAGTTTATTAAAATTGATATAACTATTATATGTTGTATAACTTTCAGGGCAACTGTGATGAAGTTGACTCCTTGGTACTTGACACTTTGTTGAGTACCAGGGAGTCAAGTGCCTCATATGTGAATCTATTAGTATTTTTGTCTTAACTGATTTTAAGAAAAATTTTACTAGTAACACAGGGGGTTGAAACCAAAAACTGAGTTTAAATTTACTTGAATTCAACTTCATTTAATAATTTGGTTAGCTAAAAGACCAATTTAAGGAGCAATTTATAAGTAAATTTACTAGCTAAAATGAAAAGACTTGTGTTTGACACTCTAAACCAAAAAGTGACCAGTTTGATGCTTTTTAAGCCAAATTTTAATTTTATTAATAAAATACATATACACTTAAATAAAATTTATTATTTACTATTATATTTTTATTATTAGTGACCATAGTTGTTGATTAGGCTCCCAAGCACCACTATACTGGATTTAGTGGCATAGACATTAATCTAATACCCCACTTGTTTTACATTATGTCATTCCTGGGTTTGTGGATTAAGTGGTGCCACATAAATTAAGCCCAATTTATTAAGAGGTTTCATATGTAATTTATAAAAAACAGAAACTCAACTCCCCCTTTGTTTGACTCTATCCACTTGCCACCCAATTGGGTTCATATTTAACTAATCAAAGGCTCAGAATTAAGGCTAAGTTAGTAAGTGATGCACTATGAGCGCCACTCAACACTCATCCACTTGACACTTTAACTTGGGGATTAGTACAGAGAGCTTCTTAACATTGTAGCCAACACTATGGTAAATAATTCACTCCCAGCTCCTCCCAGAATAACTCAAACACTAATAAACACCTTCTCATTCATTTACCTTTTTAACTTATGCTGTATTTTTTATATTTGAGCATATGAAACTTCCTTGCTTTTGGGTTAAATTTTGAACCCGTTTTAAATTTAAGCAAGTTTTATATGTAAAAAAACATAGTAAATTTGATTTTTCTGCTCAACTCTGGCATACTTGACAGTGAGAATTCAGCTTTTCCCAGCTGATTGAGAGTGACAAACTTGACACTTTACTATTTTTTTATTTTTTAACTCCCAATAAAAAATTCCACATAATAACTTATTTTTTTGCAATTTTAATCTGCTACTTTTTCTGCTGCTCTCCATATAATTTTCATATTTTTTTGATTTTTAATTGTACTTTTACATTGATTTAGCACTAAGATGTTATGCTGAACCTAACATCTTTGATGCTTAATCATAAATCCACTTATTTTCTATGTTTTAACCTTTATATCTATACTTTGAGTTTCTATTTTGCTTCTATTTACTTTTTTATATTTTTTTTCTTGATAAATAAAACTTTATTTGCATAATTTTTACTTAAATTTTGCTTTGCTTTAACTCTTTGTGTTTTATATCTTTTATACTGTTTTATTTACAAAACTAAACTTTCCTTTATCCAAAATCAAACAAGAACAATAAGCCTACCAAGCGTCAAGCTCCAAAGGCTCTAAACAACCTTCCACCACCCCCAAGCGTGTCAAGAAGCCTGCAAAGGCAAAGTTTCCTACTCCATCTCCTCCCACTCCTCCCCTCTCCCCCCTCATCTTCTACTTCCCCTTCACATTCCCCAAAAATTCATCCCTCAATAAATCTGATGAAGATCTTAACAACCACTCCTTTTACCACTCAGAGGCCAACTCCAAGCCCATTAAGGTGCACCATACCAAGAAGGAAAAGGCTGCCAAGAAGCCCACATCTTCTTCTGGTAAGAAAAAGGAGGCTTCCAAGCAGGCCTCAAAGAGCCCTTCCTCTCCTCCTGATGACTCTTCCCCCTCCCTCATCTGATCCCCATGATGAGCCTGAGGAGTACTCCAAGAAGTTAAAAGCTTCTGGTCACGTGGCTTCAGATCTAATGTTTATCAACAACATCTTCAATGTGGACAGAGTATCAAAGTCCCCAAGTGCTTCCCCTGTTTTCCCCCCATCATGTCAGTAAAAAGCAGCCTTTGCTACGTTGCTGAAAATTACATATTTAACTGTAATAAAGAAAAGCGCCAAACCAAGAGCAAGCACTTCATCTGTGAGGATAAGACTTGAAGGCCCCGCCTGAACACTGAGGGCTGGAAGTGGGTAGCAGCCAAGAAGGGGGAGCACACTTGTGAGCCCCCCAATCATCTAATCACTTGGATGCTAAAATGGTATCTGGTCCAGATGATCCCTAACTCCTCTCACGTCTGGGCTTCTGATCTGGCCATAAAGGCTTTGCAACATCTCAAACCCAACTGTGATGCTCACAGGAGATTGGTGAGGAGAGTAAGAGGGACCTCTAATGAGCTTCTTCTAGAGAAGCTTAAGAACTACTTCTACTGGGCTGCAGTTTGCAGGAGACAGTAGGGAGCAATTAGATCAAGCCTAGGGCACTAACTCTAAACTGTTAGCACAGCAGAGAGATTGTCTTGTTACCTGAAGTAGTAAAGGCAACAAGAAAAGCAGAGTCTAATAGATTCTGGTTAAAAGCTTGAGTCTTATTAGGAAAGTAAGATCAAGCTTGAAGTGCAAAGTAGTATGGGTAAAAGATATGTTTATTGTGAAGGAAGAGATTCATTATATACTTGTATTAATCCTGTACATGAACAGTTGTGCAGGAATGGGGAAGGAACATGGGAAGAAACTGAACTACTTTTCATCCAGTAGTAATCAGGATCATCCCAGTTAACTGACAGATCTATAACCCCATGTTTCACCTCATGGGTGAGTGAGGGTATGATGCACAGTCATCACACATCCCCCCTCTTGACAAGACTACATAAGGGAAGAAGAAGCTGATGACTGGTGCATGTCTTCCTATTGCGCCAGGTACCACAAGGCAACTCAGGGCATCAAGGATAATACTCTTGAGCTCAAGGTACTTCTGGAGGAGTTGCTGCAGAAGAAAGCCTACCTCAGGAGGGAGAACAATAAGAATAAAAAAATGTGAATGAAGCCAATAGAATCTTCTCAGTTGTGCAAGGTTGGCAAGGGCTAGGTACCAGAAGGGGCCTTATTACCAACAGAGTCAAAAGAGGGGACACCCAAGAGGAAATGCCTGATCTGATAGATAAGGTGATCATGGAGCCAACAGATAAGACTGACACCAATCAGGAAGACGGAACAGAAAACCATGAACAGTCTCTAACTAGCACTTTGAAGGGCAATCATACACCCTTTTTTGACACCTGGTGGGGAGCAACAAGGGGAAACAAGAAGAGCACTTAGTCCTGCAACCACCAGTGACTGGGAGCTGGTGGCTAACCAGGTAAGAAAACAGAGCAGCCAACCCGAGGAAAGACACAACCAACCAGAAGAGAAAGCCAACTAACCAGAAAAAAGACCAACCAACCAGCAAGAAACAGCAACCAACCAGTGGAAGAAGAACAAGACCAAACAGAGGAACAGGCCAGGGGATCAAACCCGCATTGCCTGCAGGGGCAGGCAAAGCGTTGCTTTGTAACAGCTTGCTCCCACCAGAGGAGCCGTTACTTAGTGACAATGCGCTATGCAGCAACAAATTGCTGTGTAGCGCATCTACGCAACAATTTGATACACTCCCAGGGAGAAGATCAAATCTTTGTGTATCATTGCATCATAATGATCCACTTATAATCAGCAGATTGTTACGCTGCAGTGCAGCGCATTGTACTGCTAGTACAATTGAGGGCTTGTAAGTAGCCCTTTGGTACCAGCAGTACCAACAGGTAAATTAATATAATTTTTTTATACTGATTAATTTCTCTCTTTTAAATACTTCCAAAGATAGTATCTGAGCCAACCCCAGAGAAGAAATTCCATAATCAAATCCCAATTTGTTCAAAGACAACAATGAAGCTTCCAAACAATATAAAAGAGATAGGAATTCAGGGAATTCACCAACTTTACTCAATAACCATGCTAATGAAAGTTCTGGGAAACTGGAGGTAGTATCTTCAGATGAAGAGGAAATTCCTGAAAAAAAGGTGTAAAGTGCTAACACCTAGAATCCCAACTCTGGTCACCTACCAGGAGGAAGAAGAGGTTCCCAACCAGGTGGTGGATGCTAATCTGGAAAATGCTCCTGACTAGGTCAAGCTTGCAAGAATGAAAGCCAGCTCCTTGAGCCTCAAGGGTAAATTTAAGATGACTTTGAAAGTCCTTCCTCCCTTTCATGTAAGTAACCAGCTATTCTTCCTCTAATATTTCTTAGCCTTCCAACCCAGTCACTCACATAGAGGCATTAGGTCCACTAGCTCTGGAGCACATCAGCTTGGAGAATATTCATCTGGTTCTTGATTACAAGCCTATGGAAGAGACATATGCCAAAGCCATATTCATGGCCAGTAACCAGTACTACCATGTTACTAAAGAAGGTCTCTTAGAAGCTCTGAAAGGGGAGTTGCTTGTTCCCCATCTTACGCAGTACCACCCCAGGGAAGCCAGCACCATCATGAAGGTATTTGAGGCCATAGCCAGCGCCATGGGAAAGACACCTGTGAGGACTATTTCAGACAAACTACGTACTGGGAGGGGGCAAGGTACTGAGGACAACTTCTGTTTTGCCCAAAACCTGATCCTTGATGGGTACACCAACCCAGAAGTCTCCATGGACAACTTCCTTCTGCACCTTCATAACAGGGGGCTCTATCTGGTCCTTTACCATACTTCCTGGTCCAAGATTGAGGCAGAGGTAGGGCGTCCTGCCAACGTGGCACTTGCTTGCCAGATCCTAATAACTAAGACTGGGAACAGGAAGATAGCCAAACTCCTGCTATACTGACAACTAGCAATGGTTGCACTTTTTGGAACCTACTTGTCAGGCGCCAGGCTCATAGGAGTGCAGTAGCCACAATTCTTTTTAGACATCTGTACATCAGTGGCCCTGCTCCAGAGGGACCTCAACATGATAGAAGTAGCTGCTACCTACCTAGGCCAGCTACGTAAGCAGTTGGCATGTGCAGATCTTCTACACGCCAGAGCCAAAGTTCTTTTCCACAATAAATAAACTGTGTTTTCTCTTTTTTCTTTATATATTTCTCTTTTTTATTTTTTTCTCATTTTTTGTCCTTTTATCTTTTTCTTAGTATAATAAAAGGAAAACCTCACCATTACTATACAATCTTAGTTATCCCTATGAATGAGTGAAGCTAAATCTACTTAAGTAGGCTGTTCATCCATAGGGGCCCTCTTAAGGTACTTGACATGTACCCTATTGAGGATGTTCCCATGCACAAGGTCTTTAGGAGTGCATACATCCATACCAGTCTTTTCTAGGACCTCATGAGGTCCAGTCCACAAGCTTTGTAACTTGTTAGGTTTCCTACCCAGGAGTTCCCTGTACATGAGGACTTGGTCACCCACCTCAAGCTGAGGTAAGGGAGCAAAGCATCCTGGTCCTAAGGAAAGACTGTACACAAGAGTTAACAAGGTTCTTAAAGGCTTTGTTCTATAGAGCAGCAATGCGTCTTGTGAGCTCAAGGACATCCTTTGAATAGTTCACCTCATTGGCCTTTGGTGGGATAGGGACTAGATAACCTGGGAGCGCAGCTTGTCTGACATACAGAAGCTTGAAGGAACTCTCCTTAGTTACAGTTTGTGAGGTGACCCTGTAAGCCATGACAGCACAAGTAAGGTATTCATCCCAAGAAGAAGGCTTATCTGCTGCTAGCTTCTTGAGGATGCCTACCAAGATGCCATTAGCCTGTTCAACCATACCATTGGTTTCTGGGCAGTAGGGGGCAGAAGAAGCACCTTATATTCCCATAAGTTCATTCAATCTTGGGAGGATAGAATGGAAAAAGTTTGTGCCATTGTCTTTCAGCAAGACACTTGGGCAACCATGACGGGCTATGATATCTGTCAGGACAAACCTAGCAGTCCTCTGTGAGGTTGGACCTGGGACAGTGGTGCACTTAATCCACTTGTTTAGGTGGTCAATGGATACCAGGATATACTGATTTTTCCTGGAGGTAGGGCTAGGTCCCATGGGTCCTACCACATCTATGCTCACAGTGTGAAAAGCATAGTTAGGTAGATCAACCAATAGGAGTGAGGCAGTGGCTTCCTATGGAACTGTGTGCACCTTGTGCAAGAGTTGACGTAATTGTCCACATCAGAAGCAAGGTTCTCCCAGTACACATAGTCTTTCATGGTATCATACACACGTCTGGTACCAGCGTGGCCTGTGCTCTTGTGAAAGCCAGCCAACTTCTCCAGTCTCTCCAAGGGCCTAACATAGGGTAGGTAGACTTCTCCACAGCGTTTGTAGAGTCTGCCTTTCTCTACCTTAGTCTTTCTTGAGAGTTTCTCAAGAACAGCCTTTAGTCCTGGAGCCAGGACAGTCCACTTTTCTGGCTGACCTATGAGCTCATACACCAAGTCTAACTCAACCTGGAGAGCTGCTACTAGTGGGAGATGTGGCAAGGCATCAGTGTTCCCATGCTTGTTGCCTGGTCTATGTACTACCCTGAAGTCATAGTTTTGCAGCTTAGCTGCCCACCTAGCCAAGCGCCCTTCAGGATCCTTCATGTTCTTGAGCCAGGTGAGAGAGCTATGGTTATTCATCACAGTAAATCTGGCACCATGTAAGTATGGTCTACATTCTGTAATTGCATACAAAACAGCCAGGCATTCCCTCTCTGTGGTGGAGTAGTTCCTCTTGTGCTTGTTGAGGGTTAAGGAATGGTAGGAGATAGGGTGCTCCTCCCCCCAAAAATTTGTCTGGGACAACACTGCACCAACAGCTACCATAGAGGCATCTGTATAGAGGACAAAAGGTCGCTCAAAATCTGGATATGCCAGCAGTGGTTTGCTGGTTAGGACTTCCTTCAGCGCTGAAAATTCCTTTTCACACTCATCAGACCAGATGAGTTCTGTGTCATCTTTTAGTAAGTGGAACAGGGGTTGCACTATCTCAGCAAAGTTGGGTATAAACCTGCAATAGTAGCCAGTCATCCCCAGGATCACTTGTACCCCACTTACGTCAGTGGGGGGTGGTAGCTTGGAAATGACCTCAGCCTTTGCTGGTACTGGAGAAATTCCTTCAGCTGAGATGATATGCCCAAGGAACTCAAGGTGCTCCTTGAAGAATGAACACTTGGATGCCTTGAGTTTGAGGCCATTGTTGTGTTCTGAGGCGCGGCACAGACACACAACAGGAAATCCTAACCTTATGATTGGATTTGTACTAAGTCTTGGTTAGATGACAGGGAAGGCTATTAAATTACCTTGCAGCCCTGGAAGAATAATCTCTACTAGTTGTGGCTAGAGAGAGGCGCGGAAGTACTGAAGGCACAAGACAAAAACGTGAATAGAAATTATTTTTTATTGGTGAATATGAAATGTAATATATAGTGGTTAGAAATACCACAAAACACTACCAGGACAGTAGGATCACTTGCCACCAGCATGAGTGGGGCAAGTGAGTTGTGCAGGATCAAGAAACCAAACAATTGTATTTCCTGATTCAGTCATCAACTCATTTCAAGAGGCAAAAGCAAAAGCTAGAGATTTGTCTTCAAAATGGCCCACCAAAGGCAAAATTGATACATGGCAAATAGCGGTATTCACAACATTGCCCTCCCCTAGATTGGCCTTATGGGGGTGGTACTTGCGGAAGAACTTGGCATGCACTTGAGCAAAAGGACAACCACTGGAGAGGAGCTTCACAGTGTATTTAGACCCTTGTTTGAAGGTCACTTCCAAAGGGCCAATCCACAGAGTGTCCAGCTTATGCGCGCGCCCACCTACTCTATGTTGGTAGTAAAGAACATGGTTTCCAACATCAAATTCAGGCAAGAGGGAGCGTCCAGAATTATCAGGATAAAGTTCAAGCATCTTAGTCTTGTATGCAGAAGTGTAGGCAGTGGCCTGTATATCAATTATGTGGTTGACTAGATCCTTGATGTGGCCGTCAGGATTAATGGCCTTATAAGAGGAAAGCAGGGGGCCCCAAGAGCAATGGGGTAGTAGCCTCTTGCCCATACAGCATAGTAAAGGGGGAGTACCCAGTGACATGATGTTTGCTAAGGCAATACAAGAAGAGAGCAGCAGGTAAGTATAGGTCGCAATTAGCAGCATCAGAGTAGGTGAGCTTTCTCATGATGGAGACCAGTGTTGAATTTGCACACTCAATGGCCCCATTAGTAGAAGGGTTGTAGGGGGCAGAGAAGGACTGGTGGGACCCCAAAGCTTTGAAAACAGAGGTTACCAGCTTGGAATTGAAGTTAGTCCCATTATCTGAGAGCAACACTTGAGGACAGCCATGGCAGTAGAAAACATCTTGTAACAGGAAGGCAGCAGCTGTCTTAGCCATGATGTCCTTTGTAGGGCAAGCCTCTACCCACTTGCTGAAGTGATCAACAGCAATTAGGATAAAGCAACACCCAGAACATGAGCGGGGGAGAGGACCTACTGTGTCAATGCTGACAGTATGAAAAGCATGTTGAGGGGGAACTAATTTGAACTTGTGGGTAACAGCTCAAGGCCTCTGCAGCTGGCAGTTGTGGCAAATAGCTATGACGTCTGGTATTAGCAGGTGAAGGTTCTCCCAGAAGTAATTCTTTTGAAGCCATTCAAAAGTCTTAGCCATGCCTCCATTCCCAGTCTCTTTATGAGCTTGCAACACCAACAAAAGGCAAAGACTAGGCCTTACATAGGGCAGGTAGTGATCTTGTACTTTCTTGAAGAGCTGATTGTCACAAATGAGGGTGTCTTTAGATAGCCTAGAAAGGGCAACTTAAACTTCCTCTGTCTCATTCTCCCATGACAAAAGATATCCAATTAGTTCATACAACTGATCAGCTTCAGCAGGGTGTAGAGCAAGGATGGGCATTCTGGACAATCCATCAGCATTCTGATGTTGAATCCTGGGGCAGTGCAGCACAGTGAAGTCATACCCTTGTAATCAGAGAGCCCATCTAGCTAGTTGTCCTTCGGGTTTCTTGAGTTGTTGTAGCTATTTAAGCAAAGCATGGCCAGTAACCACAGTGAAATGGGTACCATACATGTAGCGGCAGAACTGTTTGACTGCATACAACCGGGCAAGACACTCCTTCTCTGTGACACTATAATTCTTCTCATGCTTGTTTAGCACGCAGGAAGTGTAAGCCACAGGATGGTCTACACCCTTGTTCTCTAGTTGGGCCAGAATAGCTCCAATAGCAAGATTGCTAGCGTCAGTGTATAGGATGAACTTCTTATCATAGTCAGGATACACTAGGATTGGCTTCTTTGAGTTTTTGCTTAAGGGTCTCAAAGGCTTGCTGTTGAGTGGCGGTCCATTCAAAAGGAACATTACATAACAGTTAGACTAGAGGTTCACTAGTATTGGCAGAGTCAGGGATAAACTGTCTGTAGTAGCCCATCATCCCTAGAAAGACTTTTATCTCTTGCAGGTTGGTGGGCTGAAGCATTTTATCAATGGCCTCAAACTTCTTAGTCATTGGGTGAATCCCTGTCTGGGTTACTTCATGGCCCAAGAAATCAAGAGGCTCTTTGAAGAAGGCGCACTTGGAAGGTTTTAGTTTGAGGCCAGCTTCTCAAATCTTTAGGAACACCTCTTTGAGATGAGACAGGTGATCAGTGAAGGTAGCGCTGAAAACTGTTATATCATCCAAGTATACTAGGATGCACAACAACTTCAAGTTGCAGAGGATGGAGTCCATGGCCCTTTGGAAGGTGGCTGGGGCGTAGCAGAGTCCCTGCGGCATGCAAGTAGGCTCAACAGCCCTTCAGATGTAATGAGTGCAGCTTTTTGGCAATCCTTGGGCAACAGATCAACTTGCCAGTATCCAGATGCCAGATCCATTGCTGAGAAAAACTTAGAGCCTCCAAGACGTTAGAGAGCATCATTGATACACGGCAAGGGGTATAAGTCCTTCTTGGTCAAAGAGTTCAATTGGCGGTAGTCCATCACAATACAATGACCTCCATCTTTCTTCTTTAAGATGAGTAGCAGGGATGCCCAAGGACTCTGGGAAGGTGCCAGCAGTCCAGTGTCCAACAGTTGGGTCATTATTTTTCTTGTTATGCCTAGGCGCCAGATTTATTCTTTTATAAATTAATTGCATTATTCATATTCAAATTATTCAGAAAGCTTAAAATACAATCAACAAATTCCAAAACTTTAATTGATCTTGAGCCTAGATGATTTTTTTAAAAATAAATCATCAATTTTAGAATTGAAAATTGAAACTTCTAGTATTACTGAAAATATCTTAAGTGCTACTACAAACTACAAACCAAAAATATTTATGATGAGTTGCATGGGAGAGTAATAGCAGCCCCAAAGCTATAAATGCTATTACCCTATCTTTGGCTCATCATAAATATTCTTAGTTTGTTTCAGAAAAAAATATTGTTGTTTTTGAAAGACTGATAACTCTATTTAAAATACACCCTCTAGTAAGCTGCCCTACTTCATGAACTAGCCCAGTGCACCACTAGCATCTTCTGATATTTTTGTTTCTCTGGTATCATCATGTGATTTTAAATGATAATTTATTTCAGAATATTCTGAGAAACTTTCAAATGTTAAAGGTGAAGTATACAACTTCCCATTTTTCATCAAATATGAAAGATTAATGCGCAGATTTTTAACTTTGAGCTCTTTCCTTATAGGCCTAACTTTTCTCTCATAAATATAAAATAGTGACTTTTGAGAAATATTTGAGCTTGATAGCGCTGATTTATATAACTCTTTTCTTTTTTCTTCTTGCTCAAAAATATTTTTAATATCATTTATATTCTTAATATAAAAATGATTTTCTTTCTCTTTTAATGTTTTTGATATTACACCACAGTGACCATCAACAATGCTTTTTCCATGACATTCCACAAAACAATTATATTTTATAGAACCCTTAATATATTTAGGTGCCTCTTTCTATAAGTAATATAAAATTCATATGATCTAAAATGATTTCCCTTATCAGTCCATACTTTTATATTATTTATTTTTTTAAATCTATATAATTTAAGAATTTTTATAAAACACTCACCTGAAAATAAAGAATCATGTGATAATATTTGAGACAAAAAATCATGATATTCATATTTAATTTTATTGTTTTATTTAAAAACTAATGCAAACCCTAATAATGAGATAGGTTTTTTTGAATAAAAACAATTATTGATCTTAATTGGACCACCTCCAACCTTTAAGTTTTCTTTATAATCTATAACTACAACACAAGACTCATTATCTAATTCATTAATATCTTTTTTATATTCCCAATTTTGATGAACATAAAAGTCTTGGTGTTGCTTAATAGTCTTTAAGTCATTGTTTATAGATTCGGGTAATGGTAAGTTTTTACTTTCACATTCTTCCTTCTTTTTTTCTAGTGAATTTTTTAAATTACAAATATTGCACATATCAGTTTGTTTTTTACTTTTTATTATATTTTTAGGGATTAATTTATATAAATAGAAATTGAAACCAAAATTTCATTTTTTATTTTCATATTTTCATATATTTCTTTTTTGTTTTAAGTAGAGAGTATTTAATTTCAGTTGAGTAATTACTCATCTCTTTTTCTATATCTTTATAAAATTTTCCAGGCACTTTTTTTTGTAAACTGGCTTGTTTTAAAAGAATTTTCCAGCAATTTTTAATTATTTTTTTAGTTATTTCTTTTTTTAATGAATAGTTATTATTTTTTTGGCTTTTTTTGTTTAAGCTTACATTTTTATTTTTATTTATTTTTCTTGAGTATTCAAACTCACTTTTGGTTATATTAAAACCCATATCATTAAGCTCTTTTAAAGAGTAACTGGAAGTAACCAGAGATCACAAGGCTGGAAGATGTTTTTGGGGAGAATATTTCATGAGATCCTTTAAGTTTTCAATGAACTCATTGTCTTTTTGAATTTGAATAGTTGGCAGGAACTGAGCTTTCCCAAATTCAGTTTGAGTAAGGAAGTGCTTGATGAAATTATCAAGATCATCACCAGCAATAAAGAGGAATGCCTTTTTTAACATTGCAATTCTCTCTCTTTTTGTTGAAGCTCCCAAAGAAAAAAGGGTAGCATGGCAGAAGTAAATTTAACTGAGGACATGGTAGTATTTTTAATCTGTAATTAGGTCAGATCTCTGAAATGTGCCTTAATGTTGGAGTAGTTATGATCAGAATGTGGCCTTTGAATGGGGTCTTTTGGATTAGAAACTTTGTGGTGCTTTAGCTCTTATATACCAAGCTAAATGACACCATTCTGAAAGAAATGGTGTGATAGCTTTTATTATAGTTTGAACTTGAATTTATGTTTGCAGAACTGATTAAATACCCAGTTTTCATGCACAAGTGATACATGTGAAGCAGCTAAACATTATTATTACATCACATCCTCTTTGTAATCAATGCAAATCAAGTAAAATGATGTATTCAGTTAACTGTAACTCTTCCGCATATTTTTAAAATGATAAAATATTAAAGAATTCCATTTAAAGAATGCTTAATTTGAGGTTTGAAGCTCACTTGAACCTTAAAATCAATCTAAACAGTGATAAAAACACCCTAACTTCAAACTATCATAAAATCCTAAATAATTGAGCTTTTTAAATAAAATAAAATGCAAAAATAAAGCTCTCAATCTTATCTTTAATTTCTCTAAATAAAAAAGCTGTTGTATATTAAAAAAGAGTATTTATTAGCTTTGAAGTGATCTACTTTATATCATTAGATATAATCATATAATAAAATCTGGATTATACTCTTTTAAATTACTTTTGCTTTAATATTGAGCATATTATACATATTAAAAAAATCCACAATAGAAAGATAAGATTTTTAGCTTCATTTTGATAGTTTACAGTGTGAAAATTATTAATTTTTCATTGAGTTATTAATGTTTTAAATATAAAATATGTAATTAGTTACTTTTTCAAAATTGAACTGTGTTATGCTGCGACTTGAGCAGCATGTGCATTAGAAAATGGCCTAATCCCTAAAATAATGGCCCAGTTGTTTGATCTCTTTAGATACCTGGGCGTCCTCTACACAGCTGCAGCAATATGGTTTAGCACAGAAAGGAGGAGCATTGCCAGTGTCAATCTGATGGATAATGCCTTTGGCTAACCCATAGTTGGTACTGTCCTTAGCAAAGATGTCAGAAATTTGGTCTAGAAAGTCTAGCACCTCTTTCTGTTGAACCAGGGACAGCTGATGAAAGTCTTGCGCAGTGAACAAGGATAGGACTTGGGGTTCATCCTCAGGTAGGTTAAAGTCTTGAAACGTGCCAAAGGGATGAAGAGACAGAACATCAGAAGTGCTCAACAACTTGCCATATCCAACAACTTGCCCCCTAGACACAGTCATGGGAAGTGTAGTCAGGTTATCTACCAAAAATTGAACAGGGTCCTTATGGGAGACATCTAGGATTCCAGGACAGAGATAAGGTTTGTTGTGTCCTAGCGAGGGGGAGAGTACAACTCCAAGAAGGTTTGTTCAGGTAGTTCATATGATATCTGGGAGTCTAGGATGGCCTGGGAGCCAGGTGGGATGGTGACAGCGGACGTGGCTAGGAGAGGGATCCCTTCAGATGCAGGACAAGCCATGGGTGGACATTTAATGTTTGAAGAGTGGGTGCAATATTTGAGGTTGAAACCCCCAGTGGGATATTCCAAGGCACATGTATTGAGACGTTTCCCGGGAACTTTAACTGGCTCTTCAAAGATCAGAGGGACTTTGTATCCCAGAATAGAGAGATAACCATCTTTCAAGTTTATTATCCCATTATATTCACTAAGGAACTGAGTGCCAACTAAGAGATTGTAATTCTCATTTTCTAAGACAACTGCTGGCGCAGCTAGGAGAAGCTTGCCATACCGCATGGGTAGAGCGGAGTACGCCCCTATGGCGCGGGTCATAGACAGTCCATCTGTGCCATACAACTAGTGATAATTAAGGTCAGGGTCAAGTTTGAGTTTCTTCACAAGTTTGGAGGAGACAACGTTGACTGGCAAGCCAGTATCTAAAACGGCCTTGATCTTCACTTTTTGAATGAATATCTCTACTCAAGTGGTAGTGCAACCAAAGGGTGGAAAGACAGCCAAGATATCTTGAGCCTCTGCTAGATCCTTATCCCACTTCTCAATCATGAATCTTAATCCTGAGAACTCCTTATAAACAGTTTGGAGGGGGGAGCAAAACAGATACAGTCTTGAAGACAGCATCAGCAACCTTGGTAGCTTCCTCTGACGGCTCCACTAGCACAGGGGACCTCTTAGCTTGAGTGAGGTAAGGGCAAGAGACAACTTCTTTGGCTTTGGATAAAGGCTTAGCGGTAGTTGTAGTCTTTCCTGATTGCAACTTATAGGGGACTGTAATGGTTTCAGGAACAGCCAGGACAGAGTACCCATATGCATTGGTGTTGTCAGTATCAGAGTCATCCAGGTCAGAGTTGTCAGAGATGTTGTGGAACAAGAGGAGGATAAGAGGAGCCTCATTATCAGCAGGCTCAGAGTCAGATATAGAGGGAAGGATTGAAAGAGACTGGGAAGAATTTTCAACTGAGGCGTCTCTGTCTCTATGTTGACTGTTCTTTTCCCGCCTGCTCTTTTGGATCAGCTCTTTCAACCCGTGGGTTGGTGCAGACTTGATAATGATGACCTATCTGACCACAGTTGTGGCAACCTTGGCGTTGAGGAGGATTTTGCAAGTTCATGGTAAGAATGCAAGGACCACAGGAAGACAAACCAAAGTTAGAAGTAGCCTGGCCTTCCCTAACAACTGCTCCAGAATGGGTAAGGTGCATGTCCTGCAACAGTGTCTTTATGCTCTTCATAGAGGAAAGCATAGCCTTATGGGCTTTGAAGTGTAGGCACAGAAGTTGGTTAACTTTGAGAGCTTGAGCACAAGCCATTTAAGCTTCATGGGCTATCAATTTTCTGCTTGTTATCAGTTGCTGTCCTTCCATGAAGAATTTGTCTGCAAACTCAGCTAGTGTCTCTTTAGGCTTGAAAGCAATATGCATAAAGGCGTCTTTTTTTACTTCCAGGCTAAAGTCACCACCGGACTTGTCAATCAGAAGCTGCTTCATATCTTCCAACGTCTCAATGGTGGATAGTTCAGGAACCACCACCTCCTGGCAATTTAGATGTAAACAGGTCAGAATATGTTCTTTCTTAACTTTGTCTGATGCTTGTCTCATGTCTGTTTTGTAGATAGTTAGGAAAGCTCCAATGGTTGAGGTTCTGGGGTCAAAGACTTGCTTAAAGGTAGGCTTAAAATGTGCTTTGGGAGTTGGACCACCATTGTTGCTATCAAGTATATTTATACACGGGGAAAACTCTGCTTCAGATTCAGAGGGGGGCTGTCTAGCCCATAGCTGACAAACACTCTCTTCAAGGGTAGTCAGGGTCTCAACAGCGTGGGCACCCGTATTGACAGCTTGAGTGGTCTGCTGTGCAGTAGGATCTAGGTGTTGACCTTGGGTGGTCACTAGTGTGTAGAGCTCAGACAGTTGAGAAGTAAGGGATTGCCCCACTGAGAGGCAAGGGGCAAACCTGTCATTAACAGAGTCAATCAAGTCATTCATCTCTTGTACTTCTCTATCCAGCTCAGTATAGTCCTGCTTTAAATGATCCACCTTGTTAGCTAGGGCAATTAGTTCCCTAGTATTACAACCAAGTTTCCAGACTTGCCTGCTAACGTATCTTATGATACACAGGGGGCGCTCAATGAGTTGCCCCTTGTTGTATCTAACAACATGGATTAATCTGATGGCAATATCAAATGATGGGTACTTCATCCTAATTAGGAGCACTACCAATTCAACTTACTGATCCCCACACAAGTTATTCCTTGGCTTCAAACCTTACATGGAACTTCCCACTATGCCATCCCCTTGTGGCCTTGTGGCTTTCCCCATATGGTGTATTAATCACAATATTCTACAATAAACAATACCTTATTCTTATTCTTCTGTCCTTTCTATTGGACTGTTGTCTTCCTCAATTCTAAATACTGAATCCTCATTGGTTCAGTTGCAACACTAGCACATTGGATTTGAGGGGCTCCAGGTAAGCCAGGGCAGCAACCATCTTTGTCAACAACCCCAACTGGACTAGCAGCAGTTGACATCATCTCACGTAAGGCGGCAAGTTCTTGCTGTAGCTTTGCAACTTGAGCAGTCAACTCAAGCACCTGGGGGTCAGTTTGAGGCTCCTCAGCAGGACAACCTTGACTGCAAGTAGTTGTAAGTAGCTCTCAAATAGCGTCCCCTATTCTCTGTTCTCAATCTGCCAAGTCATCAGAAGGGGGATAGGGCGGAAAATCTGGCTTGGGCGTAGCTAATTTATTCACTTGACTCTGGAGTTTGGCTATAGCAGCAGCAGTGGCAGCTTTCTCTTGATCAAACACCGCACTGAGTTTATTAAGGCTGTTAGCAGCAAAGTCTGCTACCTGCTGTAGTTTCTCAAATTAATACATGCTGAATGCATTGAGCTGCTGCACAAGTTGTTTGAAGTTGGTGAGATAAGCGTTTAAAGTGGAATCTACTTGAATTTGCCAAGGTTGTTCTAGCTGATGAAACTTGTGTAGACGTTCTCTCACATATTTGGGGATGGACTGGCGCATTTGTTCAATAGATTTAACCAAACGGGTCTGGGAGGTAACAGAGTTGTGCTGATTGTCAGATACCAAGGAAAACAGGGAATGGATCCACTGTTGGTAGGCAGCAAACTGGTCCCAGTGATGAGTAACTGCTACTTGTAGAGACAAGATTTCTCAGACATGAAGCCCCAACACCATTTGATGGTGGGACAAGGCAGGTTGCACAAAGGACAATAGTAAGTGCTCAGCAGAGCCAGCCACTAAGAGGAGATGCTGTGAAATTTGAGGAGCCACAATTAATTCATAGTATTCCACTTGACTGAACTGTAGCTGAAGGCAAGGGATGGCTCCTTCACGGGCTATCCCAAGGGCTACCACCACAACTTGTTCTAAGTCAGGGGTGCCCATGGGGTAAGCAACTAGGCGGCAACCATTAACAAGGTTCAGTATAGTAGGGGTAATAGGTGGGTTGGCAATATCTTCCTCAATAGGAGGGCTAGTAATTTCAGATGAAGTTGGCTCTTGTATAGGCAGAGGCAAAGGACCTGAAAACGTGGATGCAAAAGGGATAACCAAGGGGCTTACAGCCCCCATAGTGAGCACCATTTTTGTTGTGTTCTGAGGCGCAGCACAGACACACAACGGGAAATCCTAACCTTAGGATTGGATTAGTACTAAGTCTTGGTTAGATGACAGGGAAGGCTATTCAATCACCTTGCAGCCCTGGAAAAATAATCTCTACTAGTTGTGGCTAGAGAGAGGCGCAGAAGTACTGAAGGCACAAGACAAAAATGTGAATAGAACTTAATTTTTATTGGTGAATATGAAATGGAATATATAGTGGTTAGGAATACCACAAAACACTACCAGGACAGTAGGATCACTTGCCACCAGAATGAGTGGTGCAAGTGAGTTGTGCAGGATCAAGAAGCCAAACAATTGTATTTCCTGATTCAGTCATCAACTCATTTTGAGAGGCAAAAGCAAAAGCAAGAGATTTGTCTTTGAAATGGCCCACCAAAGGCAAAATTGATACATGGTGAATAGCAGTATTCACAAAAGCCTTTATTGTGTAGCCTGGTGAAAACCTGCTTCAAATGCTTGAGGTGGTCCGTGAGTGTCCTTGAGAAAACATTGATATCATCCAGGTAGATGAGGACGCAGCTCAGCTTGAGGTCTGTGAAGGTACTACCCATCATCCTCTGTAAATTTGAAGGCACATTCAACAGTCCTTGAGGCATCCTTGTAGGTTAAAAGAGACCTTCAATAGTTATGATGGCACATTTCTGTTGGTCCTCTTCAGACATGGGTACTTTCCAGTATCCTGACAGCAGATCCATGGCAGAAAAATACTTGGCCCCACCTAGCTTGTCTAGGGTTTCATCAATCCTAGGAAGGGGGTACTTGTCCTTCTTGGTGATGAGATTTGGTTTCCTGTAATTTATTACCACCTGGTTGGTCCCATCCTTCTTCTTCACCAAGAGGAGTGGGGCGGCCCAAGGGGACTTGGATGGCACCAAGAGTCCTGCAGCAAGGAGTTTATGGATCTCTTCACCTATTGCTGCATTTTCTTTGGGAGAGCGCCTATAGGCTCTCTGTGAGATAGGTTATGTGTCACCTACACTAACCTTATGGAGTTCTCCTTCTGCACAACCTAGGTCTTCATTAGACATGGTAAAAATGTCCTTGAACTCGTCCAAGAGGGCCTCAAAGGAGTCTTTCTCATCATTGTTTAGGCCCACCATGTTGTCTCAGGGAATGATAGCTGCCACCAGGAGCTTGTCAGGAAGGCTGATTCCCAGTTCCTACAGACCGCTCAAGAATTGGACAGCTGACAAATCCTCATTGTGATCTATCCTAAGGGTAGCCATGTGCTGTCCCTTAGAAACCTTCATCTCAGTACTTAGCGGATTGAGCAAGAGAACCTTCAAGGTTTCTTGTGCAGCTGAGTCATGTATCCCAGGTGCAGCTAAAGGTTCCTTGTGTGAGACGCCATTGGTGCTACTGATCTCAAGGTGCAGGCCAGGTAGAAGTTCAAGGTGCAAGCCTGTGTCCACAGCAACTTGGGTCTTTGGGGGAATCCTGGAAAGCTGGTTTGACCTCAGCTTGAGACCCTTTTGGCTGTGGCCATATGTTGGTAGAGGCTTGACAGAGGCATTTGCTACTCTGTAAGACAAACCCAAGATACCATGTGGGTACCAGAGGCAAACATGCTGTCTACCTGTCTCTTCTTTGGATACCAGAAACTCATCTGCTGAATCCTTAAAGAGCAGGGAGACAGTATATCCCAGGATAGAGAAATGTCCATGTAGGTGGCTAATCTCAGAATGGTAAGTCCTGAGGAAGTCTGTACCAAGGAGCATATCATATGACTCACTCTCCAGTACAACTGCTGGGTAAGTCACCACTAGTTCACTAAACCTCAGGGGGACACTGGAGTAGGCACCATTAGATTAGATGGATTCTACGCCAGCTGTGAAGAAGGATTCTGCATATAAAATATCAGACAGAGATCCTAACCTCCTCACCAGACGTGAGGATATGATGTTGGTAGGTGCACCTGTGTCTATTACTTCTCTGATGTGTGTATCAAAGACAGTAACTTCAATCTAGGTGCACAAACGCAAGATGGGGTTGCGCAGCTCCATGGGTAGAGTTGCGTGAACCCCCTGGGGGTTAAGAGCCTCTCTTAGTGAAGATAGAGAAGACTCCAACCCAGGTATTACCTTCAGGATGGTCTGTAATGGCAGAGGGATAATAACATTTACAAAGATGCTGGGGCTATCAGGGTCATCCTGTGGGTCAGTGTTGTCCGACTCTACACTCTGAAGGAGGTACAGCTTTGCCAAGGGGTTCTCAATAGTAGTGCTGATGGCTTGGGCCAGAGCCTGTCTAGCCTGTAGCCTCTCAGATCTTCTAGGAGAACCCTTTTTACCAGGGACAGGTGAGGACAGTATGGCAAATATGCCCTCAGAGCTGGTAACTTTGGTAGGGGGAGGTTCAGGTTCTGGTGATGGAGACTCCCTGCATCCATCACCCTCTAGTTTTTTGACTCCTCAGAGTCTGAACCAGAAGATCCTTCTTGATCTTCTGGCTCCTCCTCCTGAAGAACCACATTCACCCCAGGGCGTTTCCACTGGAATTTAGAAAAGGGCTTCTTGTTATCCATATTCTGCATTTGTTGGAACACCTTGACATAGGGGCAGTCCTTAAGAACATGGCCCTTCTCCTGGCAGGCAAAGCATCCATCATACCCAGGTCTCTCATGGAAGGGTTTTTCCATGGAAGCACTTTCAGGGGTAGTGTAGAGCACCTTGCGTGATGAGGAGCCCTCAGTCCTGTACTTGGCTAGTTGATCCTGAAGATTAGGGAGGGTATATAACTGATCTACTATTTCTGACAGGTCATTTAGCCTATTTACCTGGCCAGGAATTCAGCCCACAGCTTGAGGAACTGGGACAGGAGGGAGTGACAGAGAGATTGTCTGGCGTAATTGACATTGATGAGGTCCTTCTGCTGCAGGCAAGCTACTATCTGTTGGAACTCATCTGGGTAGTCTGCCAGATTCTTGATCTGGTACTCAAGGAAATTGTCTGTCAATGTAGTCCTTGGCTTTAGAGTCAAAGACCTTCAGCAATGCCTTCTTTACATCCAAATACTTGTAGGACTGAGTCAAGTACTGGGATATAGCTGCTAGGACAGGATCCTCCAGGAGGCAGATGCAAGCCAGCCCCAGTTTGCGCTTATCCAACCCTTGGTTAGCCAGCTCAAAGGTTGACAGCCACATCCTAACATCAATAAGGAAGTGCATACCAAACTTGGTCTTGAACATAGAGTTAGGCTTACAAGGCCTGGAGCGCAAACAAAATGAGCCACACAAGTAAAGAGAGTCCTCCCTGTTTGTGAAGAGGGCCAGTTGGCAACCTCTAGGGGGTTTGGCCTCTGACAGTTTGCTAGAATCAGTAGAGGAAGTATAATAGTACTTCTGTCTACCAGTCATCTGAGCTTGAGGAGGATCACTACGTGGGGCAGGATATTCCTCATGGGGCGGCTCCCTCTTAGGGACAACAGTGGCCAAATCAACAGTAGGGATGCAAAAGTGAGAATTCAAAAGTGAGGATCTAAAAGTGGTCAAGTCAACAATTTTGAAATTTCAAAATTAAATTAAAACAGAATATCTGGAAATAAAAATTCTTATGACCATATAAAATACTTTTTATTCCTTCTCTCAACCAAAAAAGTCAAGAAAAAGAAGTTACTTTATTATAAAAAGCCATTTTAAAATTTTAAAAAGTGACAACTTGGCCACATTTAGATTCTCACTTTTGAATTCTCACTTTTGCATCCCTACAGTCAATTTGGCCACTGTTGCCCTCTTAGGTGGTTGGGGGGGGGTGAGGCAGAACCCCCAGAGTACAAGGGACAAGTTCCCAAGGGGGTACAGTTGGCCCCTGTGGTCTTAGAAGTACCATTGTTGAGGATACTCCCTACTATCAAAGAATCATTCACCTTGGGCTCATGAAGGTTGAGTCTACTGAGTCTATCACTGAGGGCAGAGATGCTCTGCCTTAAGTCTCTTAGCTCAACCTGATGGCCATCCCCTTGGACAGCTAAGTGTGTGATTTCCTCAGTCTCCTTTGTGAGCTTGAAGGAGTTCTCTGAGGTGTGGGTTGCCAGATTGGTGAGGATACACATTGTAGTATCCCCAGCTGCCGGCACCCAACTCAGAGTTTCCTCAACTTTTACCAAGTTAAGGCTGAGATGTCCCAAGGCTTCCTGGTGTGTGGTCAGGACCTGTTGTTGTTCCTTGCAATATTGATTAAGGCTCTGTAAATCCTGGTTCTGGCCTTGAGAGTTGTGGGCTAAGGACTAGAGAACCCTTTGGTGTTCCCCCAGTGTCTCAGCCACTCTGGGAAGGTCCAACTGGACCACCTCACAAACTGTGTTGTACAATGACTTATAGTTCTGAGTGACAAACCTGTTTGACTGATCTGTCAGTAGAGCTCAGCCGTGCTGTACCTTGCAGTAAAGGGCTGCTGTTTGTGCCAGTCTAGAGTTATTTATCTCTAGTACTGAACTGTGGTCAGCAACCGCTGCAGATGTGTGATTTCTCACACTCTGGGTGGACTCGGCCTGGGAGCACACAGAGCCATCCAGGTCAACCAACTGGTTGAATAGAGTTCCCAGGAAAGGGTGGACTACCCCAGTCAGGTAGGAACCTACCCTACTGGGATTGTTAATCATGTGTTGCTCCTTGGGCTGCCCGCGGTTGAGAGCATCAAGCATTGCCCTCACGTCAGCCAGCTGTGCAGGCGTCCCTTCTGGAGTCTCTGTAGATTCTTGTAGGACCGGAGATGACACATGAACTGGGGAGCTCCTGATGTAGATTCCCATCTTGAAGGACAGACAGGTCTGGGTCACCCACCAGGGTGGCACTGTTACCACCATCATAGGTAACAGGGTCAACCTCAGGCATTGATTGAGGCACAAGGTGTTCATGCGGAGCCCACATAGAATTCAACCGGGGTGTGATCCTTGGGAGCTCAGGAAGGTGCTTGCTGGCAGGCTGCTGGACAGGTTGCTTGGGTGGAGCTGACTGGTTACGGGCTTGTTGGCCAATCCAGCCAGCCTGGAGGGCCTGCAACAGCAAGAAACTTGGACAGAAGCTCCCCAGACTTGCTTGTTCTGAGGATATTCCTCCTCAGGAGCCTGTCTCTGAACTGGTGGGTCCAAGGCAGGACTTGGGTCTACCACAGGAGAAGAGCCAGCTCTGGTCCTGGTGGCATGTTGAGAGGGTTCACTGGGTGGACTGTAGGTGTGACCTGATCTCAAGGTCACCATGGTGCTGATTAAGGAGGTACAAAGGTATAGACAGGATTGTCCCACTAACAAAGGCTAGGTTGACGTTGATAAAGAGGTCAGCAAGCTGGCCCCCTGTAGTGAGCACCAGTGTGTGATGCTCACAGGAGATTGGTGAGAAGAGTGAGAGGGACCTCTAATGAGCTTCTTCTTGAGAAGCCTAAGAACTACTTCTACTGGGCTGCAGTTTGCAGGAGACAGTAGGGAGCAATTAGATCAAGCCTAGGGCACTAACTCTAAACTGTTAGCACAGCAGAGAGATTGTCTTGTTACCTGAAGTAGTGAAGGCAACAAGAAAAGCAGAGTCTAATAGAGTTTGGTTAAAAGCTTGAGTCTTATTAGGAAAGTAAGATCAAGCTTGAAGTGCAAAGTAGTGTGGGTAAACAATATGTTTATTGTGAAGGAAGAGATTCATTATATACCTGTATTATTCCGCACATGAACAGTTGTGCAGGAATGGGGAAGGAACCTGGGAAGAAACTGAACTACTTTTCATCCAGTAGTAATCAGGATCATCCCAGTCAACTGACAGATCTATACCCCCATGTTTCACCTCATGGGTGAGTGAGGGTATGATGCACAGTCATCACATTAAGAATCTTAAGTTGGTAACAACACAGGAAAAGTTGGTCAAATTTATCAGCAATAAGCAAATCACTGCCAATCCCCCTCCCCCCAAGGCCTCAGACGTCCTTACTGAGCTCACGCTCACTCATGAGCTTAAGCAGCTCCCAAGTGGGGAGCGCTTTCTCCTCCATGACAATGGGCCTAGCACCAAGGAGCACATAATCTGCTACGCAACTAAGCAGAACCTGATGGAGTTGAAAAGGGCGTCAATCTGGCTAGTTGACGGTACCTTTCCCACTTTCCCCCAGATGTTCAAACAGCTCTGGATGACTCATGCCCAGATTGATATCCAGGTGATTTCACTCGCCCTCTTTCTTCTCCCTGGGGCCACCAAGGCCATATATACCCATGCTTTCTCCATCCTTTGCAAGGCACTTTCCCTCCTTCTCCCCAAAAACAACAACATGATGCCAATAAGACCCCCCACACCCGTGCAAACCCTCCTGCCACTGACAAGGACTGGGCCACCTTGGACTCAGAGAAAAAGGTAAGGCTCAGAGCTCTAGGGCCTCACATGTGCATTATGGACTTTGAGCCTGCTCAGTTCAATGCATTTGAGCAGTTGTTTAGTGGGGAGGTGCAGGGGTACCACTTCCACTTCCACCAAGCAGTTGCTTGCAATGTGCAGGTCCATGCTGAGCTTAGTAGGTTAAGCCGGAGGGACACTTTGAACACCTTCAAATTTGTGCTGGCACAATTCAGTGCCTTGGCTTTTTCAAAGCCAGAGCACACTGCGCAGAGGTTTGAGGTTCTCTCAAAGGATCCTTACATAGCCAAGCATCCAGAGTTCAAGCCTTTCCTTGAGTACTTTGAGCCCCAGTGGATTGGGAAGGTTGTCACACAGAGGCAAGGCATAGCCCTGCACCAAGGCCAGTTGAAACGTTTACTGGGCGGCCGTCAACAGGGAGCTTAAGACCACTTTGGCGCTAGAGGCTTATAACAAGCATCTAAAGGCTAACTTTGGGCTTCACCCAAAGTTTAATAAGTTCTTCTCCCTCCTGCAGCATGAGCAAGAAAAAACCATCTCCAAGCTCAGAGATCTCGCCAACTGCGTCCCCTCACCTAGCCTACCACCCTCTTCTCCAAGGCCATCCAGGGTACAACCAAGCACAAGTACAGGGCCTCTGAAATCAAGCAGCAGTTGAGATTATTGCCACTGCCCTCCTGTAAGGGGCTAAAATGAAGAAGGGGAAGAATGGGGAGGTATAAACTTGCTGTCTTGCTTCTATGGTTTTAATTTTTAACTTTTTAGCTTTGATTTTTACTTTTTAGTTTTGATCATTTAGTTTTAATTTTTAATTTTTTGATTTAATTAGATAGCACTGATTATTTTATGTATACATGGCAAGTTTGAGATGAATAGTTAAAGTTGAAAGTGAGTGAAATATCTTAATTTTTGTTAATTTACTAGTAAAACATATGATATTCACAGTTGTGCTTATATAAACTATATCAAACAAATATTAATATTTCTTAATACTTTGGATAACTAACTGATTGTGTTTGTGATTATTTTTTATTGGAATTTTAATTTATATGGTAATCAAAAATATTTTTATAATGAAGAGTGTAAATTACATAGTAAAATGAGAAATAGCTGCTTATTTCTCCTTATTTTTATTAATTAAGATACGCTTTTTATTGCGTTTTTGAGCTTTCTGTGGTCACTTTAGTATACCATAGCTGTAAGGCTTAATTTTTTATATTGAAATTTTTCAGTACATCAAGATCTGTTAAATAAAAAAGTGTCAATTTCCAGTTGTCAATAAATAAAAGGCTAAATTCTCACTTTACTATAGTGTAGAGCACTAGGGAGTCAAACTTACCACAGTTGCCATTGTCAGTGTACAATAATTATTCTCAATTACACGCAGTGCAATCAATAGACAATCAACTGTGTTACACCCACTATATCCCACTGGATGTCAAATCATCTCAGCCCCACGCTAGTCTGAGAGGTGCATATACACATATCAAACAAATTGAGGCACAAGCTATGTAATACCAAATTTGCACAACATTACACAGTGGGTGATTATTGGTTTGATGGCAAATCAAATCAGATATTATACGGCATATAATCCTTAACTCTACCAGTAGCATTAATAAGCAGAAGGTGTACCACTGAAAAAGAATAACCAATCAAATCCAGAAAAAGAAAACAGGAATATCAGCATTCTACCTTCCAAAGTAGGAAGACAGAACTGGGACTTTTTCTAAGCAACAACCAAATACAGTGTAGCTTTCTAGTGCCATAAAGAGTGCATAAAGATGAAGGCAATTAATAATTGACAGTAGGCTAGCTCAAGAAAGAGTGTAGGCTGTAGTGAAGTGACATGTACACTCTGAGAAGGCCAATGTAAAGTTACTTCCCCCTTTGGCCCTGGATAGGACAATATTCCCCTGTTGTACAAAGAAAACTTCCTAAAGCCCAGCCAAACCACTCACTTCTTTTGAATATTTAGCCCACAGTGTTGAAAAAAGATTTGTAGTGGTGTACTATGTAGACTCTTCAGCTTTTGTTGCTCTGCCCTGGGAAGCAACACAGTCAGTTTGGATTATATATTGATTTGGTGCTGGCTGTTGTTGAAGAGTATTAGAATCAGCCAATCAAAACAACTCACATTGGTTTCCACAGGTTCAAATGGGTTCCAAAATCAAGATTACATTCCAGCCAATCAAACGGTGGTCTGGAAATCAGCATGGAACTCTCCAATCCCTCTGGCTTTGCCTGCAAAATTTCTCTTCCAACAAATCAGGTTGAGCAGACTGTATCAGGTGACCATACTACCTGAAATTATTTCTTATAGTCAAGCAGGGGGACTTTTGGTCCCCTGCTTGTTCATTCTTTACCTATATTAAAGTTATTGGTTTACCAACTCATTTGTTGAATTTGGGCTCTTATTTTGGAGCTCTCTATATTGCAATCTGTCAGTATCAATTCTTTATGCTACTGTAGATTCAGAACCTGGTGGGAAAAATGCAGGATTGTCAAATTCTTTTGCATAAACTCACCAACTTACTGGAATATTTTTATCATTTTGTATAAAAAAGTAAGTTGTTCTGGGATGAAAATTACTCTATTGATTTGGTGAGTTCATGAAAAAGAATTTGACAACCCCACATTTTTTCCAACAGGTTCTGAATCTACAGTATTACCTTCATTTTGGCCTATTTAGTTTTTGTTGCTTTTCTGCATCTGCAAAGCCTAGCATTAGCGTATAGATCTATACTTGTTTACTTAAGCTTTTGAAACCCAACTTCAAATCTAGTTCTCTATTTAAAATTTAGTATAATTTCCATCTTTTACTTAGATTTTTACTGTATCAGGGCCCAGAATGGGCCAGACAAAACCCTATGTTACATAGGTTCAACACCCGCAATTAAGCAATCAGGCAACCAATTAATTATGTCATTGATTATGCAGATTCACCCAAAGGAAACTTTAATTCCAAGTGGGAAATCAAACCCTGGTCAAGGCCAAGCCTGAGGGCAATTGGAAACCGTTCTAAAGCCATTCAAAAAAGATTTTAATTGGCCCACACCCTCTGAAACCCAGAAGTGGGGACTTGGGTTGCCAAATGGTCCAAAATTCCCCTACCAGCTTCCCCAGGGCAAAAATAATGAAAGGATCCATCTAACTGACAAATCAGGAGTCTCTAATGGGGCTCAGCTTGAGAATAACCCATTGACAACCAATAAGAAGTTGTCAGTAAGTCCAATTGCAGTTTCCCAGCAGGATATAGCTGGGAACACTGGCATCCCCTTTCTTTGTTGACATCTTCATCTAATAAATTTTGTTGGTTAATGCACACTGAGCATTTATACTTTTCAGGGGTTTATTACATTATTACAAATTTTATACTGCTGGTTCTTTCAAACAGAGAGTACCTCCAGTACCAACGTCAGCGCTGGGAAACAGAGCAACTTCTAGCTGCGTCCAACCAACCACCACCAGCCTTTACCCCATCTCCTAGAGTGCTGGACCAAGAATTAATTCCTGCTCCTGCACCGCGCCCCTCCTTTCCTGGTGCTCCTCTGCTCTAACAACTTGCCCAGCCAAGCCTGACCATAAGTGCTGCCACAGGAGAACTTCCTCTCATTCCTTCCACTTCATAATATGACTACAGTAAGCTTGGATTTGCCTATTTGACCATGCTGGGGCTCACTGAGCAAGTGATACCCCACATGGGAGTGTGGCGTGCTTGGGCTACTGCTGCTAATTATGTGATGTGGATGGCCCCCGTCATCTACTGGGCCTTCCAGGCTTGACCCTTCCCCCCAACCAAAGGTTCCCCTGGGAGTCACCCAGGCCATGACATACTGGGTTTTGCTCCAGTTTGAACCCGCTTTTAATTCCAGCTTTGTTAAAGCCATATGTGGTTTAGTACAAGGCTTCTCTAAGGCTCAGACCCTAATTTGACTCCCTGATCATTTTACTACTGTAGTTGGCTTCATTGCTACCAATTTTAAGACCCCAAATTTCATAAAGGAATTTAAATTCTGTGTATATTCTTAAAATGCTAGTCCTGAAGTTTTTTGTATTTTCCTTGGCCCCAGTGTTGTTACTCATCTGTACTGCTTCCCCTGACCTCTAGTATTGCCTCTCTTCCTCAGCCCACATGGTGGAAGATGACCCTTCCAGGCTTTTGTATTTGCTGGATGATCTTCTTGGGCAGGCTAGCAACTTCCTCTCCTCTGGAGAGAATTTAGTTAAAAGCTTCATGTATGATGACCTGGATTTTTATTACCCCATTCTTGACTCTGGTGCTACCCCCGCTAAGGATTCACTCATTTCTCCTCCCCCTCAGTTGGACAAGGAGATGCCTGACCTTTGCAAGTTGTCAGAAGTCTTGGAAGGCACCCCCATATGTGCTTCCTGGTTGCTTGCTGGTCTGGGGTTGTTGGGATTGAATGCCTACTTTTCACAGTTGACCCTGGTGTCCTCCCTTTGGTCCCCCTTTAGAGTGGTCATCCCTTGATTCACTGGGTGGCATCCTGGTGGTTTGTCTCACTAGGATGAGAGCCAAACTTAGTTAGTTTAGCAACTCTCTCTCACAGCCAGTAGCAACACATGTGCCAAGGACATCCAATAAGGGTAGGTGTAGCCAGCAAGAATAGACCTATTGCAAAGATAACCACTGGGAACTGTCTGAAAGAAGAAGGACAAAGGTTGTTGCAGTATATAGATACAGACACCTGAAAGGATAAAAACAAGTTCTTAGTTACACCTGGATATATTGCAGCTGCTGGTCAGATTTCACTCCAGTTTCAATAAATGTAATTATCTACAAAGTTCTACTCTACTGTTGTCTGTAGTGTCCTTCACATAGGACAGGTAGAGTACATTGGCAAGGCTAACATCTTTCTATAGCTTTAAACAAACAATCAACGTCTACAATTGCTTCACAGGCATAATATTAAATAAATTTGTTCCATCTATAAAATTCAATGGATTTTACCTTTTTATTGATTTAGTAACTCCAGGTAGCTGTCATATGGTCACAGGATTGACTTTTGCTTTATTAGCAAATTCTAAATCTTGATGGTTTGATAGCTCTTGTGCTAGCAGCAATAGTTTGAGGAGAATGAATTTGATCGCTAAGCTTAGTAGGGACGCAGCAAAATAAATACTTTAATTTTTATTGACTTCGGTGGAATTAGGTGGTTTATAGCATTATTCATATGGTATGCTGCTGCTAATTTACATTTATCTCGGTGAAACCGGGGTTGACAAAAATTTCTTTAGGAGAATTGGACATCTCAAGCCAAAATCCAAGTCAAATTTCTTTAGGCAAAGTGAACAAATTTTAATCGAGCAAAGCGAAATTTTATAAGTGCGGGAATGTAATCGGCATGTGCTGACTTTACAAAGCTGTCTTGGAGTATTTGGATACTGCTTAATCTAGTTAATAAACAGATATACAACTATCTTGCCTATGCGAAACACTTTGCCTCCCTCTTACCGGGCCTCAGCTGAGCTTACTCCCCATCATGGGAACGTCCAGGGCCTATCAAAGGGTCCAAAGCTCTCAGCCAAAGAGATCATTGAAAAATTCAGCAACTTCGGTCTTCAAATCGGTGGCAAACTTTTGCGCCAACCGATCAACAGAGAGGTTACTGAGATCTTTGGATTGATTTCCCTGAAGCTGACCGGTAAATGTCTAGCAGACTTTTCAGTTGCATACGATGAGCAGTTTAATCTTCAAGAGGATCTATCTTCTTACAGGGATGCTCTAATTCTCTTAAGATTTTCAAAACACATGTGAGTTTTTCTTTTTTTATCACAAGTTAGGGAACAGGATTTATTCTGAATTGGTTTAAAAACATGCTCCTTTGTACAGTACTTTGATTTTCTTGAAGTTTATACCACTTTTTGAAGATCCAAATAATCGAAGCTGATTCAATACCTAGGGCTTGGCTTTGTAAGAAGCTTAATTTTAATGATTTCGGCATTCGGGATCTACTTAACCCTGATCCTGAAAGGACACGAAGTTTGCTCTCTACTTTTGCTTGTTTTTTTGAATTCATACAGCAACGATCTACGCAGTGCGATGACCTTGTATTTAAAGAGGTATCTAAGACTGCATTTTAGACTTTAACGATGAAGCGAGAAATCAAAAGTGAAGTCCAGGAGATAGAAAGAATCCGCGACGAGCTCAATCAAAAAGTCTTACAAGAACGGTAACCATATTTTAAAAGGTTTACTAAACCGTCAAGCGCTGACCTAGAAGAGCTGGCACCTGGAATTGAAAGAAAGAGAATTGATTCAACTTATCTTTACATGAAGGTAAAAGCTATGCGCCTTGAGACGTCGAACATAAAAGATGAAATCGCTACTCTCAAAGTCAATATTGCCACGGTTGTATCTTCAAATCGTGCGGTAAAAGAAAATATTAAGGAAGTCCAGAAGGAATCTGAAAAATTAAAGGAGTTACTATCAAAAGATCCTATATCTTTGGAAAAAGATGTTTCTATGCTGAAAACGCAGCTTTTAGAAATCGAGAGTAAAATTGGAATTTTCGAACAAGAAGTTGCGTGCAAGAAAAAGGTGACGGAGAGGCTTAAGGAGACGGCCAACAGGGTCACTGCACTCACCGCCTCTCTTTTGGAAATTCGTACAGAGCGAGTAAAGGTTAAAGAGATCGTTAGTATAGTAGATGCTTTGCAAACAGAGCTGCATACTTTGAAGAGTGAGCAGGAGGATGTGAATGTACAGCTCAAGGTAAAGTTTTATTTCACTTTACCTGACATATAGAATCTCAAAGATAAAAGGGAGCGCCTTCAGAATAGAGAAAGAGACTGCCGTAAGAAAGAAGAGGAGTTTCAAGGCCGCAAGTCAGAAGAAATTAAACAATGTACAGACACAGTTGCCAAGCAGTCCATCGAAGCCGATAAAAGAGCAGCTGAATTAAAGGCCATCAAAGAAAGAAGGGATAAGCTTGAGCAGGAGGCAAGCTCGTATATTTCTAAGATTGATGCACAATTCAGTTTGATTACTCGGAAAATATCTGAAGCCAAGGAATGTATCAATGTGTACTTGGAAGCACTTGATTCAAGCCTTGCTGAGTTTACAATGCCTGAGTAATTATTCTCTGTCCTTAGCCTTTACAGTATTTATGATCTAGCTTGGTAAAGCTTGACATTAGAAAGGGGATATTAAAACTTATAACAGTTCCAATCATTACAATAAGATTTTCTGTTGTTCTGCTTAGCTGAAATTAAAAGCTCCCTCTTATTTAAGCACATAACCTATAGGGAATTTACTTTAATCAGTATGTATACATTAGACCTATCATACTGAAGAAGTACAACCTGTTTGGAAAATGCGGATTGTTAATATTCAACATGTATGATCTGCAATGTGAAGTGTGAAAATGTCCATTAAACTATTTTTTAGCATTTTATTTAGATTAAATCAAAATGTGGGATCTTGTAGACAATACAAGTTTCGGATTATGTCTATGTTGTTTATCTGGACAGAATGAACTAATAGAGATCTGAAATGTACAGTTCAGATCTCTGGTACCCACTTTGTTTCTGACAATGTTATTTCTAGGAACCTATTTCCAACATTATGGCGTCATTCTGGACATTTTCTAAAAAATTCATATTTTAGAATGCCTAGAAATATGTCCTAATATTATAAATACGGTCCTAGAAATACCAGGGTTATAAACAAGTTGGGTACTAAATCACCAATCAGTGTTTATTAAGTTTACTAGGTTCTTTAAAAATATGGTATCATCAAATTCAACAGCCAATTTTTGGGACAGGAAGATTCTCTGTAAACCAACTTTACAACAAACAAAATTACACACCCCTTTTTAAGTTGTTCTAACAAACAACAATTAAGAATAACCAATTTTCTGTCAAAATATCAAATCCAACCAATTGCTAACTTTGATAGTTAATAAAAACATAAACTACATATTAAAATATTCTCAAATTTCGACAACAAATAAAGAACAACTAAAACTATTAAATTTTTATAGAGATTACTTTAAAAGCCTAAACTATAAAATATTTATTACTAAATCAATAAAAAATAGCTAACTATTCTAAAAATAGATATAGGAATGTAAGCAAAAAATTATTGTAAAGATTAATAGCAATCGTTTAAACCCACAGTTTATGGCATTCGAGATCCTGTTCAGGTATTCCAGCATCTTGTTCCTCTTGTAGCCCCCATGCTCCAGATGTTACATTGTATCTTTCTTCAGTTCATTCTGGCTTTTCTTGGAGGGAGAGGTACTACATTTCCAATATCCCTTAATATCTTATCAGCCCAGTCTTTTAACTTCTTAGGGCTCACAAACAGCTTGCCAAATGATGGCTCTCTAACTATCACTGACTTGGCAAAATAGTTATATCATCCTTTCTTGGCAGAGATGGTCTTAGTACCCTCAGTCAGTACAGACTCCACATAGTTCCAACAACTATTGTTCTTTCCTGAAAGATATCTTTTCTCGATGAACTTCCCAGTCCACTGGTCCTTGAAGTAGTCAATGAAGCCCACCATGAGATCCTTTTTAGACAATTTCCATTTATCTTTATCCAACATCTTCACTACCTTCAATATATTATCCTTCTACCAAAAGCACAGAGAAGAGTACCTTAAAACCATCTTCTTGGTGATCCCTGAGGTATCTGAAGTGTACTTCTTGTAAAGTTCCTTGAAGGTCTTCATCTTCCTAAGGCAGGTTTGGCAAAAATGAAAACAGCATCTTTGGGTTGCACAGCCAAAAACTTCCCTGAATGCTATAGATTGGGCTGCCTAAAGGTCAAGTTGGACCAGCTTTTAGTTCTTGAGTCTTATTGAGGCAATATGATCCTTGGATGGCCTTATTACTGAAGTGGACTTGGTCTCTTGCTTCTCCAGGACAATTTTCTGTATCTTCTTGATGATCTTCAGAGCGTTTCCAGGAAGCCAGGCATAGGTAGAGGCATTGGTTGACTCAGGACAGAGTACAGCCAGGCCAGTGGGTAATGCCCACCACAGGATGGGTACTAACTTGATAATGTAGGATACAGATTGCCCAAGAAAAGACCAGGGCCCTGAGTTGGGCACCATAAAGTCTACCGTTCCCGTCAAAGTAATGTAGAGTACTCCAAACAGTTGAGTGGACGTGATCTTGGCGGCAGTGGGGGTTCAATTAGGTGGTTGGGTTGCAGGGTTAAGGGCAGAGTCATGGAGACATTTATGCAGGCAGATAATTGTACTTGTCTTTGAACAATAAGGGCGGCACCTTGTACTACTTTCCTTTGTGTCCTAAGTATTTGGTCTCTCTAGTCCTTTCCAAGGGATTGATAATGAGGATGGTCTCCAAGTTGTACTCTGAGTAGGCAGGGTTGGGCGGGTATTTGGTAAAATGCACAGGCCCAAAGAGTGCTCCAAGGGGACAGTATAGTACCTGAGGAGGGTTGGCAGGTTGGTCTCTAGAGGGGGTGGTTGCCTGTTTGTTGGAAACAGCGCCCATGTTGACACTAAAAATGTTGGCAGTGGCCATGTTGACACTTTTAATGTCAACACTATAGTAAAGTGACAACCTGGTTTTACATAATGTTGTCTCCTGGATGTTGACACTTTTTTAATTAACAAAACACTTTACCCTGAACATTTCTAATATAAAAAATTATTTTAAAATACATTATTATACTAAAATGACTCCAGAGAGTTCAAACCTGCAATAAAAAATATTATAAGTAATAAGAATAAGGAGATATAAGCAACATTTTTTCAATTTACTATGTAAATTACACTTTTTATTATAAAATTATTTTTTATTCCCATAAAAATTAAAATTCCAATGAACCAAAAATTAAGATATTTTATATATCATAATAACTACAAAACATAAGAAAAATATAATTAAAATTTATTAACTTTATATAAGCACAGCTGAAAAATCTCATGCCTTAAAGATAAATTAAAAAATATAAGATATTTCTTACAAAACCCCATTAAAACTGTATCTGAAACTTACCATTTATACCTAAAAAGATTAGTACTATCCAAAAAAATTAAAAAATATAAAAATCCAAAATTAAAAACAATCCAGGAAAAGCAAAGAAAAGTTTATTAGGCTAATTAAACCCACCAGCAAGAGCAGTTGCAACATCTTCAAGGTAATTTTTTATTTCCGCCACCTTATACTTCTTCTTCACCACCTTTTGCACTGCCTCCTGGCACTCCTGCTCTTTACTCTTCTTTTTCTTGGGGGCCACCTGGTTGGACAGGTTGCAAAACTTGATGAAATTTCTGGCCTACTCCTCCTGTAGCTTGGCAAAGAACTTGTTATATTTGGGATTGAACCCAAACTTGGTCTTCAAGTGCTTGTGCCAAACCTCAAGGCTGGAGGTGGTCTTCATCTCCCCCCTGAGGCAGGCGCCTTGACAGTTCCAAGGGGCAGTGGCCCTGCTCTTTCCTCTCCAGGCAGTCATCTTCTTGCCTACCCATTGCTTTTCAAAGTACTCAAGGTAACCCTTGAAAATGGTGGAGTGCTTCTTCACATAAGCATCCTCCAGGAGGGCCTCAAAGCCAAGCCCAGTATGCTCTGGCCGCACAAAAGCCAAGGCAGCAAACTGGGTGATGGCAAAGCGGCACTTCCCTTTACCATCATTAAGATACTTGTCAAAAATCTCCCTCTTGCTCTTGAGATTCTTGATGAGGGCTTGCCTAAAATGGAAGCAGCAGCACTGTACTTCTCCATTGAAGGTGGACTCATCCTTCTTGGCGGAGGAAGGGTTTGCTCTAGTGGTGTGGGTGGGAGGGGGGAGCTGGTTGGTGGGAAGGGAGCTCAAAGCATCCTGGAAAATTTTGAATGCTATGGTGTAGAATTCTGTCTTGGCACCAGGCAGGAGGAAGAACACAAGAGAGATGACCTGGTCATTGAACTGTTCATGCAGGATCCAAAGATGCTTGAAGATGGTTGGGTAGATTGCAAATGTGCTGTCGCACAGCCAAGTGATAGCAGTATTGAGCTGCTCAAGGTTTTGGGTTGTGGCATAGGCAATGATCCTATCCTTCACTTCATGACCATTGTCATGGAGCAGGAACATCTCTCCATCCTTGGTTGTCTTGAGGGCATCAGAAAGGACCAGGTCTTCAATGGTGGTGGCGCTCTTGACCAGGGGGTTTGAGGCTTGGCACTTATCACTCACAAACTTGACCAACTGGGTGTGGGTTGGCATCTTCTTGAGGTTGGTGGGGGAGAGGTACCTGCACGCAAACACGGCCAGCTGGGTTGGGGAAAGGTCCTTTGAGGTGGGCATGACCTGCACCAGATACCATTCAAGAAGACAGTCAATGGTTGTGTTGGGCATCACACAAGTGTGTTCACCCTTGATGGTCTGTACCAAGTCCCAGTGCTCAGTATTGAGCCACACTGGTCAGGAGCAGTCCTCACAGGTATAGTGCCGGCTCTTGAAGCCCTGGTTGGCATTATTGCATGAGAAGATGTAACTGTTGGCCACCATGGCTGGCCCACCTTTGACACTCATGATGGGAAAAAACTTTGGTAGGGAAGAAGGAACCTTAATCTTCCCAACAATGTTGCAGATATTGTGGGCCAACAGAGGGTCCCAGGGGCCAGAAGGAGCATGGCAGAAGCCAGGGAAGTAATCAGGGTGGGGCTTGGTATCACCCCAGATGAACTTGAAAGGGGGAATTTGGTGGTGATGGGGAAGCAGAAGGGGCATATCTTGGTGCTCCTCATGTGCAGGAGACTTATCCTTGGGTGGGGTCTTTTTGGCCTGGTGCCGCCTCTTGGTTGGCTCCTCATACAAAGCCAAGTTTTAGAAACTATGATCTGTAAGGGAACCATCAGTTTCCTCTTCCCCAGTGGAGTGAGCGGGGCTCTTCTCAGGAGAGAGCTCAGGGGAGGGATTTGGGGAGGGCTTGGGAGTGGCCTTCTTTGATGAGACAGGCTTCTTCTTGGTGGCTTTGGTGGGCTTAGAGGGATGCTTGGTTCCTTTGGTCTGCTTAGAGGTGTTCTTGTCCTAAAATAATAAGTAAAAGGGTTTAAAATAAAACAATGTATTTAAAAAAACAAAACAAAACAAAAACAATTATAAAACATAATAAATAAAATTAAATCTTATAGGGGGTTTATTGGTATTTAAAAGTTAAAAAATACTTGTATAGTTTTTATTTTAATATAGTTTTAAATAACAAGTTAAAAGTTAAGAGATTTATGTAAAAGTATTAGCTTTATAAATAGATTTTATTTTAAAATAAAAAATATTAAAAAGAAAAGTTAAAAATACAACATGTTAAAATTTCAGATGATTTTATTATGTAAAACATTAAGTTTTATATGTGAGTAATGAAAAGTGTCAACATTATGAGTGACAATTAGTAAAAAAAGCTGAATTCTCACTGTCAATTAGAAAAATTGAAGACATTATTTTTGAAGACATTGTCACTGTCAACATTTTTTTTGAAAATTTGCTATGTTTTTTCATATTACATTTAATTAAATTTATGTGGGCTAGCAAATATAAACTGTTTTCTGTGTGTTTTTGTTCACATAATAAAATAAATAAAAAACATATGAAACTAAGTAAAAAAGTATCAAAGTTCTTTATTTCTTTATTAAAAATAATATTTGGGTAGTGGTACTATGATATTTTACCATTGTGTATATTGAAAAAAGTTAAGAAAGTTGTATTCAGTAATGAAAAGGGTAAAGTGTCAACAACACCACTTACAACATTTTTATATTAAGTGGCATATTAATTTAAGCTTAATTGCGCCACTCTAATTTGCTTAACTCCACCTGGCAGATGATCACAAGCAAATAGATGACATTTCCAAGTGTTGACATTATTTTCAATAATAAATTCTATAGTAAATTACATAGTAACTCACGCTTAAATTATTGGATCCCTGTTAGCCACCAATCCACTTAAAATAAAAAAAGCCGGAATAAGTGCCACATATATATTTATAACATGATTATTTTAACAATCTAATGTATGTGTAATATCTTTTTTAATATAATAATTCAATAAAAAAATTTTAAATGCACACTTAATTTTATTATTGTAGATGTTTCAGTTTTGTTATTAAAAATAAGTTATGCTTAAAAAGTGTTGACATTGACACTTTTACGTTGTGAAAACAAATAAAAAATAAACTAATTTTTATTAGTAAATGTAAAGGAAAAATCCAGTTAAATCTAGTTTTTGATCAAGCTTAATTTTAAATTGTGTTGAAATGGCCACAATTTTGTTGTGTTTTTGGTTTCACACCCCTGAACGCTTTAAAAAGAATTAAGCTAGCACAACTAGCAAAAAACATAGGAGATTTCATGTTTTGAGTCAACAGTGACCATTTCAAAAAAGTGTTGACATGGGCGCTGTTGCCTGTTTGTCTACTTGGCTGGAGTTGAGATGAAAGATCACTAAGACTAGATAAGGTAGGGTTTGTTTGAACCAGAGGTTCATAAAACTTTATTGTCAAAAATGATGATGGGGTCATCCCCATACTACCAGGGTTCTTATACCAGGTGGTTTTGCTTCTTTGCTTTTTTCAGACTTCAGGTATGGGGATAGTTCACTGACAGAACCTGGACCTTGGCTTCTGGTTTTTCAGGCAGTGGATCCTAGTTATGCTTGCTCTGATGAACAGAAGTGATGATGCTTTGTTCTGCTGCTACTGTTCACCACATCACCTGAGTAGTCAAATTGTATTATCAATTCTGTACTGGAGACTGGCATTAGCTGGTGATCATTGGTGGGACTGACAGGAGGCCTTTTTTAACCTCCTTTAGGCAAGCTACAGCTTCAGCATAGGTCTGGGTCTTTGGTGGCACAAGATTAACAGCAATCTGATATCCATTTGGGGAATCATCCTTAATAGTCTGGTAGGTCTCAGAGTAATTCAATAACTTGGGTCTGTAAGTTAGTAAGTTGACAGGTTCCTGTCCACCTTGGGTGACTCAATTAGCCTTTGGAGGGTCAGGGTTCAATTCCAGAGTTTCCAATATTGATTTTAAACTTTCAGTCACAACACTTGGCTGGTTGGCAGGTTCCTGTTCCTCCTGGTTGGGGAAAGGCATCTCTGGTGGGCCAGAGTTTGGCCCAACTGGCACTCTGGCTGGCTCCTGTCTACCCTGGTAATCACAAGGCTTTTTCTGAGGCCCAGGGTTTTATTCTCAGGTTTTCAATACAAGTATTGAAATGTCATTCATGATAAGCATGCACATAGTTCTCCTGCTTGGTTCCATTCATGAGGCAGTAGATGAGAGGTATCACTCTCTCCTCTACTTCTTCATGTATGACCCATAGCTGGTTAAAGATCTTAGGTCATCTGGCAAAAGTTGCATCTGAAAGCCACCCCTCCTGATCCTTAAGCACTTTAAAATGACTCTTGACTGCATATATGAGCATTCTCTCCTCAACGTCATTGGTATCTTCATGAAAAAACAGGGACTCATCATTGGCAAACTTGACTTGATAATCAATAACTAGATCTTTTGCTGTTTCTGTGTTATTGACTGGGATGAAATTATCCCTCCTTTTGTTAGTTATGACCCTTATGAGTTTTAGATAGGTATAGACCATGGATTGATGGGAGGTTGTTGAGATTTTCCAGGGTATGAATGGCTATATCAGAGAAGGACATGTTTGACTTCAGATGTATATTAATGATCAGGTACCACTACAGTAGATGCTTGAGCATATATTCAATAAAAGAATTATTATGCTCTTCAGGAGGAGAATTCAGGGATCCAAACCTATTAGACACAACCATGAAGGGAAATCTTTTATCTTCACATTTGAAATATTTTGTGGCACCAGAAAAAATATTTATTGCTATAGAAGTAATACCCATCATATATAACAGCCAGTCTCTCTTGGGCAGACGGCATAATTAAAGTTGTGGGTAGTTCAAGGAGTATGGTGAACTTTTTATCCTTGTCACAAACTTTCTTGATCCTCTCCAGCTCAAAACCAGAAAAATTCTTCTTAACCCCCTTTTTGGTTGATTTTTCATTTCTTGGACTTTAAATTTTTCTGAAATGAGGCTTTGGATGAGCTAGTAGTTTATATGTTATGAACACTCTCCTCATTTACATTTTTTATTATAAAGAAGATACTTACAAGAAAGCAAGAGTAAAAAATAAATATGTGTGTTATTGAAATATTATTCTGAGTATAATATTAGAGGGGTTGTGAATCAGTAATGTGGTATTGTTCCTGGTAATGGTTCTGGCTTGTATTCTGGAACTGTTGCATGCAGAATCAAGAATCAGGTCTTTTCTTGCTAGTTGAGTTGAGTTGAAATCATGATGCTGTAAATGGATTATTTCTCCACCTGGTTGCACATTTTATAACATAAAATTAATCAATGGGAAGATATTTTTTGCATCAAAAGGGTGCTTGACTTGAAAGAAGAAATCATATTAATATAAAACAGTGATCAGATATCACAGAATGGATGAAATTAAAAATGATTATCAAGTGATTTTGATGAATTTGTATTTGAATGTGTTCAAAGATTTGAATATAAGTTTATGAATGCCTATAATTTGGGCTTACAACTAACAAGATTTCAAATAAGAACATATTATATCAAAACAGCAATAACTAATTAACTTATGAGATTAATAATAGGTTAAATATGATATACAATACTAGTAAACAGAATGAAGCCATTCTTATTTTTTACAGAATCTTATAAAGTGGGCAAAGCACACACACCAATGAAGTTAAAATTCAACTTTTTAAATATGGCCTACCATCATGAATTAAATTTCTTCCTGTTTCAAAACTCAAATTATGGGACAGAAATTGAACCCTGGTAAACTTAGGCTCCAGGCCTCTAGCCCTAGAGGCCTGGCACCTACCTACCTACCTGCCTTTTTTAGGGATTGAATCCTCTCAGATTCAATCCAAAAATGCCCTTGCTTGTGAAGATTCCCCCAAAAATGTCCCCAAAGTCACCTCAAAAAATCTTGCAGCCATTGTGCCAATGCAGGGGGATTCCTCAACCATTGAATTGAAGATTCTTACATAATTCAAGGCTGACAATGAAACCAACACTGGAATCTTCAGGCCTTCTGCCACTGAAAATATAACATCTACCAAAATTCTCCCAAGGATGGCACTCTAGAACAGAAAAATCATGCAATTTTTCTATGAGAACCTGCCAATAAAAGCCCTCCATACCCTAGTGTCATTTTGCCGCACAAAAACTGGTGCAGCCTGCCTACCCAAATTCCTGGTACCTGATCATTTTATTCATAATCTCTTGAAATGAATTATGACAATAGAGGACTATATGAACACCATATCCCAGTGACAGGCTTTATTGATGTTATGAAATAGAGACATGTTATGAACTCTTATTTGTCTCAATTGTTTCATATTTTATTTTATTCAGCTGCCACCTGAACACCACTCCTTCTGTGCTTTAAGCTTCACTGCCTGCAGTTTTCTTTCTTTCAGGAGCACATTACAGACCTGTTCACTTTACATAGTGTTTTTGAAGGCCAAGCTCAAATAATATACATGAAAGAAGACATTGCTGACCAATTCATTGGCCTGCACAAAAGAGTTCACTAGGCTTAATTGATAAGGCAACTAGAACATGACAGAGTCTAGTTTTTAAGGACAAATATAATTTCCTCCCAGCCTACTAGCTCTCCATGGAACCTCCCCTGACCCTAAACCCTCATATCTGTCTGTATCTATTCTTTCACCTGATGACACAAAAAAGCAATTTGGTATAGATTAAACTACCCTCTTTGGGTTAATTGACAATATAATACCAGCTGCTAGCCCCTGGTCTTGAGTGGTCTGATCTATATCCTATTTTTTCAATTTAGTGCCAATCCTATGGTGGGCTATGCCCACCCAACCAACAGCCTGCCCTATCCCGAATTCTGATGGTCTGGCTGCCCAATGATGGTTCCCTCAAACTTACACCAACATGTTAATAAATTATTATAGCAAATTTTCTTCCTTTCTGAGCTATATAATATCCAGATAACAACTTAAATATTTAGCTAGGAGTTCTACTACATTGTGTAGTAAAAAAATTGGGGAAGGTGGAGGATGTCACAAGCTAGCTCAATGTCTGAGGCCTAGCTTTGGAAAAATAAAGATATGTGATACTGAACAGCAGGGTACATCCTTTTTGACACATTTGTACTTTTTACCTCATACAGTAGTTTTAAAATCTATGGCAACAACCAAAATACCTCAGATTTTACACCAAATGGTTTCATATTTAAACAAAATACAACTATCAGGTTAAAATATACTCTATTAACAGGGATTTTTGGTGTTAATGGGCAAAATGAGTCAACACACCAAAGAAGTGCTCACACGCAAAGCAAAACCATTCAAAATACAATCCAGAATACATGGATTAATAAAAAAAAGGATGTGAGTTGAATTTCTGTGTACATATGGGTTACTATTTTAGGGATTGGGCCATTTTCTAATGCACATGCTGCTCAAGTCGCAGCATAACACAGTTCGATTTTGAAAAAGTAACTAATTACATATTTTATATTTAAAACATTAATAAATCAATGAAAAATTAATATTTTTTCACACTGTAAGCTATCAAAATGAAGCTAAGAATCTTATCTTTCTATTGGTGTTAGAATATTAATATGTAATTTATGAGGAATACTAAAGCAAAAGAAATTTAAAAGAGCATATTTCAGATTTTATTCTATTATTTTGATAATAAAGTCTAAGAGATTGCTTTAAGCTAATAAAAACTCTTTTCAATATAAAAAGTATTGTTTTTATTTAAAAAAAATTAAAGATAAGTATGAGATTTATCCCTGCATTTTATTTTATTTAAAAAGCTCAATTATTTAGGATTTTATGGCAGTTTGAAGTTAGGATGTTTTTATCACTGTTTATATTTATTTTAAGGTTCAAGTGGGCTTTGAACCTCAAATTAAGCATTCTTTAAATAGAATTCTTTAATATTTTATTATTTTAAAAATATGTAGAAGAGTTACAGTTAACTGAACACATCATTTTAATTGATTTAAATTGATTACAAAGAGGATATGATGTAATAACAATGCTTAGCTGCTTCACATGAATCACTTGTGCATAAAAACTGGGTATTTAATTAATTCTGCAAACATAAATTCAAGTTCGAACTATATTAAAAGCTATCACACCATTTCTTTCAGAATGGTATCATTTAGCTTGGTATATAAGAGCTAAAGCACCACAAAGCTTCTAATCCAAAAGACCCCATTCAAAGGCCACATTCTGATCATAACTACTCCAACATTAAGGCGCATTTCAGAGATCTGACCTAATTACAGATTCAAAATGCTACCATGTCCTCAGTTAAATTTACTTCTGCCATGCTACCCTTTTTTTCCTTGGGAGCTTCAACAAAAAGAGAAAGAATTGCAATGTTAAAAAAGGCATTCCTCCTTATTGCTGGTGATGATCTTGATAATTTCATCAAACACTTCCTTACTCAAACTGAATTTGAGAGATCTCAGTTCCTGCCAAATATTCAAAATCAAAAAAGCAATGAGTTCATTATAAACTTAAAGGATCTCATGAAATCTTCTCCCCAAAAGCATCTTCCAGCCTTGTGATCTCTGGTTACTTCCAGTTACTCTTTAAAAAAGTCTAACGATATGGGGTTTAATATAACCAAAAGTGGGTTTGAATACTCAAGAAAAATAAATAAAAATAAAAATGTAAGCTTAAACAAAAAAAGCCAAAAAAATAATAACTATTCATTAAAAAAAGAAATAAAAAATAATTAAAAATTGCTGGAAAATTCTTTTGAAACAAGCCAGTTTACAAAAAAGTGCCTGAAAAAATTTATAAAGATATAGAAAAAGAGATGAGCAAATACTCAACTGCAATAAAATACTCTCTCTTAAAAACAAAAAAGAAATATATGAAAATATGAAGATAAAAAATGAAATTTCAGTTTCAATTTCTAATTACTATAAATTAATCCCTAAAAATTTAATAAAGAGTAAAAAACAAACCAATATGTGCTGTACTTTTAATTTAAAAAATTTACTAGAAAAAAAGAAGGAAGAATGAGAAAGTAAAAACTTACCATTACCCAAATCTATAAACAATGACTTAAAGACTATTAAGCAACACCAAGACTTTTATGTTCATCAAAATTGGGAATATAAAAAAGATATTTATGAATTAGATGATGAGTCTTGTGTTGTAGTTATAGATTTTAAAGAAAACTTAAAGGTTGGAAGTGGTCCAATTGAGACCAATAATTGTTTTTATTCAAAAAAACCTACCTCATATTAGGGTTTGCATTATTTTTTAAAGAAAACAATAAAATTAAATATGAATATCATGATTTTTTGTCTCAAATATTATCACATGATTCTTTATTTTCAGGTGAATGTCTAATAAGTCTTCTTAAATTAGATATATTTAAAAAAATAAAAAATATAAAAGTGTGGACTGATAATGGAAATCATTTTAGATCATACAAATTTTTATACTACTTATTTAAAGAGTCACCTAAATATATTAAGAGTTCTATAAAATATAATTGTTTTGTTGAATGTCATGGAAAAAGCATTGGTTATGGTCACTTTGGTGTAATATCAAAAGTATTAAAGGAAAAAGAAAATGAGCTTTATATTAACAATATTAATGATCTTAAAAATATTTTTGAGCAAGAAGAAAAAAGAAAATAATTAGATAAATCAGTGCTATCAGGATTAAATATTTCTCAAAAGTCATTCTTTTATGTTTATGAAAGAAAATTTAGGCCTATAAGAAGAGAGCTTGAAGTTGAAAATCTGTGCATTAATCTTTCATATTTGATGAAAGATGGGAAGTTATGTACTTCACCTCTAACATTTGAAAGTTTATTAGAATATTCTGAGATAACTTATCATTTGAAATCATGTGATGATACTAGAGAAAAAATATAAGAATATGCTAGTGGTGTTTTGGGGCAATTTCATGAACTAGGGCAACTTACTAGAGGGTGTATTTTAAATAGAGTTATCAGTCTTTCAAAAACAACAACCTTTTTTTCTGAAACAAACTAAGAGTATTTATGATGAGCTAAAGATAGGGTAATAGCATTTATAGCTTTGGGGCTGCTATTACTCTCCCATGCAACTCATCATAAATATTTTTGGTTTGTAGTTTGTAGTAGCACTTAAGATATTTTTTAGTAATACTATAAGTTGCACTTTTTGATTCTAAAATTGATGACTTATTTTTTAAAAAAATCATCTAAGCCCAAGATCAATTAAAGTTTTGGGATTGATTATATTTTAAGCTTTCTGAATAATTAGAATATGAATAATGTGATTAAGTTATAAAATAACCAATCTGGCACCTAGGCATAACAAGAAAAATAATGACCCATATGTTTACTATGTGAATTGGTGACAAAATACGCCCAAGTGTGATGTGTCAAAACTCAATCCAAAAAAACACAATAGCAACTCACTATGTAAACAAAATCACTCAAATGTTGTGTACAATGGATTGTAATCAAGAATGATACCAAGGTATCTAAAATAGGGCACACAATCTGAAACACAACTTTTAAAAATATTGTGTTGGGTGTTTGAATTTGGCAGTAAAATCTGTGAAAATGGGTGGAAATTATTTTGGGTATTCTAAAATGGGCGTGGTAAAACCAAAAACAACTAATTAAGAAATAAAAATCTATAATTGGGATATTGGGTGGGAAAAAATCTAATTAAATATCCATATTCAGATAAAAGCAATAATTAAAATTAGGGAGTAACTTATTTGAATTTTATATAATATTTTATTAAATTCTCAAAATGGAAGGAATACAACAACAGAGTACCAATGTACCCGTTGTGGCCGCAGTTGCAGTTGCCCCTGCGGGTCAAAGAACAGAGTTAGTGCAACCCAAATGCCTACTAAGGAAGGAGACAGGAGAGGAGAGTTTGATAGTGATGCTGCACTGACATAGCTGGTTTGAGGAGCACAAGCTGCTAGGGTACAGAACATCAACCCTCAGGTCCCCAAGCTGACCTGGAAGCCCACCAAGGTTACCTTCACCAAGAAAGTTAGAAACAAGGAGATAGAACTTACTTAATATGTGTTTGATGTTGTGTATTGGCAAAAGTTGGTCAAGTCAGCCATGCTGGAGAAGGTTAAGCCTGTTCTTGACACTAGCTACAAGCCTTATGTCAGTGATGGCAACCAGGAAGAGGAAAAGGAGCCTGAGTTCTATAGAACTACAGAGGGGCAGTTAGTGCTCAAAAAGGTTGCAGCCTTTTACAACAAGGTACCCATGCCCTGTGTTGTGCCCAATGTCAACAAGTCAATCCCCACCGCTAAAAAGCCCGCCCAGAAGCACATCCCTGACACCAAACGCATCATCCTGCTTAAGCCAATTCATGAATCTGGTGATTACAAGGCAGCTGTTGCCCTTGTTGGAGTGGATCCCAAGTACGCCAGCAAGACCTTCAACAAGTTCATCAACACTGGTTGAGTCTTTGCCGCAGAGAAATCCTTGCGCGTGTCAACCATGCTCACCAAGGAGCACAAATAGGCAATCTGCCAGTGGATAACCCAAGATTGCCATCTTGAACTGGCAAATATACAGGCCATGGTCAAATCTACTTTTGGGGTTGAGGCCTCAATTTCTTTTTCCTATCATCTGCTTAAGGGAATGTGATTTTCCTGGAAAAAGCTCAGGGTATCTCCCTACAATTGTAATAGCCCAGCCAACATTGATGTTCAGAAAAAATACACAGAGGCATACACTGCCCTCAAAGCCAAGGGAATGTTCAAATTCTGCTACATTGACAGATCAGCATTTGCCTCATCAATGTGCAATACATATGGCTATGTCCCCAAAGGCTCCAATGACGGGATGGCTTGGCATGCTGCAGTCCGCGCCACAGCCTACTTGATGGTGGCTCTCCTCGGTCCAAAGGAGGTTGAGCTATACCAAATGATACTGGAATCTCACAATAGTCAGACCTTTCTATAATTTCTCCAATTGTTCCAGGAGCACCTGAGGTGCACAAGCCCGGGCTTCACCAACATAATTATGCTGGGCAATGTTGGTCTCCATAAGGTGGCTGATATTCTTGAGGAATTCCCAATGATTGACACTAGCATTGCAGTTGGCCCTCAGCAATTAGCTACATCAAATTTTTCCTGTTGTTTCTCCCTTCTTTTTCCCCCATTCCCAAACCCAATCAAAGAAGTCTTTGGGTGGCTCAAGCAAATTTTCAAGCAAGGGACGCCATCTGGGACTGAGGACCTCTTTGATTTGCTGCAGGCTGGGATCCACACCCTCCCAGCTGAGACTGTGGCCAAATTCTATGGCTACACTGATTTGTTTATCCCCGCGTGCCTTGACAAACAGCCAATCAATTAAAGTCTTATTGTTTCTGACTTTTTTATATTCTCAAATTTACTATTTAGGATTATTAATTATTATTTTATATTTAGAAGCTTCTAAGCCCACAATCACATTCAGCAGGACTATCAATGAAGGTTTGTAATGTATTTATTTATATTAGATTATTTCTTTATGGCATCTGAGGCTATCCCAAACACTTGATACTGGATTAAACAAATATAATTATGTCACTCTTATCAAATAAATATAAAAATTAAATTAAAAAATTAAATGTGAAATGTAAAAATTAGAAGTAATTTTATTAATATATATTATTATGCTTTTATGAAGACCTTCTCTGGGATATATTTTTCAAATCTTGTTTGCTAAAATAAACATTATAAAAATTAATTATAATAAAAATAATATAAAGTATAAAGATTTTTTATTGGTATAGAGAATAAATTAGGAGCGCATATAGTGGGTTTGGAGGTATGTACCCATCCCACAATGTAGGTGACGCACAACCTCCACTGCCACACCATGAACGGTGGATACACCCTTGTTGAAGTATTCTTGCCTGCTTGTAAAAGGGAGGATGGTGAGGTGGGGATGGAGGAGCAGCTTTTTCTGGCGGGGCTGCAAACCAGAAGATGCAGGCCAGGACCAGGGTGTCAAAGATTATGTGGTCAACTGAGTTGTACCCAGGGGGGCCTTCTTCCCGTCCAGTGAGAGCCAGGCCTTGTCAACCCCAAAAAGAACCCTGTCTGGGTCTTCTACACTGGCGCTCATCCCAAAGAAAAAGATACCTGAGATAAACAACAAGGTGAAGCCTTTGCCCAGCAAAGGCTTCAGTAAACTTGCACAGTTTGTTGTATCTTGCGCTTATTTTTTTCTTGTGTTTAGTTTTGCCAAAGGTAAGATCCATTGCCAAGTGGATCCCTGTCTTATCTGTACTCCAGGCCAGCCTGCAGTCTGCCAGGAGGATCTTAGTTTTCTTGAAGTCTGTTGTGTCTGCAACAGCCAATTTTGACACCACACACCCAAAGTTCTCTAACAGGTAAGACAGGATGTGCTCTAACAGGAAGCAGAAGCAAGCAACCACATGGGCCCAGCCCATCTCCGGTATATTCTTGAATGGGAGTGTTGCCAGGACATCCTAAACAAGCTCAATGGAGTTTACAGAGTAAACTCCACTGAGAACCAGCAGGTCCAGGCGGACCAGTTGGGCATCCTTGTAGGCAGTAACTGACCGCTCAGATGCCCCCTTGGCATGCATTAGCTCAGCTAATGCCTCCTATGACATCAGAAAGGTACCATTAATCTTGTCTTTAAGCTCCTGCAAGACAGGGGGACAGATAAAGCTACCTGGCTCATGAGTGGCATAATTTGCATAAAAGGTGGGGGGACAAAAGGAACCAGGACCCAGCAGAGTTTACTATCAATGTTTTCTAACAAAAAAGGTAAGTATTTGGAAATTTTTATCTATTATGATTATTAGGTTACTTTATACAGTCTCCTCCTTGCCCGCAGCCTCAGCCAGATTGGCCATTCTTGGCGCAAGCAGCTGTGCTGTTATCTCAGTGTCATCCTTGCGGGTCCTCTTGGTTGGTTTAAGATGTTCATACATCTCAGGGTCATTGGTCCAGACAGACGGCGCAGAAAGGGTGTAGGACTTGAATTGTAAGCCATTCACAACTGTCTTCTGGATGTTAAGAAGACACTCAATGGTCTTCTCAGGGGTGTCAGATATTTTAGCCATAAGCACCTTGGCTGACACCTTACCAATTTTCTTGTCTTTGAGGATGGTGGACTTCATCTTTGCTATGACCTTGAGGTCAATTTTTTTGATCTCTGCAATTGCAGAGTCAAGGTCTTTTAGAAGCTTTTCCAATTCTCTCATTGATTTTTTACTAAACTTTTTATATGTTTTTATAGCTTTCACCCCATTAAAATCTGTATTATTCTGATACTATTGCCTCCTTGTTTATTCCTGCTTATTTTCCCATTTGCTACAATATCCCATCTTTTTACCCATTGTGTATATGTTTTACGCTTATCTCAATATCTGATGTTTGCTTTGTGTTGGCATTGTTTCTTTAATTGCCATATTATTTTTGGTGCTTTGCACTGACCCTTGTGATAATATTAACAACAATTTAGTGATCAGCTAAATTTGAATTAGAAAATAATAGGTTAACTGTGTTTAGATAAAGTTGTTACTGATCCAAATTCAAAACCTTAATGATAAACCTTAAGCCAATTAGGAGCCAAGTGATAAAGTGATTGTTGTGACATAAAGGGTCATTTAATAATTTTTTGGTGCATGTGCGCTAATCAATATGATTGGCTGGATATTTTTTCATTGTACGCCATTGCTGCTGTGGCAAATTGTTGGTGGACTAGTGCCCAATAAGCTGCTGGATTAGCACTAGTCCACCAACAACTTGTCACAGCAGCAATGGCACACAATGGCAAAACATCCAGTCAATCATATTAATTAGCGCACATGCACCAAAAAATTATTGAATGACCCTTTATGTCACAACAATCACTTTATCACTTGGCTCCTAATTGGCTTAAGGTTTATCATTAAGGTTTTGAATTTGGATCAGTAACAACTTTATCTAAACACAAATAACCTATAATTTTCTAATTCAAATTTAGCTGATCATCAAATTATTGTTAATATTATCACAAGGGGCAGTGCAAAGCGCTAAAACTAACTGTGTTCTAGATCTAGATGCATGGCATAGTAAATATATGATTTTATAGAAGTAAGCTGAGCATAAAGAATAAAAACAACTATAAATAAAGAGAACATGAACAATTGAAATTTAAAATAAAGATAATATAAATAGAAAATGTTTGGCAACAGGGGGCTTATTGGGGCAAGGAAGAGTGATGCCTAGTGGACAGAATAGCACGGGAAGGAAGACATAGAGGCAGTGCTGGCCAGGCAGGTCTGGGACTGAGTGTGTGGGGCTGGAAGGTGGGGGGTGGTGGTGGCGGGGGTAGGGGTAGGAGGGTTGTGCGTAATGGCCGCCATATAACACTTGTTAATTTCTCATCTGTCATTGGCTGGATGGGCTGGTAGGTGGCTGTGGCATGAGGTGGGAGGCATTTTTCTTTCTGTGATTGGTTGCCCATATTCATATGGAAGACAATATGGGCAAACAAGTTGGCCACCATTTGGAAATCTAAGAGAGAATTGTGGTCAAGGACCCCAAGATAGAGATTGTTGAAAGTATGAGGGCAGCACTCCCAGAGTGTGGATCTAATGTTGAAGAAGACAACATCACCCAGATGGATGTCTGCATGGCCGGCGGGGTAGACCAAGGCCTGGTGCCCGCGCTGCTGGATGGCCTCAAGGGCGGTGGAGCTATCCTCCATCTGATGGCTCAAGAAAACCTGGTGTTTGGAATTCAAGCTATTCCAGTAGTCAATTAATCCATCAAGTATGTGGCTGTACTTGTAGCCATTGGTGAAATCTGGGTTTGTCTGATAATAGACAGAACCCTTGGCTGAAACAGCCAGAAACACACCAATTAAGGTCCCCTTCTTGACCTTCTTTCTTACTTTTTGAGTGGCGGCTCTTCCTTGCTTGCCAAAATCATCAAAAGCTATTGATAGCTTGTAGTAGGAGATGAACTTGACGTCATCTGTTAGGCTAGTCAAGCATTGGACCAGGGTTGATACAATGGCCTGATTATATGGGGAATCCTCAGCGCCATCCCATTGGTTGCCGGCAACATTGGTAAGAATCCATATTAAAGCCACTTTTCTGTGTATCCAGAGCTGCACCATGAGCTTGGAAACCCATATGTTGTGGTGTGCAAGTTGTTTGCGGACCTGGGTCAAGGGAAGCTTGGGGTCCCGCTGGAGGAGGTCAAGCATGATTGGGTAGGCCTCATTGATTTGGGACTCAGGGGCCTTCTTGGGCTTCTTGGCCGTCCCAATCAGATTTCCCTTGTTCATCAGGTTGTTGAATTCCTGCATGACAGTAGCCTGGGTGAATTGTAATTGGCTGGCTATCTGATCCCAGGACAGACCCTGCAGGTTGAGTGCCACAATTTCCTGAAGAATTTGGGTGGTGATGATTTGTTACTTGGGGCACTGGGCCGCAGGAGCTGAAGCCTGATTGGCTGAGGGGGGGCAGGTTGAGTGGTGGCAGGAAGTTGTTCTGGATTAAGGTTGCCATCCTGATTGGTTGGTTGGCAGGCAGCTTGTACAGGGGTGGGTATGGGAGCAGGGGCAGAGCTAGACACTATGTGACTACTAAAAAAGTCAAAGTCATAGGGGTTGGGGGTCAGGTATAGGTTGGGTTCCTTGTTACCTGCCTCAAAGACTTGGGTATAAACAGGTGCCTCTACGCCCTGAGCCTTGCCTCCATTGAAGCTGGCTTGGCTGCTTGCGCCGTCAAAAATGTTGCTGTTAAAAACCATTGTAAAAAACCTAGGATAAAATCACTAAAAGTAGAAGTTTAAATTTTTGACTTTATTTTTATTGTAATCTCAAGTCTACATTTGGAAGGTTCTCAAAATCATTTAATACAAATCAGGAGCCATTAAAATGAATTAAATGCCTCTGTTCCTAAATTGGATAGCTGTTGATTGGCTGTAAAACTGTTATAATTCTATTTTAGTCTACTCACACTACACATCTTGTGTGAGTGCATTTTGTTTTATGCTTGTTGAATCTTGCTTCTAGATTGCCCAAATTTTGTTTCATTTTAGTCCTTCTGTTGATGCCTCATATTAATCCTGATTAGATTATAATATACTCTGGAATAGCATCCATCCATCTCACTTGTTGTGTCAGTTCATTTTGTTTGTGGTTTGAACTACACTGCTTGGTGTTTGATATAATTTTGTATAATGGGCTAATGAAATTTTGTTTTTGTTTGAAAGTTCATTTATTAACTGAAGTTTTTTAAATTAATTGAATCCTGATTCTTGTGAAAATTCAATTTTGTTCAAATATGAATACATTTTGTTTAAATCTGAGGTATTTTTGGCTGTTGCCATAGCTTTTAAAACTACTGTACTACCAGGTGAATCAGACATGTTTTTTTATCTAGATGGGCTGCTACTGCCCCTTGCTGGTTCAGTAGCTGAAGTGCACCAGCCCTATTTCCCCCCCTCTCTGCTGAATATCATGTAGAGGACTGTTGACCAGGGATTTAGATAGTATGAATTTCTAGTGATCTATATCAGCCAATAAGATCACCCTTGAGACCTTAGAATTATATAAATAACTGATACAGTAGTTCCCAAAGCTGTGGCGCAAAGCAAAACCAACTTAGTTGCAAACAAAATTGAACCCCAGATGGATTTATATTGCATGACAATTGGTCTTAGTTTACTTCTATTCTGTTCACATCCATCTGATACCAATTAGCACCACATATTTAAGGACTACTGTACAATCAATTGCACGTCAGATGGGGTGTATGATCAAAGCGCCATTTTTAGGGATCCAGCCTGTGAGGGGTTCCTTGTAACTAGCAGGTGGACAGCCTGCAGGTCCTGCAGGTAGGGACCACCAAAAGATTGGTGCTAACTTTACAATATAAGATAAAAATTTGCAATAAGGGCCCAGGGTCTGCTTGCAGGTACAATTGAATCAATCAGGCTGGTGAGAGTGATATACATCACCTCAAATATCTGAGCGGAGGTGGATTCATTGAATGTAATAGATTCCTGCAGGCAGTCAGGCCTTGGGGTGAGAGGTGGTGTCATTGGAACTAAATAGGCAGGAAAGTAGTTGTACTTGTTGCAGAATAGCAGAGGAGGTATGGTGATTTTGATCCCTTCACTGTGAACAGTATCTGTCTCTCTAGTTCTAGCCTCTGAGTTGTAGATTAAGATTTCCTCTAGCGTGAACTCCAAATATTCCAGGTTTAGTGGATATTCTATGAAATGTACCAGGCCAAAAGGAGCTCCTAGAGTACAATATAGTTCAGGAAGTTGGTCTGTGGTTTCTTGGAGTGGATAAGTGCGAGGCACAGAACTGCAGGAGTTGTTCTGCAAATGAAATAGAACTAAAATCAAATATTGGATGACTTGGTTGAACCAAAGGTTCATGTCACATTATTGCAAGAATGGCAATGGGTAACTTCCTGGTGGCCCAGGGTATAATTATACACATCTGCCATGGAAAAACTTTTAAAATTTTCTTTGGGCCTGGTGCTACTGTCTATCAGGTTTTTTACAGCCCTTGGCAGCATCCATTATGGGAGTTATTTTATTAGCTGGTTCAAACTGAGAAAACTCAAATTTCCCTTTCAGGGCGTGGGATTTGTCATCTTTGGGTGGCCTGCATTTCATGGGAAGTTTTTTTGCGTCCCCTGCTTTGGTGGTCCAAGTTATTACAGGATCTTTGGCCTGGCCTGCACTCTCATTGGTTGGGTTAACAGGAACCTTTGATGTGGGGAGCCTTGATGCAGATCATTTTAGTTCATCAAGCCTTAGGAGATTCTCTAAGTTTAAATCCTGCTCTGGTTCAAGCCCAAAAATCTGTGGGCAGCCTGCAGGGTATCAGGGTTTGAATCCTGTAGTTGTGGTTTTCCTATGAGCATAGTCAACAGGAGTTTGTCATTTGTAACATCATCTCCTTCTCTCCTGTCCCCCTCCTCCTCAATTGCCTTACTGTCCAAGTATTGTTGTATGGCTATGTGTGCAATAGGCAGGTTGGAGACAGGTTCCCAGGTGCTCTCTTTGGAGGGTAACCTACCCATTTGATGTAGTAATGTGGAGTCTTGTAGTGAAGGCAGTGTCTGTGGATGTACTTGACCTCATATTCATTTATCCAACCCTCCTGGATGAGCAGGGGGTTGGTCTTGATCTTCTGATGGGGAAGGGAAGTTCCTTCTTTCTTTAATAGCAATTATTGGTGAAAGACATTGTGGATTTTTCAAGTAGGTGGCAGTTCTAGTTTGTTTGCCACTTCTCCTATTTGCTTAACTATCTTGTAAGGACCAAAGTGGCAGTGAGATAGCTTCCTACTGGATACATGTAAGGGGATGTTCTGTGAGTTGAGGTAAACTTTATTGCCTATATCTAGAGGCTTTCCAGGGGTCCTTTTCTTGTTGGCAATCACCTTGTAGGTCTTGACAGCGCAGGTTAGGCTTCTAAGGCAGGTTTCTTGGGTGGCTTGTATTTGTTCAATCCAGGTCTTCCCCGCAGTATTATGTTCCTTGCTGTCAATAGGGCAACTGTGGTAAGTTTGACTCCCTGGTACTCAACACTTTGTCAAGTACCAGGGAGTCAAGTGCCACATATTTGAATCTATTAGTATTTTTGGCTTAACTGGTTTTAAGCTAATTTTTACTAGTAATTAAGGGGGTTGAAACCAAAAAACAGGGTTAAAGTTTCTCAAAATTGACTCTGTTTAATAATTTGGTTAACTAAAATACCAATTTAAGGGGCAATTCATAAGTAAATTTACTAATAGAAATGAAAAAACTTATGTTTGACACTCTAAACCAAAAAGTGACCAGTTTGACACTTTTTAAGCCAAATCCTAATTTTATTAATAAAATACATATGTGATTATATAAAATTTGTTATTTACTATTATATTTTTATTATTAGTGTCCATAGTTGTCAATTAGGCTCTCAAGCACCACTATACTGGATTTAGTGGTATAGACATTAATCAAATATACCACTTATTTTACATTATGTAATTCCTGGGTTTGTGGATTAAGTGGTGCCACATAAATCAAGCCCAATTTATTAAGAGATTTCATATGTAATTTATAAAAAAAAGAAACTCAACTCCCCCTCTGTTTGACTCTATTCACTTGCCATCCAATCAGTTTCAGATTTAACTAATCAAAGGCTCATAATTAAGGCTAAGTTAATAAGTGATGCACTATGAGCGCCACTCAATACTCATCCACTTGACACTTTAACTTGGGGATTAGTACAGAGAGCTTTTTAACGTTGTAGCCAACACTATGGTAAATAATTCACTCCCAGCTTCTCCCAGCATAACTTAAACACTAATAAACACCTTCTCATTCATTTACCTTTTTAACTTATGTTGTGTTTTTTATATTTGAGCATATGAAACTTACTTGCTTTTGGGTTAAATTTTGAACCCGTTTTAAATTTAAGCAAGTTTTATATGTAAAAAAACATAGTAAATTTGATTTTTCTGCTCAACTCTGGCATACTTGACAGTGAGAATTCAGCTTTTCCCAGCTGATCAACAGTGCAAAACTCAACACTTTACTATGTTTTGATTTTTCAACTCCCAATAAAAAATTCCACATAATAATTATTTGTTTTCTTGCAATTATAATCTGCTACTTTTTCTGCTGCTCTCCATATAATTTTCACATATTTTTTATTTTCAATTGTACTTTTACATTAATTTAGCACTAAGATGTTATGCTGAACCTAACATCTTTGATGCTTAATCACAAATCCATTTATTTTCTATGTTTTAGCCTTTATATCTATACTTTGAGTTTCTATTCTGCTTCTATTTACTTTTTTATGTTTTTTCTTGATAAATAAAACTTTATTTGCATACTTTTCACTTAACTTTTACTTTGATTTACCTCTGTGTTTCATATCTTTCACACTATTTTATTTACAGAGCTAAACTTTTCTTTAGACAAAATCAAACAAGAACAGCCAACAGCCCAAGCGCCAAGCCTCCAAGGGCTCCAAAAAAACTGCCTCCACTCCCAAGCTTTCCAAGAAGCCTGCAAAAGCAAAGTCTCCCACCCCATCTTCTACCACTCCATCTCCTGCTACTCCTCCCCCCTCCAACCTCATCTTCCACATCCCCTTCACCTTCCCCCAAAAATTCTTCCCCCAACAAATCTGATGGTGATCTTACCAACCACTCCTTTTACCACTCAGAGGCCAACTCCAAGCCTATCAAGGAGCAACGTACCAAGAAGTCAAAAGCTGTCAAGGAGCCCACCTCTTTTTCTGGTAAGAAAAAGGAGGCTTCCAAGCAGGCAATAAAGAACCCTTCCCCTCCTCCCTCTGATGGCTCTTCCCCCCTCCCTCATCTGACCCCCAGGATGAGCCTGAGGAATATTCCAAGAAGTTCAAAGCTTCTGTTCATGTGGCTTGGGATCCACTGGCTATTCACAATATCTGCAATATGGACGGAGAGCTCAAAGTCCCCAAGCGCTTCCCCCGTTATTTCCCTATTATGTCAGTAAAGGGTAGCCCTGGCTATGTTGCTAACAATTACATCTTTAACTGTAATAATCAAAAGCGCACCACCAAGAAAAAGCACTTTGTATGTGAGGATAAGACTTGCTTGGGCTGGTTGAAAACTAAGGGCTGGGAGCAATTAACTGCTGAGAAGGGGGAGCACTCTTGTGAGCCCCCCAATCATCTTATAACCTGGATGTTAAAATGATACCTGGTCCAAGTCATCCCAACCTCTACCAACCTCCGCACATCAGATCTGGCTATAAAGGCCCTGCAACATCTCAAACCCAATAATCTTAAGTTGGTACCAACCCAGGAACAGTTGGTTAAGTTCATAAGTGATAAGTGTATTGCTGCCAATTCCCCTCTCCCTAAGACTTCAGACGTCCTCTTGGAGCTTACACTCACCCACAAGCTCAAGCAGATTCCAAGTGGGGAGTGCTTCCTCCTCCATGATGATGGTCCTGCCACCAAAGACTGCATAATCTGCTATTCAACTCAGCAGAACCTGCTGGAGTTGAAAAGGGCTTCAACCTGGCTAGTTGATGGTACCTTTGCCACTTGCCCCCGGATGTTCAAGAAGCTCTGGATGATCCATGCTCTGATTGACACCCAGGTGATTCCACTGTGTTCTTTCTTCTTCCTTGGGCCACTGAGGCCATCTACACCTGTGCTTTTACCATCCTCCACCAAGCACTTTCCCTCCTTCTCAACAACAAAGACAATGTCAAGAAGACTCTCCTACACCTGCGCCAATCCTCCTGCTGTTGACAAGGACCAGGCCATCCTGGACTTGGAGGAAAAGGTAAGGCTGAGAGCTCTGGGGCCTCAAATTTGCATTATGGACTTCAAGCCTGCTTAGTTCAATGCATTTGAGCAGCTGTTCAGCAGGAAGGTGCAGGAGTGCCACTTCCACTACCGCCCAGAATATGATTGAAATGTGCAGGCCCATGATGGGCTAAGTAGGTTGAGCCAAAGGGACACTTTGGGCACCTGCAAATTTGTGCTTGCACAATTTAGTGCCTTGGATTTTTTAAAGCCAGAGCAAATGGCTCAGGGGTTTGAGGTTCTATCAAAGGATCCTTACGTAGTGAAGCACTTGGAGTTCAAGCCTTTTCTTAAGTACTTTGAGCCCCAGTGGATTGGGAAGGTTGTCACGCAGAGGCAAGGCAAGGCCCGTGCCAAGGCCAGCTGGAATGTGTACCAGGCAGCTGTCAACAGGGAGCTCAAGACCACTTTGGCACTAGAGGCTTATCACAAGCATCTAAAGGCCAACTTTGGGCTCCACCCAAAATTCAATAAGTTTTTCTCCCTTCTGCAGCACAAGCAGGAAAAAACCATCTCCAAGCTGCGTGAATTGACAAACCGCGTCCCCCCATCAAGCCCACAACCTGATCCACCCTATTCACCAAGGCCATTCAAAATTCAGCCAAGCATAAATACAAGGCCTCAGAGATCAAGCAGCAGCTTGAGCTCATTGTAACTGCCCTCCTAGAAGGGGCCAAAACAAAGAAGGGGAAGAATGGGGAGGAATAAACTTGCTGTCTTGTTTCTATGGTTTTAATTTTTAATTTTTAATTTTTACTTTTGATCAATTAGTTTTTAGTTTTAATTTTTCTATTTTTTGATTTAATTAGATAGCACTGATTAATTTATGTATACATGGTAAGTTTGAAATGAATAGTTGAAAGTGAATGAAATATCTTATTTTTTGTTAATTTCCTAATAAAACAAAAGATATTCACATTTATACTTATATAAACTATATCAAATAAATACTAATATTTCTTCATATTTTGCAACCCTTTATTGTTGTGTTTTTGTTTATTTTTGTCTCATTGGAATTTTAATTTTTATGGTAATAAAAAATATTTTTGTAATGAAGAGTGCAAATTACATAGTAAAAAGAAAAATAGTTGCTTATTTCTCCTCTTTCTCATTAATTAAGGTACGCTTTTTATTAAATTTTTTGAGCTCTCTGGGGTCACTTTAGTATACCATAGCTGCAAGGATTAATTTTTTATATTGAAAGTTTTCAGTACATCAAGATCTGCTAATTAAAAAAGTGTCAATTTCCAGTTGTCAATCAGGGAAAAGGCTGAATTCTCACTTTACTATAGTGTCAACTACCAGGGAGTCAAGCACCAGGGAGTCAAAATTACCACAGTTGCCCCAATAGTGGAGTCCCAGGATGGGTCAAACCCATAGTTGGCCCTGAAGGGAGACATACCTGTGGATGCATAGTCTTTGCTGTTATAGGTGTATTGTACAATGGGTAGCATCTCTGCCCAGTTGTCTTGATCTGCATTGGTGTAGCATCAGTGGTATTGTTCCAGGATTTGGTTGACCTGTTTGGTTTGTCCATCTGTGAGTGGTAGGAGGTTGACACACAGCATTCAATTCCAAGGTCTTTCACCACTTGGGTTACAGTAGTGGGAGGTGAACTGGGGTCATTAATCAGTGATGATTTCTTCTGGTGTGCTGCGTTGCGCCAATATGCAGTTGTGAAAATTTCTGGCAGTCTCAGCTGCCGTGCAGTGGGTAGTAGCCAGAAGGAAATAGGCTATTTTGGTGAAACAATCAATCATGACTAGGATTGTGTCAAAGGATTTCAAAGGGGGAGTTCCACTATGTAATCCATTGATACTGACTTCCAGGGTCCAGCAGGAATGTCAAGAGGTCTTAGTAATTCTTCTGGCTTTGAGCTATGTGTCTTGGATCTTCCACAGGTTTCATAGCCATTGATGTAGGCTGCTACTTCCTTGTCCATGCCCGTCCATGCGTAGTTCTGCTTGATAATTAGGAGGGATTTGTGTCTATTGGGGTGGCTGGCCATCTCTGAATTGTGGTGGTCAATAAATAAATTGGTTTGGGTTGGGCCTTCAGGTGCATATATTCTGTTGTGGAGCAGTAAGGTGGCGCCCTTCAGAGAGTAGCTTTTCTTTGATTGATGGTAATCTGGGTCTTTTGCCAGGGCTTTGACTAGTTTGGTTGAATAAGCGTCTTGCTTCTGAGCTTCTATAATATTGGGTTTGCTGGCAGCAATCTTCAAGCACATCAGTTGTATTTCTAGGCTGATGGGGTCTAGTAGTGTATGGGTGTTGCAGTCCTTGATTTCTGTAGGGGAGGAAATTAGGTCAGCTCTTCTGCTCAAGGTTTCTGGTACCACGTTCACCTTTCCTGGCTTTTAGTCTATGGTCAATGTGTAGTTGGCCAGTTCTAAAGCCCATCTTGCTTGTTGTTGGCTAAGCTGTTGTAGTTTAAAAAGTAAACTAAGTTCTTGTGGTCTGTCAGAACCTTTACTGGATGTTCAGAACCACATAGATATCTGCACCAATGTCTTTATCTTAGCTAGCATCTCCTTGTCATATATTGGGTAGTTTCCTTCTACTGGCAGCATCTTCTTGGATTAATATCCTACAGGATGTAGCATACTATCCCCTCATTACTGAAAAAGGACCTTGCCCACAGCAAAGTCAGACACATCTGTCTCCAGCATAAAAGGTTTAGACAGGTCAGGCATGGCAAGGACAGGGGCAGATGTGAAAGCCTTTTCAGGGTCTTAAATGAGAAGGTGTTTTCATCAGTCCAGCTAAACTGGACCTTGTCTGAGCAGAGCCTGGTCAGTGGTAGCATTATAGAGGAATTTTTTTATGAAGTCTCTGAAATAGTTTGCTAACCCCAGGAGGCTTCTGGCGTCCTTTTGGCACATAGAGGTAGGCCAGGAGGTTACAGCGTCCAGCTTGTCCTGAGCCATTACAAACCCTCTAGTATTTACAACATAGCCTAGGAATTCCACCTCTGGTTGGAAGAATTCACATTTCTTGAGCTTTGCGTGTAAGTTGGCTTGTGAGAGTTTGCTCAGGATTAGGTCCAGGTGGAGTAGGTGCTCTTTGTGGGTCTTGCTATAGATGAGGATGTTGTTGAGGTAGGCCACACAGAACTGGTCAAGGTATTTGCCCAGGACTGTATTGATAATGCGCTGGAAGGTGCTAGGGGCATTGCATAGTCCAAACAGCATCACCGGGTATTTGTAGAGTCCATACCTGGTCTTGGATGACGTTTTGTACTTGTTTCCTTCCTTGATTTGGATTTTATTGAAAGCATCTCAGAGATCAATCTTGGAATACACCTGAGCTCCTGTCAAAACATCATAAAAGTCATTGGCATTAGGAATAGGGTAGCAGTTCTTTATAGTTATGTCGTTCAGCTTCTAGTATTTAAAGCACAGGCACATACCACCATCCTTATTGCCCATAAACAGCATTGGAAACAAGAAAGAGCTCTTTGACACACAGATAAAGCCTTTCTTGGACATGTCCTTGATGTACGCTTTCAGTGCCAACTTCTCTTTGTGATTGCAGCTATAGATGGGGCCATGTTAGGGCTCAGTGCCGGGCAAGAGGTCAATAGCATGGTCATACTTTGTGTGTTCAGGGAGACAGGTTGCTGCTTCCTTGCTGAAAACATGGTTCCACTTCTCTAACAGAGCAGATAGGGCCGCCACCTGGATTCCATTTTCAGGGTCAGGAACATGCTGGGGTTTCCTTTGGTTGGACCCAGCTGGAACAGCGCTATGTCATAAGAGCTGACCCCTTTCAAGGCAACTGTTTGATTACAGAAGTTCAAGATGGCGCCGTGCCTTTGGGATCAGGAGTCTCCAAGGAGCAAGGGGTGGGGGATTTGGTTCAGGATGATGGGGAGTGCTAGGTAGATGTTCTGACCAATTTTTAATGGAAAATTGGTTTCACACCTGAACCCAAGGTCATGGGAGATATTCCCCATAATCACCTTGATACCCTTGGCAGTAGTCTTTTTTCCTAGGTCCTTTGCAAGAGTGGCGTCAATAAACCTTTCTTCAGCTTCCATATCAATAAATGCCTTGAAAATCTGGGATGTTGTGGGTGTTTTCACTTTGACTTGGATAAATTTGTAAGACTAGGTGGAGGTGTTTATTTGTGCTAGGGAAACCGTAGGGCCACTCTTTTTTGGGCAAGTCTTAGTAAGGTGGCTAGGTTTGTGGTAGTAGAAACACAACCCTTCACAGTAGTGATGTTGTAGTTCCTCAGGAGATATTCCTTGTCTTCTGGGTGTCTGGGTGAGGTTTGTGCGCTGAGCAGCAGGGGGGGCACCTTCCTGGTTAAGGCTCAATTATCTTCACAAAAGGAGAAATTCATCTAGGCCAAGCATGGGAGGATGGTGCTTGAGGAGTTCTTTCAAGGCAGGGCAGGCTCCTTGGTAATACAGGATAGCTGATAACTTGTCCTCAAGTTAGGTTATAGCTTTCAGTTTAAGAAACTTGTTGGTATAAGATTGTAGGGTGTGAGATCCTTGTCTAATGTCTAGTAAGCAGATGAGGGCGTGGTGGCAGGTGTCTTGGCTGTTGCCAGTGGCCATCAGTTTGCTTTCAAATTGGGAGTAGTCCAGGGAGAACTTGTTGTCCTCTGTGGTGGCCTTGCCAAACCAGTCTAAGGTGTTGTCAGAGAGCATGGAAGCCACTCCAATGACTTTCTCAGTGTTTTTGGAGTATTAGTTTGTGTTGGCCTGGAAATGGAGACAAAGGACTGGCATAGCTCTTTGGGCTTCTTCCAAGGTGAGCTTCCCCATCTGCGGCATGTCCACCTTGTTTGTGGACCGGTTGACTATAACATTCTGGACTTGAAAATTTGGGGTCTCAGTCTTCTCAATGCCAAGCAAGGCGTCCTTTGGTTCTGTGCTGTATTGGTGTCAAATTGCTGATGCAATTAGGTTGGTAACTAGCTTGTAGGCATAGTAATCTGAAATCAATGAAAATAGCATATAAGATGCCCCAATAGTTATCAACATCTTGAGGCCCAGGTTACCATGGTTAAGGTAGATTGCCATAATTTCAGGGATCCAGCCTGTGGGGGGTTCTCAGGGACTTACCGGCAGACAGCCTGTGGGTCCTGCAGGGAGGACCCATCACAAGATTGGTGCTAACTTTACAATATAAGATAAAAATTTGCAATAAGGGCCCAGGGTCTGCTTGCGGGTACAATTGAATCAATCAGGCTGGTGAGAGTGATATATGTCACCCCAAATATCTGAGTTGAGGTGGATTCATTGAATGTAATAGATTCCTGCGGGCAGTCAGGCCGTGGGGTGAGAGGTGGTGTCATTGGAACTAAATAGGCAGGAAAGTAGTTGTACTTGTTGCAGAATAGCAGAGGAGGTATGGTGATTTTGATCCCTTCTCTGTGAACAGTATCTGTCTCTCTAGTTCTAGCCTCTGGGTTGTAGATTAAGATTTCCTCTAGCGTGAACTCCAAATATTCCAGGTTTAGTGGATATTCTATGAAATGTACCAGGCCAAAAGGAGCTCCTAGAGTACAATATAGTTCAGGCAGTTGGTCTACGGTTTCTTGTAGTGGATAAGTGGGAGGCGAAGAACCGCAGGAGTTGTTCTGCAAATGAAATAGAACTAAAATCAAATATGGGATGACTTGGTTGAACCAAAGGTTCATGCCACATTATTGCAAGAATGGCAATGGGTAACTTCCTGGTGGCCCAGGGTATAAGTATACCCATCTGCCACAGAGAAACTTTTACAAATTCCTGAGGCCTGATGCTACCGTCTACCAGGTTTTTTACAGCCCTCAGCGGCATCCATCACAGGAGTTATTTCATTGGCTGGTTCAAACTGAGAAAGCTCAAATTTCCCTTTCAAGCTGTGAGATTTTTCATCTTTGGGTGGCCCAGGGTATAAGTATACCCATCTGCCACAGAGAAACTTTTACAAATTTCTTTGGGCCTGATGCTACTGTCTAACAGGTTTTTTACAGCCCTCAGCAGCATCCATCACAGGAGTTATTTCATTGGTTGGTTCAAACTGAGAAAGCTCAAATTTCCCTTTCAAGCTGTGAGATTTTTCATCTTTGGGTGGCCCACATTCCATGGGAAGTTTCTTCACTTTCCCTGCCGTGGTGGCCCAAGTTATTCCAAAATCTTTGGCCTGGCCTGCATTCTCATTGGTTGGGTTAACAGGAACCTTTGACGTGGGGAGTCTCAATGCAGATAATTTTAGTTCATCAAGCCTTAGGAGATTCTCTGAAGTCAAATCCCGCTCTGTTTTGAGCCCAAAAGTCTGCAGGCTGGCAGCCCACAGGGTATTGGGGGTTGAATCCCGTAGTTGGGGTTTCCCTATGAGCATAGTCAACAGGAGTTTGTCATTTGTGACAGCCATGGAGCTGTAAATAAAGATGATTGGTTCTGGGATGCCGGCAAGTAAGAAGATGATAATGAGGGGGTGAGTTGAAGCTTGAGCCAAAATCCAGCCCCTGGGCTGTCTGGGCTGATTGAATATAGAGTATATCCAACCAGCAAGTGTGATGCTGATAAAAAATCAGACTCACAAAGTATATTGGCTCTGCCAAGGTTAATTAAACAATGGGATACATAAAAGTAGCAAGAAGTTTTGTCTTATGGAACCTGTATATGGGAGTCTGCATGCCGGATTTAGGATCAATAACTACTATGCTAGCAGAAGGTGCCTTTGTGCAAGGTGTAGTATACCATGCACCTAACCTATTCTGGCAAGTTAAGCCTTTAACTGCCAGGGCAAAGATGCTGCAGCAGTGTGTGCTAGAATATCCTAGAAGATATTGCTAGCTTCTGCTATATTTACATAGAAACTCCTATATAATATGCTGATTGTAAGTGGCTGGGAGAAGATTGTGACAGAAAAAGTTGGATGGTAGGAAGCTGTCTCCAAGTGGTGGGGAATCACCACCAAACCCCACATGGAGTTGATGACTAACCACCAACAAAGCTTCAGATACTGTTTGGTAAAATCTCCATAAGATACACTAGGCTTAAGCAAAACTTTTAATCCTAACCAGAAATGTCCTAGATAAATGGCCTGGGAGAGGATCAGGGTGTCTTCTGCGTAAAACTTGGGACATTTAGAGGGAAAAAGTGTCTCAGTTTCAGATACGGCGGGAAAAACTCCAAGATTCTGCACCATTGAATTATCATTGGGAGACATTGATAACAAAGTACCAACGCTGGGACCCCATCTTCTGGTGATAATTTGACTGAGAATCACATTAAAGGGAATGTAGCGCAGCAAGCCAACTACAGAATGTGTGATGAATTAAATTTAGACCAGGAGAATATTTTATTTGAGTAAAAATTTTAGGGAGGACCCAACTCTTATGAGTTTAACAGTGAACTTTTTCCCATTTATACCAAATATCAACTAAGCACTACCACCTGGATCCTCTGCTCCTTGTTGTGAATGCCGCCATTCACCATGTTTTGATTCTGCCTTTGTTGGGTTATTTTGAGGATAAATATCTTTCTTTTGCTTTTGCCCTTTGAAATGAGGCTGGATCTAAATTGGTAAATACAATTGTTCAGTTTCCTGATCCTGCACAACTCACTTGCCCCACTCATGCTTGTGGTGAGCGATCCTACCGTCCTGGTTTTTTTTTGTGGTATCACAACCCACTATATAATACATTTCCTATTTTTCAATCAAATTAATTTCTATTCACATTTTTGTCTTTGTGTCTTCACGTACTTTGGCGCCTCTCTAGCCACGTCTAGAAGATATTATTCATTCAGGGCCACAAGGTAATTGCATAGTCTTCCCTGCCACTCTAACTGAGACTTTGTACAAATCCAATCCTAAGGTTAGGATTTCCTGTTGTGACTCTGTGCCGCACCTCAGATCACAAAAAAATGGTACTCACTACAGGGGCAGTAAGCTCCTTGGTTACCCTCTATGCAACTACATTTTCAGGACCTTTGCCTCCACCTATACAAGAGCCGACTTTGCCTGAAATTACCAATCCTCCTATTGAAGAAGACATCACCAACTTGCCTATTGTATCTACTGTGCTGAACCTTAGGAGTGGTCCCTGCCTAGTGGCCTACCCTTTGGGTACCCCTGACTTGGAACAAGTCATGGCAGTAGCCCTTGGGATAGCCCGTGATGGAGCCATCCCTCACCTCCAGCTTCAGTTCAATCAAGCAGAATACTACAAATTGATTGTAGCTTCACAATTTCCACAGCATCTCCTCTCAGCAGCTGGCTCCACTGAACATTTATTGTCCTCCTTTGTACAACCCTCCTTAGCCCATCATCAAATGGTATTAGGGCTCCACGTTCAAGAGATTTCATTGCTGCAAGCTGCTGTCACTCATCACTGGGATCAGTTTGCGGCCTACCAGCAGTGGATCCATTCCCTGTTTTCCTTAGTATCCAACAATCAGAGTGACTCTGTCACCTCCCAGTCTCTGTTGGTCACCTCCATTGAAATAATGTGACAATCCATCCCTGAGTATGTCAGAGAGCGCCTTCATGAGTTCCATCAACTGGAACAGCCCTGGCATGCCTAAGTAGACTCTACTTTGAATGCCTATCTCACCGACTTTGAACAACTTGTACAACAACTTGATGCAAGTTCAGTGCTTATTCCTTTGACTAATTACAGCAAGTAGCGGTACATGGCTGCAAAGGGCCTCCTCAAACTTGGTGAGGACTTTGATCAAGAAAGGTCTGCTACCACTGCCACCATCGCCAAACTCCAGACTCAAGTAAATAAGCTGTCTGCCTCCAAAGCAGATGCCCCGCCTTCTCCTTCATCCAATGAGCTAGCAGATAGAGAACAGTATCTCTTGAATGCCATTCAAGATTTAAGAGCATCTACCTGCAGTCAGGATTGTCCCACCAAAGTCCCTCAGCCTGACCCTCAAGTGATTGTGCTGACAGCTCAGGTTGCTGAATTACAACAAGAGGTTGCTACTTTGCATGAGACAATGGTGTCTGTAATTAGTCCACCTGAAGTTGTGGGCAAAGATGATTGTTGCCCTGGCTTGTCAGGAGCCCCTCACATCCTTTGTGCTAGAGAGTTGATAGCTCTAGCCAATGAAGTGGACCTCCTGAAGCAAGATCACTCTGAGCTTGATAAAGACGTACAAGAACTAAGTGAAGTGGTTGATTCAGTAAATGACAGGTTTGCCCCTTGCCTTTTGGTGGGCCCATATCTTACTTCCTGACTGTCTGAGCTTTCCTCAGTAGTAACTGCACAGGGTCAGCGCCTGGATGTTACTGATCAGCAGACCGCCCTTGCTAATAATATGGGCACCTGCACTGCCAACACCTTGACTACCCTTGAAGACAGTGTTTGCCAGCTGTGGGCCAGGCAGCCCCCCACCAAGTCAGAAGCAGAATTCTCCCCACGCATAAATGTACTCAATAGCAACAATGGTGGCCCAACTCCAGAAGCACATTTCAAGCCTACCTTTAAGCAAGTTTTCAACCCCAGAACCACAACCATTGCAGCTTTTCTCACTATCTATGAAACTGCCATGAGAAAAGCCCTGGATGAAGTCAAGAAAGAACACATTCTGACCTGTCTACACCCAACCTTCCAAGAGGTAGCCGTGCCAGAGCTGCCCACCATTGAAACCTGGGAAGATATGAAGCAGCTTCTGATTGGCAAGTTTGGTGGTGACCTTAGTTTGGAAGTGAAGAAGGACGTCTTCATGAAAATTGCTTTCAAGCCAAAGGAGACCCTAGCTGAATTTTCAGATAGATTCTATATGAAAGGACAACAACTGATCACAAGCTACCAGTTGACCACACATAAGGCATACATGAATTGCGCTCAAGCTCTCAAGGTTAACCAGCTCTTGTGTCTTCACTTCAAGGCCCATAAAGTCATGCTTTCTTCCATGAAGAGCATAAAGACACTGTTGCAGGATATGCACCTTACCCATTCTGGGGAAGTTGTGCAGGAGAATTGTGCTGCCTCCACCTCTGGTTTGCCTTCACGTGGGCTGTGTATCCTTACCATGAACTCGCAGAATCCTTCTTGACAACAGGGTTGCCATAACTGTGAACAAATAGGTCACCATATCCTGGGTCTGCACTAACCCTCAAATTAAATGAGCTGATCCCAAGGAACAGGCGGGAAAAGAACAGTCAACCTAGAGGCAGAGACGCTGTTGGTTGACAATTCTTCTCAGTCTCCTCCAATTCCCCCCTCCATTGCTGACTCTGAGACTGCTGACAGTGAGGCTCCTCCCATTTTGCTGCTATTCCACAACATATCTGATGACTCTAACATGGAAGATTCTGATGTAGAAGATCCTGATGCCTATAGGTACTCTGTCCTGGCTGTACCTGAAACTATTGCAGTCACTTATAAGCTATGTTCTGGGAAGACTACTACGGCCTCTAAGCCTCTGCCTGAAGCCAAGGAGGTTGCCTCTTGCCCTTACCTCACCCAAGCCAAGAGATCCCCTGTGCTTATCAAGTCTTCTGAAGAAGCTGCTGAGGTTGTGGACGCTGTGTTCAAAAACGTCTCTGTCTCACTCCCTCTCCAGATGGTCTATAAGGAGTTCCCAGGCCGCAGATACATGATTGAAAAGTGGGACAAAGAACTAACAGAAGCCCAAGACATTCTGGCTGTCCTCCCTCCCTTTGGTTGCACCACTACTTGTGTGGAGATATCCATCCAAAAGATGAAAATTAAGGCTGTCTTAGACACTGGGTCCCCTGTTAATGTTGTCTCCTTGAAGCTTGTCAAGAAGCTCAGACTTGCCCCCAACCTTAACTATCATCAATTGTACAGCACAGCTGGGCTATCTATGACTTGCGCTATAGGAGCTTATTCTGCTCTGCCCATGCAATTTGGCAAGCTGCTCTTGGCTGCGCCTGCTGTTGTCCTGGAGAACAAGAGCTATGACTTGCTAGTTGGTAGTCAATTCCTTAGGGAATATAATGGGGTTATCAACTTAAAGGACAGCTTCCTCTCTATTTTGGGATATGAAGTCCCTCTAATCTTTGAAGAGCCAGTTAAAGTTCCTGGGAAGCGCCTCAAGACATGTGCCTTGGAATATCCTACTGGTGTTTTCATTTTAAAATACAGAACCCATTCCTTCAACACGAAGTGTCCTCCTATGGCTTGCCCTGTGTCAGAAGGGATTCTTCTCTTGGCCACTTCTTCTGTGACTATTCTGCCTGGGTCTCAAACTATCCTAGACTCCCAAATATCATATGAGCTGCCTGAGCGTACATTCCTATAGTTGTACTCTCCTCCCTTGCTAGGGTGCAATAAACCTTACCTCTGTCCAGGAATCTTGGATGTCTTTCATAAAGACCCTATTCAACTGCTGATTGCCAACTTGGCTGCTCTCCCCATACATGTGTCTAGAGGGCATGTTGTTGGCTATGACAAGTTATTGAATGCTCCTGATGTCCTATCTCTCCATCCCTTTGGTACATTTCAGGACTTTAACTTACCTGAGGATGAGCCACAAGTCCTATCATTGTTCACCGCCTAAGACTTCCTGCAACTATCTCTGGCCCAACAGAAAGAGGTGCTCGGCCTACTGGACCAGTTTTTGGATATCTTTGCTAAGGACAGTAAGGATTATGGGTTAGCTAAAGGCGTCATTCACCAGATTGATACTGGTGATGCTCCCCCCTTTTGTGCTAAACCCTACTGCTGTAGTTGAGTAGAAGATGCTCAGGTGTCTAAAGAGCTTAAGCAACTTTTAGATGCTGGACTGCTTGCTCCTTCCCAAAGTCCATGGGCTTTCCCCTTGCTCATACTGAAGAAGAAGAATGAAGGTCATCGTATTGTGATGGACTACTAATGCTTGAATTCCTTAACCAAAAAGGATTCCTACCCTTTACCATGCATTGACAATGCTCTCTACCACCTTGGGGACTCTAAGTTATTCTCTGCCATGGATCTGGCTTCTGGATACTGGCAAGTTGATCTCTCTCCCAAAGATAGACAGAAGGCTGTGCTCATCACTTCTGAAGGATTGTTTGAGCCCACTCAAATGCCGCAAGGACTCTGCAATGCTTCAGCTACTTTCCAACAAGCCATGGATTTCATTATCTGTGATTTGAAGCTCTCATGTGTTTTAGTGTACTTAGATGATATAACTGTCTTCAGCACCACCTTCACCGATCACTTGGCCTATCTCAAGGAGGTGTTTATAAAGATTTGTGAGGCTGGACTTATGTTAAAACTATCTAAGTGTGCTTTCTTCAAGGAACGCCTTGAATTCTTGGGCCATGAGGTGACTCAGACAGGAATCTGCCCCATGACTAAGAAAGTTGAAGCCATTGACAAAATGCTTCCACCCACCAACCTGCAAGGAGTCCAAGTCTTTCTGGGCATGATGGGATACTATAGACAATCTTATCCCTGATTTTGCTGACACTAGTGAACCCTTGGTCCAGCTGTTGCCTAATGTCCCTTTCAAATGGACTGCCAGTCAAAAACAAGCCTTTGAAACCCTCAAACAAAAACTCAAAGAGGCTCCCATCTTAGTATATCCTGACTATAATAAGGAATTCATCTTATATACTGATGCTAGTGATCTGGCTATTGGGGCTATCTTGGCTCAACTGGATGATGAGGGTGTGGATCACCCTGTAGCTTATACTTCTCGTGTGCTAAACAAACATGAGAAAAATTACAGTGTGACTAAGAAGGAGTGCTTTGCTGTTCTGCATGCTGTCAAGCAGTTCTGCCATTACGTGTATGGCACCTATTTCACAGGGGTTACTGATCATGCTTTGCTCAAATGGTTACAACAACTTAAAGAACCAGAAGGACAGACTAGCTAGATGGGCTCTCTGCCTGCAAGGGTATGACTTCACTGTGCTGCATTGCCCTAGGATTCAACATCAGAATGCTGATGGGTTGTCCAGAATGCCCATCCTTGCGCTACACCCTGCTGAAGCTGATCAATTATATGAACTAATTGGATAACCTTCCTCATGAGAGAACAAGACGGAAGAACTCCAAATTGCCCTATCTAAGCTATCTAAAGATAAACTCATTTATGACAATCAGCTTTTCAAGAAAGTACAAGACCAGTATCTGCCCTATGTACAGACCCAGTCTTTGCCTCTTGTTGGTGTTGCAAGCTCATAAAGAGACTGGGACATAGGGGTGTTGCCAAGACCTCATGAACTGGCTTCAAAAGAACTACTTCTGGGAGAACCTTTGCCTGCTAATCCCAGACGTCATTAGCTAGTTGCCACAACTGCCAGCTCTAGACATCCTAGAGCTGCTGCCCATAAGTTCAAGCTAGTCCCCCCTCAATACACCTTTCACACTGTCAGTATTGATGCTGTAGGGCCTCTCCCTTGCTCTCACTCTGGTTGCCGCTTTATCCTAATTGCTGTTGATTATTTTAGCAAGTGGGTAGAAGCTTGTCCTAATAAAGATATCACTGCCAAGACCACTGCCGCCTTTCTGCTGCAAGATGCATTCTTCCACCATGGCTGCTCTCAAGTGTTGCTATCTGATAATGGGACTAACTTTAACGTCAAGTTGGTAACTTCTGTTGTTGAAGCCTTGGGGTCTCACCAGTCTTTCTCTGCCCCCTATAATCTTTCCACCAATGGGGCTGTTGAGCGCACCAACTCACCTCTGGTTTCTATCATGAGGAAGCTTACTTACTCTGATGCCGCCAACTGGGACCTATACTTACCCGCTGCTCTCTTTGCCTATCGCCTTAGCAAGCATTGTGTCACCGGGTATTCCCCTTTTGCTATTCTGTATGGTTGTGAAGCCACTACCCTCGTCAGCTTCTGGGGCCCCCTACTCTCCTCTGATAAGGCCATGAACCCTGATGAGCACATCAAAGATCTAGTTAACCGCATCATTGATATACAGGCTACTGCCTACATGTCCGCCTATAAGACCAAGCTGCTGGAGCTCTCCCCTGACAATGCCAGGAGATCCCCCTGCCTGAGTTTGCCATTGGAGACCACATTTTGTATTATCAACACAGAGTAGGAGGACGAGCTCACAAGCTAGACTCGTTGTGGATTGGGCCCTTAGAAGTGACCTTTAAGCGAGGGTCAGAGCATACAGTAAAGCTCCTCTCTAGTGGTCAACCTTTTGCTCACGTGCATGCTAAGTTCCTCCGCAAGTATTACCCCCTAAGGCCAATCTAGAGGGGGGCAATGTTGTGAATGCCGCCATTCACCATGTTTTAATTCTGCCTTTGTTGGGTTATTTCGAGGACGGATCTCTTTCTTTCGCTTCCACCCTTCGGAATGAGGCTGGCTCCGGATTGGGAAATACAACTGTTCGGTTTCCTGATCCTGTGCAGCTCACTCGCCCCACTCATGCTTGTGGTGAGTGATCCTACTATCCTGGTATTGTTTTGTGGTATCACAACCCACTATATAATACACTTTCTATTTTTCAATAAAATTAAGTTCTATTCACATTTTTGTCTTTGTGTCTCCCCGTACTTTGGTGCCTCTCTAGCCATGTCTAGAAGATATTATTCATTCAGGGCCACAATTTAATCACATAGCCTTTCCTGCCACTCTAACTGAGACTTAGTACGAATCCAATCCTAAGGTTAGGATTTCCCATTATGACTCTGTGCCGCGCCTTAGATCACGACACTCCCATTCCTTCTGTTTTGTCTAAAGAGTACCTGGTCCAGTATGCAAAGAATTCTTGTGTGACCAACTTCTGATAGACTGTTCTGATTAATGAGATTGTATCTGAGTGACTCTCAGATTACGTCAATTTATCAGTGTCAGCTTACAAGGGGGAATCAAATCCAAATGGCGAACTGGAGCAGGTGTAACCCATTTTTGATCAACTGTTTGATTTAAATCTGTCAAATCAGTTAATCTGGTTAACGGCCTACCTGACTTCTGCGTCTTGCGACTTGGGCAAATAATTCTGGGCATTATGGAACTGACTGTGACAAAGATCAGATTCATTTCCCCTACTTGTATAGGGCTAAAAAGCTGCAGCTCTTACCAATATTTCTGAGTGGTTGATTTCATCTGAATCCTCACACTCTGATGTATTGTAAGAGTGTGTACCCCTTAACAATATGAATCCTCTTGAAACTCCTGCTGGCTGTCGAGTTTTGACATATCCTCTCTTTACCTCAGAACCCCTCCTCTAGCTGGTATAAAGCTATATATCTTTCACACGAGTGAAGACCCGTTTTACCTGCTACTTTGAGCAACCGCATGCTGCATTGCTATATCTTACACTTTCAGATCAATGTACATACCAAATAGACAGCTGGACCTTAAAATGGATATGATATCCTTCGTTTTGGAGTATTAGCTTTAGTACTATACTCTCTCGTATAGTTTAAACTCCCTGTTCAAGCTATACCGACCTAACATCTTGCTGATCCGACATGCAGGTAAGAAACCTGTGGGCTTGGTTTGAAGCCATACTCGAGCCCACCGAACTACACCTGATCTAAAGAGGGTGGGAAGTAAAGGGGTATGGGATTGGTCCCAGAACCGCTGAGTATTCTTCAATAAGATGATCAAGCTGAACCGATACCTCCCATAAAGAAATATTTCTATTTACAACTCAAAGAGCGCTGAACCCTAGCAGCTTGGCGGGGAACCCTTGCCGCCGTGACGTGGGTACCGAATTCCAGCCCTACGCTTGATAGAGCTGGATGTTGAAGATTTCTCGCGCACTAGAGGGGTTGGGATTCAGGATCTTCTTTTAAGCTCTTTAGCGAGCCGTAATTCTGGGTTCCCGCGATCCACCGGTAAAGCTTACTGCGGCCTCCTAGCTACGCCGATTTTAAATTAATGTGTGGGTAACAATGATCTGATACCTCTTAGGTTTCGTTTAAATTACGCGTTGTCAAGGGTTTAAGCGCGTTTATTTTTGGGCGGTGGATATAAATACATTATTTCGGGTTAACATGTAAGCTAAATTGAGTGATATTTCGCATTCGAAAATCGACCATAAGTTGTAGGCTTGGGTTCAAGGATTCGGAAATGAACTGGACGGGCGGAAGAAGGTAAGTAGGTTTGGACTACCAATCGATCGGGTTTTAGGCGTGGCGCTTTAGCTTCTTACAATCGTCCAAAACGACATACACGAATCAATCATCCGATTAAAGAAGACGAAGTTGATTTGGAAGATGCAAGCAAGAGCCTTGATGTTCAGTATTTGTCACGCCCAGCCAAACGCATACATCTGGGTTTCAAGGAGGCGATGTCTTTCCAACATGGAGATGCTTTATTAAAGGATGGCGATAGAATGGATACGGAATGTGAAAGCGAAGTTCAGAGCCTCATTAGCGATAAAGAAACAACTAAGTATGCGCCGCCAGTTAAAGAGATTCGATCACAGGTAATCTACTACTCGCGTCTAGCTTAACTTGAAGTTGGAATCAAATGAGATCCAACCTCAGGCAGGAATTGAGCAACGATTGGAAAAGATTGAATGTCTTTTAGATGAAATCAACATTAAATTAAGTGCTTTATTGAAAATTACCGATTAGACAATAAAACATCTATGCTTGCCAATATATGATTTGGTGTTATATCATTTTAACGTAGTTTGCAGGAAACAAGCCAATGTGCCCGTTTAGTTTGCCTATATTTAGTAAGAGCGGGACATATGTCTTACCTTCCCACCATCCCTCAGAAACTTCCTGGTTGGTAACTTCGATCATCTCGCCCTCCCGGATTGTCAGGTCAGAATCGGTTTGGGCATCGTAGTCGTAAAGGGCCTGGACTATTAAAGCAGCAGTATCGGCAGAAGAGGTGATGTAGGTGGCCGGAACCAGGCCGGTTTTCCCATCCAGGCGTGCCTGTAGTTAGTGTCAACTAAAGGATGAGTCAAGAATATACCGTAACCCAACCCGAGCCATCTAAAAAATAAGCACATGACTAACATCTGCAAGTACCATCTGCCGCTATGATATCCAATTTCTGGTTCTCACGGATCGTCAATTCTCCATCGTCAGCCGCGTCATAGTCGTAAAGAGCTACTGCCGTATCAAGGACTGGCTCAGAGTGCTTGGGTGGTTCAAGGAACGCATTGGGAAGAGGCGTCCGCGTGCTGGTCTTAAGGAAAGGGGCAGTTTTGGCTGAAGGATAAGTCAAGCTGGGCAGGAGAAATACCTGAAATGGTTGATAAATCGGCTGGCGGCCTCTTGTCAGCCTTGGAACCGCCTTTGACAAGTGAACAGTTGAGCGGTGCTTTGAGCTCACATTTGGCATGACAATTATAGCCACACTCTGAAGATTAGCTATTAATCATATAACCTACCCTTGCAAGTAGCACCATGGCGCGATAAACCCCAAATGGTGGATTCACAATAATCGCATGTGGTGGGGATAGTGAAAGAAGACGCCTTGAATTCATGCATCTGTCCTGAAGGCGGGTTGCCCATGCTCCCTAGAATGAGATCGGCTTCTGTCTGGCGGCTAACTTGCACGTTGCGCAAGAGAGTGAGATCCCTCCACAGCGTGAATATATTCTACACTTCAGCACAGCAATAAAAGCTTGTACCTCGTGAACTTCACTTGCATTTCCTAGCGAAGGGTTTTCTGAGTAGGCGGTGTACAAAGTTTCAAGCCCTTCGAGCTCCTTATTCTTAATCTTAATCGTGCTTTCTAGTTCGCGCAGCTGGGCCTGGGCCTTCCGAAGCTTGTTGAACATGAATACTTTGCTGGCTTCTTCTTCAATGAGCGTATCCTTTTTATTTGTGAGAACTGCCAAGTAAAGTGATTACGTCTTCCTGGAACTCAATAAACGCTTCAAATTTAGATTCCTGAGGCCTGGTCCAAGCAGAGCTACCGCTAGAGGCTATCAAAGCCGTTTCAACGTTGTGATCAACCCCAGAAATTACACTCAGCCATTCTTCTACTCGATCTTTAGATTCACTGGTACATTCCAGCTCCATTTCTCCCTGCTGCTGTAGCAGCACTTTAAAGTCGATCATCCAACGCTCATTCAGTATTTGAAAGTGCTAAAAGGTCAACAGCTGAAGCAATGATGGGAGTACGTTAAGCATTTCAGGGATGTTCTTGTCGAAATGTTTGGCTTGGATCTGATTGGCAACTTGCACGGCAAGGATATAAAGATTCTAGCAATGAGAAACACGTTTGATCAGCCGGTTACCTTGTTGTTGTTGCGGTCGATAACTTCGTGAAAATATTGCCGGTTGAGCTGTTGATCTTTAATTAGCTGGACTTCTTCAACCAATACCTTATCTAAAGTTTTAGTATCATGGGCTTTTTCCTGCTTGGCTAGCGAAGATTGAACTTCGAGGCAGCTCTCCTCGTATAAAGCCTTTGCCTTTGGTCGTGTAAGCAGCAGCGGTTGTTAATTTTGTTACTCTGTTTTTCTCTTCGATTGCTGCTTCGTACTCCTCGGTCAAGCGCTTATTAGCTTCAAAGGCCTAAACGTTCAATGATGGCCGAGAGAAAGATTAACCTTTTTGCGCTTTTCTTCGGTTCTTGTAATTAAGGCTTTCAGGGAAACATGGAGTTCGGTGGTGAGGCGTTCAGCCAGGTTGGTTCTTTCGCCAGCGATCTTCTCGGTTTTGTACAGGATAGATGATAAAGCTTTAAGAAGGGTGCTATTAAAATATTGTTTTAGAAAAAATTAACTCTATTTACAAGTAACTAAATTGATCGCAATAAAACCTGGCTATTGAATAAAGTTTACCTCTGCTCTGGATCTAAGCCTAAATTATTTGCCGGGGTTGAGGATGCGAGTACAGAGCTAACATCAGTCAGGGAGGAAGTTTGGTGGATTTCAAAAGGATCCTGGCTGACAGCTAAGCTTCCCAAACCAAATGCCCGGTGGGAGCGATATCTCTTAGTTAGCGCCTCTAAACGTGCCCCATAATCCCTCTCGAGTGCGGCGCGCTCCTTTAAAAATTCTCGGTACGCTTGGATCAGTTCGATCCCAGCAGCTACATTCCTTGAAACTTGGATGACCTGATCCGCCTGGAAGAGGATGAATTTTACTAAAGTGACAAAGTACCTTCAACTGTTCACCAAAGCTCATGACAAAAACAAAAAAGGTCGGATTAAAACGTGAAACGATATGGGTAAGCCTTTAATATTGGTTTTTGTAGGCTGGTAATGGTGGAACTGTTTAAAAATCTGATACTAGGACTAATAGGCTCCCAATTAGTGGTGGTGATAAACTTGATTAAACTGGATGAGCTCTAATTTGCTATTGTGGTGGGACCTGTGGTGGGACCTGTGGTGAGGCGCAAGTTCAAGAAACCCAAAAGCTTCCTAAATCGGAGCCCAATGAACACGAATTATGTAAAGCTTACTTGATTGGAACCATGAAATTGACTCTTGCCCATATTGGATCCCCTTTGTAACCATGGTGCTATGGAAAATGGTATCCAGAACCAACTTCCCCGAAAGATATTCCAAAACTGTTCCTTCACCCCACTCTTAATTACCCCAGGCTTCGAATTAGAACGATTGGTATTCCAGCCTTGAAAGTACTTTCACCTAGTCACACTCATTTCCCCGCTTCAACGAACATTCTGTTCCCACTCTAGCTTGTGTTTCCATTGCGAAACCCTTTTGTCGCCACACCATCTCGCCAAGCTTACGTCGATCCACTTCCTGTCACTCAAGCATAATCTACTTCACATAATATATTTTACCATCCTAACCTTAGAATAAGGGACCCTTTATTTAAACAAGCCAGATGATTCAGCAATTATCAAACCTAAATTAGCATTGCTGATGTGCAACCAAATGGAGAAACCTGCCATGCCACTCAACCACCAAGACAACCCCTGATCCTGCATGCCCCCACTTCCAAAACCATCCCAAGATCAAAATCAAATTCCTGATCCATACTTTCTAAAACACTTCTCAAATAAAACTGCCATTTCCATCTAACCTCACTCCTCTCAACAGCATAATAAGCCATCCCAAAAGCAAACCATTTTACACTAAACACCTCATCCAATGCACCCTCGGTCCAGGAAAGAAATTTGCTGCTGCACGTTTGGATCTCTACTCCACCATAGATCGTAATGTATAGCCAGAACACAAGGGCTAATCCAGGCTTATTCAACCATCCCGGGTGCAGCAGATTCAACCACCCCCACATTTCCGATGTACATCTCCTCTGTTGCAGCTAGCCTAGCTATAGTTCAGTATCTGGATTAGGGAAGATATCAGCCCAAAAGAAGGAAAGCAAATGGATCAGGAACAAGAGGATCCTTATACCATGAGAATGGGCTACTGGTCCACAAGGGGCAGCGTATATACCAACGATCCAGGTAGGTTACATCAGTGCTCTAGATGTGTGGTTGTTCATGACAGAAATAGCGGGAAATCAACCGTCAACCTCAAATCGATGAGGGATATAAATACAACCCCATAAGAAGTTGAAGGGGAGCCAACCCCTAGGTTTAAAGGGCCGCCTGTGCAGGGCATATACCTCTGGGAAGCCCATAATACCAAACAACAAACAAGTTCGAGATGAGAACAACATCTTTGTTGAATATAGAAGAAGCTTTGCAACCAAGATTATCCCTCATCTGTCAACGTTCTCACAATACTTAGGGGTGCTTGAAGGGTTGCCCCATGGCATGCCTAACAGTATGGACTAATCTGAGCACAATGTAAAATTGTAGGCACCATCTCCTAATTAGGAGCCTTGCCACTTCAACACGCAGATATCTCTCTCAAGTTATTCCCAGCCAGAACAGTACATGGAACACACCACTATGCCACCCTCTGGTAACCTATGGCTCCCAAATATAGCATATCCACCATAATATTCTTAAAATAAATACATCATATTCCTGTTCTTGTTCTTTTCCTACAAACTCTTGTCTCCACCAATCTAATATACTGAACCATAACTGGTTCAGTTGCATCAGTGTTAGCAGCAGTAGGTTCAATTTACGGCCTACCTTTAAGGAGATCCCTCCCAAAGAAGGACAGAGGGTTGTCTGTACAGTACCCTCATCAGGAAGTCTTCCTGCTCCCCCTGAGGGGGTATCTAGGAGGGTTACATTACCTACCAGGACCAATCTGTAATGCACAGCATTTACGGTTGGCTCCACCTAGGACAGTGTGACAGCAGTGCTGCCCTGCCCCAGCCAGATCTCTCTGAAAGACTGCTCAGCTTATGGCTGGAACCATTCACTGGTGGGGTAGAGGGGCCAACATAGTAAGTTGGATACACCCCAATGAACCCCACCTTTGCGTCTTTCAGGTTCCAGGACTCATATGGTTTGCCACAGTGTCAGGACACCTTGTTAGACCTGCCGCTGTGTGGTTTACCACTTGGGCCACTTTCAGAGAAGCAGCCAAGTCCCAATACCGTGGAACCTTTTCACCCATTAGTTTGGGACCGCCTCTGCCAAGCATCAAGAGAACAGGGGGTGTCACGGTAGATTCCATAATGCCAGGTATTGTCTGTCCAAGTAAGAAGGCTCGGAAGGCCAGAAAAACAGTATCAAAATTGACCAAGTTAACGGATTTAAACCAAAAAGTTGATCAAAAATGGGACACAGCTGCTCCAGTCCACCAGCTGAAACCAGCTCCCCCTTTCAAACTGATGTTGATAAATTGACGTAATATGAGGGTCACCTGATATGAGCTTGTTAATTATTATGGTCATCAGAGACTAGTCACGCAAGGGTTCTTTGCAACCTGGACCAGATACTTACTTGTCGACGTGGAAGGAATAGGAGGTCAAGACTCAGGTGGTATTGCTTAGTCAATTTTTCTGATATATATTGAATAGTTTTTCCTGTTTCAACTCTAAGAGTTGAGTCCTCCTAAATTTACTCAATAAAAATCAATTATCCCAAGTTCTAAATTTTAAATTTTAAAAATGCATCCTGTGATTGGGTTGTTCCGGTATATCCTGTACAATCTGATTCTGAACCAAATAATTCCAGGAAGATGGGGCCCAGCATCTGGAACTTTGTTGTTGGCGCCTCCAAATGTCAATTTCATGCCAGCCAATTTTGTAGCTCCTCCCCCCATTCTTGAAACTGAAAATTGTGTCCCTTCTCAATGCCCAGAATTCTATGCTGAAGATGCATTGATGCTTTCCCAGGTCATTTATCTTGGTTTACTCTGGTTAGGACTACTGGTTCTACTTAATCCTGGAGTTACAATTGGAAATTTCACAAAAAAATATCTGAAGCTGTGTTGGTGGTTAATAATCAATTCTATGTGGATTTGGGTGGTAATTCCCCATCATTTAGAAACGGCTTCATATTATCCAGTGATTTCTGTCACAGGGGGGCTCTCCAAGTACCTTGCTGCCTGGCAACAGGCACTTACCACCACCCCAGAAGATATAAGTGATAGAAGTGCCATGCTTCACCCCCATTGTCAATGAGCTAGAGCCCCATATCTACATGTGGCTGCTTGTGGGGCGTTGCACATCCATCAACAGTCTCTACAAGGTAATTGTCAAGGTGAACATCCAAGCCACTATGGGGGTTCAAAAGCAAAATGTTGCCTCTAATCCACCCAACTCTGCGCCTGTTAGCATCCACAATTTAGTAAGCCACCGCCATCCTGTCAAGAGGACAGTGTAAATAAGTGTCTGGACAGGCAAGAGATTCAATGTGCCCATATTGAGGGTCCAGAAGAAGCCTGGGGCTGTAGACATACTGTAAATTCAGAACCTGAACGTAAAAATGTGGGATTGTCAAATCCTTGGTCCAAATTTTGAATCACTTTT